>OX439420.1:2714038-3096584 GCA_949319885.1 Mecyna flavalis | reverse complement strand
CCAGTGTTGCCAGGAAATAAATAAGGAATTCACCCGAAAATTTGGGTAAACTTTATTCATTATGTTCTTATAGATAATGTTATTGAAGGATTGGACACATAAATAAGAGATTGTCCATTAATCTCGTGAGGGGGGGGGGGAGGTTTCATAAAAAATTACGGAATATCACAAGGGGGAGGGGGTGTAGTAAATTATCACGTGTATTTATTTTTTCGGCAAACGCGCTTATACCTGTATTTTTTTAAGATTTTAGGTTCTAAAAATACACGGTAATGGGAGGGGGGGGCAGGGGTAGTCTAAAAATGCCAAAAAAAACAACACGTGATTTATTGGACGGTCCCTCAGATAAAAATACTGAAAGCGAATAAATCGAGTATTAATAGCACAGATTATTAAATAGTTACTGTAGTAGGCCGATATCGAGTTGGCGGCTCACTTTCTTTTTATATTAATTTATTGTGGTAATGAGAAGTCATATTAATTAAAAATTAACGCACATTGCTACAAAACCAATATACACCATTTACAGATTAACACCCGTTATTTTCACGAATGGGGAGAAATTTGTGTTATGGCATCCCCGAAACGCACACACGTGCAGAATAAAAGTGGCTTCACTTGCTAGTATCGCGGTGCGGTGTCCTCTTTTTTTTTACGTCCTTGATTTGGGGTAAAATAGATACTAAACTATAGTTTTAAACGAATTTCCAAATTTTGTCAACTAGCCTATTCTCTGCAGAGTGACTCACCACCATCGAGATGTATTATCTCTATATGCTCACTACACATAAATTATTCTATGATCTCCTTAAACTTTGTTCCAGGAACTAAGCGAAGCCTTCAAACCTCGCGGCTACATCCTAACCGCGGCGCTCGGAGCCGGCAAAGACACGATGGACGCAGCATACGACCTCGCCAAGCTGAGCCGCTACCTGACGCTCATCCACATGATGTGTTACGACTACCACGGCACCTGGGACGGCGTGGTGGGCGCCAACGCTCCGCTGCAGGGCACTGACGACTCTGACGTGCTCAGCCTGGTGAGTAGTAGGCTACTTCATCATCAGCCAGTAGCAATCCATTGCTGGACATAGGCCTCTCCTACTGCTTTCTACTTTGCCATCATCATATAGCATCTTCTCCTGGACATAGGCCTCTTCTACTCATGAGGTCTTCAGGTACTCGCATCCAGCTCCACAACAAAAAACAATCAATTTTTTTTTATCATACTATTGTTTAAATTAAAATTGTTAATCTTGTTTAATATCTTTCACCCAAAAATGATGTGTACATTAATTTTAGGTTATTGTCTAGTCTTTACCGAAATGCTATTCTTTCACTAACACATTACCGACTGTAACCTGTATGTGTACCTTAGTAAATAAATAAATAAATAAAAAAGCACATCGCTCCATCGCAGGGCCGTGTGTGGGGCTCCCAGCGCCCTAAAGGACGTTGCTCCTGGACTAGCTTGAAAAAAGGGCCAGGCGCTTACCCACTTAATGCCCACTAAACCCCGCGGTACTCCCTCGTCGCTTAGTTGGGGGGCCACGGGTAACAGCAAAGCCCTTGCTTCGTGAGCCTCCCGGCGAAAGCCTGCATTTGCAGGTTCCTTGAGTCTCCTTTTCTGTAAGGGCTGCGGGAGCGACCCGAAGTACTGGGACACTCCACACCCTCGGCGAACAGCGCTCCCCATCTAATACAACCCAAGAGATTTTTGTGGACCAGAGGCAGTGGAATACTGCCAATTTCCAGACTCCTTAATGCAGCCGAGAATTCTTCATCCAAAAATGTAACAGTTACAAATGCTGGTAGGTCAAACTCTACTGGCAAACCTATAGTATTAAAATGCGACGTATCAGATACTGCTTCAAATGTTACCGATGGCAAGGTTGGGTAGTGGATGTAGCTAGCTAAATCCCGACAGCAACCAGACTTAACATGACATTGATAAAAATAAAACTTAGGTAATAAACCACGAGTTATCCGTTTAAGTTTTTTTTTGTTATTTGATGAAACTGTACATAATTTATTCAATTCAATTCAATTCAATTTATTTGCATAAAAATGTGGTACATGATGATCTTAAAAACTAAAGTGTTTCACACATTTTGCCAGTACCTGGCATGCAAAATTTTGTGTATTATAATTACATTTCAAAATATATTTCTACCTTAGAATAATGTTATTATTCTAAGATTTCTACTATTTTATTACATAATTAATAATGATTACATTTTTAAAAAGTCAAAAAATTCGTCAACAGAGTAAAAACAATTTTCTATTAGCCATCTTCTTAGTCTTCCCCTGAACGTGCCCATGGGTTAAGACTTTATGTCGTCACTTAGTCTGTTAAAGATTTTCACTGCCATTTGATAACTATTTTTACTGTAAAGCTCTGTTGTTACTGGATTTAGCATAAGTTTATGGGTATCTTGTTCTACACCTGTACGTTTCCATTCGCGTTTTACGTTTCACAAACATGCACACTTCATATATGTACATGCAAGGAACTGTCAGAAGGCTTAGCTTCCTGAAGAGGGGTCTACAAGAGGTTCGTGAATCTGCATTGCAAATTGCTCTAACGCATTGCTTTTGCGCTATAAACGCTCGATTGATATGACACGAGTTTCCCCACAGAACAATACCATATCTCAATCATGGATATGTGGGTAGTATACCCACATATCCATGATAAGCTGAGTGAGTGCTTAGTAATCGCGTAAATAAACATCTCAAACCATATCAATATGGCAGCACATTAAACGACACCTTCTGGGGAAGTGTCCCTCAATGGAATAGGCCGCAGTGACCACTTACCATCAGCTGGGCTCCGTGTCTGTCTGCCAACTGATACAGCATAAAAAAACCTCTATAAAACACTCCATTCTTCTTCCAGGAATTTACAATCAACTACATGCTGGAACACGGAGTGAGCCCGTACAAGCTGGTCCTCGGTCTGCCCATGTACGGACGGACCTTCATCCTCAAGGAGACTGGCGCGAGTGTGGAGTTCGGCAAGACTGCTGTCATGGCCGCTGGGTTTAAGGGACCTTATACTGGGGAGGCTGGGTTTATGGGGTATAATGAGGTGCGTTTAATTAATCTTAATTTTTATCAACCTTGCGTAGAAAAAAATAGGTATTCAGACCAGCACGCAGCCCACCCGCTCACCTGATGGTAAGCGGGCAGTGAGGCCTATTTCATTGAAGGACACTTCACCAGGAAGCGTCCTGTCGCTCAATTTACTGCAACACCATAGGCTCCTCATAGGAGCCTATAGGAGCCTTTATAGTATACGGTGTTCCCGGTGGTGCCTGAAGAACATGCTTCGAGCCTTTATTGTACTGGCTTAATATTGCCAGAACCAGCAGGTATGGAGCTCCTCCGAGGGTCCGCTAGATTCGACAAGACTGGTTTATTACAATGAAATTATTTTTAGACAATAATTTTACAAAACAACCATGCGTTTTTATACGTAAAGTAAAGTATCAGCCTATTAATGTCCCACAGGGCTAAGGCCTCCATCCTTGAAATCAAGTTATCGCTACAATGATGGGTATTGGCTTAATCACCACGCTTGCCAAATGCGGATTGGTGATCACAAACCCGAGCTGTGTCCGAAAAAACAGACATAAAGTTAGCTCGACCCGGGAATTGAACCCAGGACACTGAGATCTCGGCCAGGTACTTAAACCAGTAGACCATCGAGGCGTTATTGGTAAAAAAATAATCTTTGTTAAAAAATGTGCATCTTTTGTGAATCATAGCAAAGACGCGTAGTGAAAGTTGATTAGACATTGCAGTGACCTAGTTGTGTGCTCGTGTGAAAGTACATTCTATTTCATAAGTTATGCCTATTTACCCACTAAGATCTTCATGAGAAATCTATTGGAAGAAAATACAATTTTTATATGAAGTATCACTTAAACATTATGGTTTGCAAATCAAATATAAAAGCGATATTTGATTCATTTAGTTACCAGAAAAGACAGTACAATCGGATGTTCATTAGAAAAATTGTTAAGACATATGCCTTTAAGTTGCGAGTCCTCTACCTGCGGTTCTGAATCATTTTAATAGGTAACATTTGACAGTTCATATATTCAAAGTAAAGTGCTACTATTGTGTACATCAGGAGTAGATAGAGTCTAACTTTCTAAATAATTATTTGTATTAAAAAAGCTGATTTTGTTTTCTTGAGTTTTATTTCTTTAGCGTAAGGTATATTGTTGTCTGTAAAATTGTAACTGTCAAATGTTACCTATTAAAATGACTCCACTATAATATGATTCAAAGTCAAGTCAAAGTCAACATTTCTTTGTCTGCGCGAATCAGGATCATATACATATTTGATTGGTCGCTACAACCAAAGATTTATAATCATTGGCTAAAACAATATATTTTCTCCAACAGATATGCCAAGAGCTAAAGAACAACTCGACCCAATGGACGTACCACTGGGACGAGCTGACGTCCACTCCGTACCTGCGGGACGGGAACAGAGTCATCTCATACGATAATGCTCGCTCCATCGCCATTAAAGTCAAGTAAGTCTGTATTTACACTAAAATACACCCACTACTGTAACCACTGAGCTAATATTTATTAGAGTTACCGCATCGTATTTTCTATAGAGAATTGTGTAAAGCCAGCGGCAGAGTAAAGCCACGACCAATTTCGTAGTTAGATGTGGAAATATACTTATTTATATTGTTTTGAATATTGGACACATCACATACATTGATCTTACCCCAAAGTAATTACCGGAAAAACTTGTGTTATCAGAATCATAGGTAACATAAATATATACTTAGATACATATTATTATTATCCAGACAAATACCACAGAGGAATTTAGTTGCTTCGGGGGTACCATAGGTTTTTAAGACACCTCTATTCACTATAACTCCTAAAGGGACTTTACAAGAATTTACTGCAGTGAACTTGAGATAAGGCCTGTGTCCTAGCAGTGGGAACGTATATAGGCTGATGATAATGATGAACCCACAAGCCCTTAAGCATCAAATGCGCCATCGGTCCCTTGCCTTAATGTCAGTGAAGAAAGCCTTAAGCTTTAATTTTTGATTTAATAGGCTAATAGGATTAACGGTTTCTTTCTCCGATGCAGACTGGCCATAGACTACGGCCTCGGCGGGCTCATGGTGTGGAGCATAGACACGGACGACTTCAAAGGCGACTGCAAGAAAGAGACAGATGCATACATCGACTTCCAGGAGCGCTATAGGAAGCTGGTGGATGACCCTCTTATGCATGAGGCTTTGAAGACACTGAATCTGCCTGATGGTGAGAAGTTTTATACCATTTTTATACATATTTTTTTATTTAGTTAAATTATTTATTTTCATTCAATATATTTCGAGGCGGTCAGGCTAGCAAGCCACAATATGCGGCGCTATGGATGTGAAAACACTATATTTATGCAATTACACCAGAGGCCGCGGGTTCGATCCCCGCACGGTATAAACATTTGTGTGCATGAACATGTCTGTTTGTATCGGTCTGGGTGTTTCTATATATAATATCTATGTATTTACAAAAAAAAAGTATATAAGTAATGTTTATCCGTTGTCTGGCACCCATAGCACAAGCTAATGCTTAGTTTGGGGCTAGATGGCGCTGTGTGAATAATGTCCAGAGATATTTATTATTATTATTGTAAAGAACAAAAAAGTGACAGAGTGAAATCTCTAAAATCTTGTAACTTGTAATTTTTTTAGCTTTTTCGACTCAAAAGTTTGCCGAGCCCTAGTCTAGTGGTTTAAGTACCTGGCCAATCTTGGAGTCCTGGGTTCAATTACCGGGTCGAGTTAACTTTGTCTCTGTAGTCATGCCAGTAACTCTTGTAACAATGTTTTGATTTCACAGTTATAGATAGGCCTTTGCCCTGCAGTGGGTCACAGACTTACAGACTCAAACTAAAATAAATAAACTTTCTTTCAACGATTTTATAGAAATAGAAAGAGAAAAGTAATAGAAAAACGTTTATTAGGTACTAGCCTTCCGCTTCGCGGTTTCACCCGCGCGTAATCTCTTTTTTCAAATATCCCCCCTTCCCCCCACATTTCCAGGATCAAAAGTACCCTATGTTCACCGGGGATAGTGTAGTTTTCCAACAGTAAAAGAATTATTCAAATCGGTTCAGTAGTTTCGGAGCCTATTCAATTCAAACAAACATACAAACAAACAATCAAATCTTTCCTCTTTATAATATTATATAGTATAGAAGTATAGATAAGTATGTACAATTTCTTATAGCTAAATATGACTTAAAATTAACACGGACTTATTTATAGCTTATCTTCTTTTGTAGTGAGCCGACTCAGTAAAAGACAAGCTTACGTAGTATCCAATGGCAAACTGCACCTTCGCCTCCCAGAGCCTCAATACAGCAACTACCCCCTAATGGAAACCATCAACGAAGCCGCAAAACTAGCCATGGAGGAAAAGAGAATATTCGACGAGATGGAAAGAGTCAACAAACAGAACGAAATCAGGAAAAAAGACGAACCCGATTCTTCTACTGCGGTCAGTAGTAGCTTCTTGATTCTGGCTGTAACTTCGTTGGTAGTGTTTAGATTATAGATTCTGGCAGTGTTAAATGATTCTGGGAAAATATAATTACGACCCTGATTTATTTATTGCAGTCAGTAGTAGCATCTTGTAACTTTACTGTTAGTGGTAAGATTATACTCGTAGATTCTGGCTGTATTAAATGATTCTGGGAAAATTTACTAGTTACGTTTGTCTGGATTTTGAGGTGTCATTTGTTGTAGTGGTACGCGAATCGAAGGTTAGAAAATTCTGGGAATGTATCAATTCTTTCATTAAAAAAAAACTAAGTATTCAAAAATTTTAAAATACTAAGATTTTAATGTAATCCTTAAACATTTAAAAAAATTCAATTATAATTAAAGATCCTTCAAATAAACATGGCTGGTTTCACGACTTCTCAGTCCATGATAATTTATTTATCAGATAACTGTGATTCTGTCTTTTTTAAAAGAGGCAAAAGTTATTATTCCGATAAATTATTAAGATTTTATGCATTTTCCAAAATTAAAGGTAGGTTAATAAAAATGCCAGAGATTAAAACTTATTAATTTTTTTATAATTATACGTCTTTATATTTTTTATTCGAAAATTCAGTGTAAAAATCATTATTCCAATCATGTAACTCAATAATCAATTATTTTTGTAAATATTTTTATTTAGGTAAGTATTCATTAAGTTCTGATATTTTTGTAGCTTAAATAATGGCAGATATTACTTAACCTACCTATTTTTTTACTATTTTATTTAAAATTATTATAATTCTAGAATTCACTTTAATGTACATATAGTTTATTTTTTATTAAATACGATATTTAAATATGTTTATATTAACTAATGAAGATTTTATAAAAAATATGTATTATTGGATTTCTAGCACTTATTCTAATGATCTCAAAAATTATATTTAGTACATCAAAAAGTTCTCCGTTTGATTACGGAGATACAAAAAGTCCTGGGTTTGACTCCGGGCTTAAACTACTGTGTCACAATAAGTGCTGAAACAATAAAATTATTTTATTTTAATTATTAAAAATTATTATTGTGAACTTAAATACATACTATTTACTTAATTGTATAAAAGTTTTAAATATTAGAATTAATATCTGAAAAATACTCGATTTTATATTATTATATTGTGTACTTATGAATAAACATTTTGTACTTTTATTATAAAAAAAAACATGTTTTAAATTGTTACTTGTTCTTTTAATTTTAGTCAAAGCGTCGTATCCTACTTTTTATCCCGGTATAAATGCTCAGTTCAGTTCCCATAGGATAGAGAAGTTACAAGAAAGAAGAAGAGACATAAACATATGGCTCTTCTTCTTTAGCGTCGCAACGAAGCACCTGACGTTATTTTTGGTATAAACTGGAAAGTGACACGGCATCCCATTTTTATCCCGGGAATATATCACATTCTGCAGGCAAAGCCGCAGGTTGAAGGTCTTTTAATATGAAAATGCAGCTCAATGCAAAATCCTAGTTTATAAGCATTAGGTAGGTATAGCCTTTCGCCCGCGGTATCACCCGCGCGTAATTTCTTTTTTCAAATATACCCCCTTCCCCCCACATTTCCGGGATCAAAAGTACACTATGCCACCCGGGGATAGTGTAGCTTTCCAACAGTGAGAAAACCATCCAAATCGGTTGAGTAGTTTCGGAGTTCAATACAAACAAACAAATATATCTTTCCTCTTTATAATATATTAGTATAGATAAACAAATTCATCATCATCATCATCATCAGCCTGTGATAGTCCACTGCTGGACATAGGCCTCTCCAAATGCTCGCCACGCCGATCGGTCCTCGGCCACTCGCATCCAGCTCCTGCCAGCCATCTTGCGCAGATCATCGCTCCACCTGGCCTGAGGGCGTCCTACACAGTTTACCGAGACGTGTTCTCCACTCTAGAACCCGTTTACCCCAACGGTTATCGGTTCTACGGCTGATATACAAATTAATGTTTCAGAAATAAAAGTCACGTTTAATTACATTTTTCTTTAATCTAGCATTTATGTAGTGTTTTTTAATAAAAAAATAAATAGGTGCTTAAAAATAATATTCTTATTGATATTCATAAGTCTTCTAGTGGAGACCCGCAGCGAACGTTGTAGAAGTGATCGCAAACCTGTACACACAGACAAAATTATTTATGTAGCATACAATATGGATTGAGGATATGTCAGATTAGAAAAAAATTAACTTCAACCATTGATAGTGTATTTAAAAAAGAGGTAGATATGCCATCCTTTGACGCACGGCGATTAGAATTTGATCCGTCGAGATATACTAAATCTATGTGCTTCACCAACCGTTGACATTATGCGTCTAAAATGATTTGTGTCAATTAACACAATATGAGCGGAGCATTTTTCGAGCGCTAGTGCCGTATCTACTTCTTTTTAAATACACTATCAATGACTTCAACCAAGAAAATGCAATAAAAAGCAAAAAACTAAATTAGACCTTTTGTCTTTTGTGTTTTATTGCAGTAATTTAATGTTCGAGAAAAACTAATTTTCTGATCTCGTTCGAAAAGTCATTACTTGGGCCAACTTTCGAATAGAAAAAACATCAAAATTGGGTCACACAGTCAAAACTTGTGACACATAAAAAATACAGCATACTAGTAATTTAAAAACTCCTATTTTTTTAAGTCGGTTTAAAAGGAATGTTGCCACTTTATTTGCTAGGAAAGCAAATAAGTTATTTTCTAAACAAAGTAGACATTATTTTTCCTTTACGAACATTACGTTCATCCATTGTCTGGCACTCCATAGTACAGTCAAAAGCACGTCAGACGTAACACTTTGGATTTTGTACCGCTCTTATGTCGCGGGCATAAGTTCTATTATCGAACTGCAAGTGTTAACCGTGATGTGCTGTTCTGTTGACGTACAAGCTATGCTTACTTTGTGGCGAGATGGCTATGTGAATAATATCCAAGAATTATTTCTTATTTATTTATTATACATTTTTATATTTATAAAAGTTAAAACAAATAAACATTGAAATATGGCTTCAATCTCAAAAACGATTTTCTATAGTTAAGTACCTGAAATTGTTCGTTGAAGAGAGTCCCATTGGCGCAGAGGTCTGTGTTGACGAGTCTTTGACGCCAGCAGAAATGATACGCCTGAAATTATAATACGGATAAATATATTATCATCATTATTAGCCAAATGATATCCAGTGCTAGACAAAGGCCTTCCCACTTTTTTTTTATGTCAGAGGCAGCAAACGAGCCATGGACGTATGCAACACCAGAGTGATCGCTGATGCGTTGCCGGCCTATGGGGGTATGGGGGGTGTAGGCCTCCGGCACTCTCACAAACCAGACGAAACACAATAGTAGTCACTATTATTTCATGTTGGTGTTATGTGAGAGGCTGGTACTTTCCCGGACGAGCCGGCCCATTCGTACTGTAAAACAGCATGGCTCTACTTGGTTGTTTGTAGAACCTTTTCAGAGTCCGACTGGCTAGCTATTACCCTCACTGGTGAAATCTGCCGCCCTAACAACTCTAGCTGTGTGCAGCAAATAATAATTTGGGAGCCAGTACACTTGAAATCAAAGGTTCAAAGATCATAATGAGCCTACAGTGTGGTAATAACACATTTAGCGCTGAAGCATCCCTAATGGAATAGGCCGTATCGGCCACATACCATCAGGTGGGCTGCGTGCCAGCCATCAAACTGACCTAGGATTACAAAAATTGAAATCAGGTCTTCGTCCCAAAGATGGGTGATAGGGTTGCCATCCGTCCGGGTTTCCCCGGATTTGTCCTAGTTTAGGGCATCCGGGGAGCGTCCGGGGAAGGTTTTATTTGTAGACCGAGTTTTAATAAAAAGGTGATTTATGACATTTTCAACTGTTTTTTATTACATTGAATATGTTTAAAAGATCTTGTTGACATGTCCGGCTTTCGGACTCTAAAATCTGGGGTTTTCACGCGTCTTGTCCTGTTTTCCAAATTTTAGAGATGGCAACCCTAGGTGATGTGATCATCAATCGTGGTGATTTCCACGATTGATGATCAAAAGCCCGAACTGTCACCAAAATTCAAACACATTTTTTACCTGACCCAAGAATTGAACCGACCCCAAGATGCGATAACTTCATAGACCATAAAAAGATTCACATTACCTGGCACCCAGAATCCACGTCAGCATAATACCCCTTGCTTCGTCCTTGACAGGTGAACTGGGTTTGTGGGGGGTGCTCGAAGACCGGGAACAGAGGGGGGTCGTGAGGCAAGTGCAGATCATGGTAGTAGTCATGAGGCAGCTGGCTGAAGACCATTGTCAACCCTGGAAAACATATAATGAGTATTAAACTTTTGAATTTTCGCCTCCTTTTTTTTATAAAGAGGCAGTCAGAATGACCTCACTCCACCTGATGGTAAGCGCAAGTGAGGTTCAAATATAAGGTTGACTGGCTCAATAGATCATAGTACCCATTGAGCCAGTCACCCTCACCCTGAAGTCCTGCATAGATGCCGCTTCACACCCCGCCTGGAAAGCCCAGGATTATAGGAGGATGGAAACACGTGAGCCGGAAGGGCATTCCATACCCTAATGGCACGGGGCAAAAAAGAGGAACTATACCTCTTGGTACGGGCCACCAGTGTCTGGATGGTATGAGGATGGCAACGCAGTCCGGCGCGTGTTGTTCGGAATGGAAAGGGGAGGACGGGATGAGTTGGAATAACTCTTCAGAGCATTCCCCATTATAGAGACGGTAGAGAACACTAAGACTGGCAACGTCTCTACGTAACTGAAGAGGTTCTAGGGTCTTAGCCACCTCTTGATCACCAACAATACGGATAGCACGTCGCTGCAACCTGTCGAGAGCCTCCAATAAGTACTTTGCGGAACCATCCCAGAGATGAGAGCAATATTCCACACACGGGCGAACCTGTGCCTTGTTTAGGAGACAAAGCTGCACCGGAGACTCCTTGGAACAGTGGCTACAACACAACACAACAACATCAGCCTATCACAGTCCACTGCTGGTCATAGGCCTCTCCACGCTTGCCACACTGATTGATCCTCAGCCAGCCATTTTGCGCAAATCATCACTTCCCGGTTCAGACAAAGTGAGGTTTTACTGTTCGACAAAATACCTACTCAGTCACAGTCCCGAAGTAATACTCGTATACAGTTAAGTTATTATATCTTTATAAATAAGTTGGCTCATCTAGACTCAGGGACCACGGGTAGAATAATTTCCGTGGTACCTTTCAGGGACTACCACAGGGACCATGAACAAACCTTTTTAAATTTGTTGGCTTATACTTAATTCAGGGACCACGGGTAAAATAATTCCCCGTGGTACCTTCCACAGGGAACACGGGGAATAAAGGAACCAAACATCATAATATCCCACTTTAACCCCAAAGCAAGTAGCGGAAGCACTTGTGTTATGGGTGTCGAAAACAACTGACTGAAGTACCACAAATATATACTCAAATACAAAATAAACATCCAGACACAGAACAAACCGCCTTTGTGGAACAGTGGCTAAGCCGCTCGGTCATAAAAACACGGAGGTCGTGGGTGCGATTCCCGCCTTGGGTCTGGTTGGTGGTAGGGCTTTTTCAGAGTCCGACTGGCTAGCTACCACCCCCATAGGTGAAATCTGCCGCCATAATAGCTCTGGCTGTGTTCCGGCAGTAATAAGTGGGAGCCAGTACACTTGAAATCAAAGGCTCGAAGATCAGATGAGCCTACAGTCTGGCAGCACATTGAGCGACGCTTCCTGGTGAAGTGTCCCTCAATGGAATATGCCGCAGTGGCCGCTTACCATCAGGTGGGCTGCGTGTCTGTCTGCCAACTGACATAGTATAAAAAAAAAAAAACATAAGTGTTTGTCCTGGGTGGGATTCGAACCCACGACACCTGGCGCATAGGGCAGGGTCATTACCAATTGCGCCATCGGACCAGTCAACTTGATATTTATTATGTTACACTCAAAAAAATCTACTAACAAACCACAAGTGAAGGCTGCTGAATAGAAATGTTGACTTGCGACTATTAACTTGACATTTAGCAGTTTTAAAGTTACAATTACATGACTTGCAACATTTACTCAAAATATTTATACACTAGCCTTCCGCCCGCGGTTTCACCCGCGCGTAATCTTTTTTTTCAAATATCCCCCCTTCCCCCCACATTTCCAGGATCAAAAGTACCCTATGTTCACCGGGGATTGTGTAGCATTCCAACAGTGAAAGAATTATTCAAATCGGTTCAGTAGTTTCAAAATTGTTATTCCCGCGGGAATGAGGCGTTTCCCGTAGGAATTTTATAGCCTATGTCCTATTCCGTGTTATAAACTACACGTGGGCCAAATTTCATTTAAATCCGTTCAGCCGTTTAGGCGTGATTGAGTAACAAACATCCAAACATCCAAACATCTAAACATCTAAACATCCAAACATCCAAACATCCAGACTTTCGCATTTATAATATTATATATATAGTAGGAGTAGGATAAGGCGGCGAAGCCATTAGCGAAGCTAGTGAATTTAAAAATAAAAAAAATAAACAAATATAAAACTTACCTAATATAAAAAGCAACACAGTTCTAAACATTTTTAAACTTAATGTTTTTATTTAATTATTATTTATTTAATTTATATTATCTTTTTATTTAATTTTAATTAAACTAAAACGCGCGGTCGACGTCCGCCGCGCGGTTGATCGCACTAAGTAACACGTGAAGTTATCCCAATCAAATTAGAATGGGATCGATATTGATCCGTGGACGAGGTTATGCGGAATGAAGCCAGTCTCTAAAAGGCCAGGCCATGTGAGCCTGAGGGCCTTAGGCCTTTTAAATATTTGATAACTAAACATAATGAAGATACACCAGGACCATAGATTTACCAGGCGGTAGGTTCCTGTACTAGGCTGTCTAGGTAGGTACTACCACCGCAGTGCCAGATACTTTCCCGTGAAATAGAAGTGTGTCAAGCACTTCTGTGTTTCGGGGAAAGGGCACTGAAGCTAGTGAAATTACTGGGTATATGAGACCTAATAATTGTCGTCTCTTAAGGCGGGCAACGCGCCTGCGGGTCCAAGGGGGTCTCGGGTGCTTATAAGCGGCGGTGATCACTAATCATCAGGTGACCCACTTGCTCGTTTGTCCCACTATAATATAAAAAATACAAATTGGCAGCAATGACCAGCGGAAAGTCGGGGTTTGCTCCAGAAGTCGCGGGTTCCATCCCCGTACAATACAAACGTTTGTTAGGATGAACTTGTCTGTTTGTATCGGGCTGGATGTTTAATGTTCAATAACAAAATGTGCTTATTCGTTGTCACTTAGAACAATTTTTATTGCTTAATTTGGGCAGATGAGTGATTATGATTGGGGCTAGATGGCGCTGTAGAAAATGTCCCAGTATTTCATTTATTTACACATAATATTAGACGCGCATGAAGCGATCCACGCGATGGGTATCAGTTTTCGCGCAGAGGTCAACATAGTCACAATATATCTAATAACAGCATCCCATCTCTTGCTCCATCATACTGTTCGTTGGAATTCAGCAACACACATGTGGTATACAAAAAAAATAGCAAAACTTTATATTTTCGATTCCAAACCTGGTTTGGTTTGGTTGGAAATATACGACAGTGGCAAAATGGACACAAACATAAATTGGTCGGACTAATCGGACCATGGCGATTAAAGAGTTAATTATTCATTAATATTCACACTGAAAATGGCGGAGCGCGAAATGCATTATAATTTTTACTTTATATTATTTTCAAAATATAAAGATTACTGCTTAATCTGAAAAGAAGTCCGCCTTTTGTACTTTATTTGTGCAATGAAGCTTAAATAAATAAATAAATAAAAAAGAGAACTAACTAATCAGTGTGAAAACATGCATATACATATGTACATTACTGCGTGTAAAACCAACTGTGTCGCAAGGTCGCAAGCAACCTTGCCACTGTACTATTTGGCCATATGACCATATACCGAGTGACCACGCCAGCTTCCACATGCATGGACAGACAAGTCAACATTGCTAAACCTTTTTTTTTTTTTTTTGCGCAGGAGAACACTTCTACGTGCCTTAGCCGCAGGCTAGCGAAGCCTGCGGCCGTGTGTGGGGCTCGGGACTAAAGACGTTCGTCCCACTACCCACTAAACTCCTCCGGTTTCCCCTTTTCACCCGATGAGGACGAGCCGGTGCCAACCTTGTGGTTAACATTGCTAAACCTAGCATGACCGTACGTATTAGCGTAATTGACGCTTTGGCGTTTTTTATTTTTATATTTTTATAGTAGACTAGCGGTCGCCCTCGCTGTTTCACCCGCGTGCTCAGACCAAATAAAAAATCAAGACGGAACCTCCCAAACAACCATAGATAACAGAAACTAAAGTTTTATTTTGATCCCTATGCGAACAACGCACTGAAGCCAATAAAAACTACGTCAGTTTACGTCACGGATTTATTTATGCACACAGCGTGACGTAAAACTGACGTAGTTTTGTTACATGTGTGTGCATGTCACAGCCAATCACAGAGCGCGAGGGTCACATGGCATCACCAGCACGCACACATCGAATGCAAAAAACTGGCTTCAGTGCGTTGTTCGGGAGGTTCCATCTTGGTTTTTTATTTGGTCTGAGCTAATGTGTAATTTCATTTTTCAACTATCCCCTCCTTCCCCCATATTTTCGGGATAAAAAGTATCCTATGTCCGTCTCCTGGTTCTAAGCTACCTCTCCACCAATTTTCAGTCTAATCTGTTCATCTGTTCTTGAGTTATAAATAGTGTAACTAACACCACTTTCTTTTGATTATAGATACAGTTAACAAACAGAACTTAGTCCACCTGATAGTAAGCAGTCACTGACTGCGGCCTGTACCATATGCGGCTTATGTTATGTTTGGCGGTTATTGCGGCCCATCGAAACTTTACCAGGAAGCGCACTCTTCTTCTTGATTCTTCGAGCAAGGATAGTTCTATCATAGCAGGCTGATAATGATTTATACAATGGCAGTCGAGCCTTGCTGCAAATGCGGCCAGCATGCTGTTCGGTTGTTATAATGGAAAAGAACTTTGAAAATATTTATGAACACCCAGACCCAAAGTGGGAATCGAATCCACGTTGTGTCTGTTATCCATGGAGCAGTAGGGGATTACTATGTTCTTTTAATTTGACATTGGATGGGTCGGCGTTTGAATACTTTGAATGTCCGGTACCTAATTGCGTAAATCCTTGACATTCGATTATAAGATAATAAACCTTGAGATGTCGCGCAAATTATCACGATACACTCGTGAAATAATTAGTATGTTTTTAGAAAAATATCAGCTTATAACGTTCCACTGTAGGGCCAAATCCTGCCTTATTGAAATCATGTCCCACAATGGAATCGCTGTCTGAAACCTGATTAACTGAAGTTAACGACACCTTTTTCTGTTTATTGTAATAAATTGTAACTACCTACTTAAGTATTTTACATTACATATTCTTAAATGCATCCTACCTAACTAATACTTTTAGGCCACGGCAGTTATTTAGAAATCCGTGCAACTTACGGGTGCCCAAAAATAAAATTTTGCGTCTGACCTCTACAATCTTGTATAAAGCGAAAGTTCGCTGCTTGTATAACTTTTTGGCGCGGATTATCCAAACGGATGCGGCCATTTTTTTTTCGTCCAATCGCCCAAGAGCTTTTTTTTTTATATAGTGGCAGTCAAGATGACCTCACTCCACCTGATGGTAAGCGGAAGTGAGGTCCAAATATAAGGTTGACTGGCTCAATAGATCATAGTACCCATTGAGCCAGTCACCCTCACCCTGAAGGCCTGCATTTTTGAATTGGGCCATTCGCACCGCAGCTCAGTGGTTACAGCCGATTCAACTCGATTCGGACCACGGAGCGAAACAATCCAATGCGCATTTTTTTTTTGGTCCAGCTTGGACTCATATAATTTTTTTTAAGGATTCCATTTATTTGTACAGACGGGTAGACAGGACACTAATTTTGAGACGCCTGCGCGCTATAGCGCGGGCGGGCGTTCGGGAGATTCGTGCGCGCTATTGCACATGTACGAACGTTCCCCTTCTACGTCGACAAGTATGCCGGTACGAATACTCGCCAACACAACAACGAGTAAACATCGGTAAAATGTCAACAAAATCGAGAGCAATCGATCGATCACCGAATCGTGCGACCTCCGCTCCGCGGAACAGCTCAATGCCGAATCAAGCAAATACCGAAATTGAATCAAACGTACTGACAAACGCACTGTTGATTTATGTTTACATTTAGAAGTTTGGAATCACAGCTTAATAAAATTAAATGAACTTGGAACAACTACATAAATCTAAGCACATAGACCATTTTATTTATTATATTATTTATAGCCTTCCGCCCGCGGTTTCACCCGCGCGTAATTTTTTTTTCAAATATCCCCCCCCCCCGTCCCCTCACATTTCCGGGATCAAAAGTAAACCCTATGTTCACCGGGGATAGTGTAGCTTTACAACAGTGAAAGAATTATTCAAATCGGTTCAGTAGTTACAAAATAGTACCTATTACAAAATGTCATAATCCGGGTTATAAACTATACGTGTGCCAAATTTCATCTAAATCCATTCAGCCATTTGACGTGATTGAGTAACAAACATCCAGATTTCGCATTTATTTATAATAGGTATTAGTAGGAAGTAGGATTGGTTTAACATTAAAATTTGTCCTTTCGATACAGTCATGGCAAATCGTAGCCCCGGGCAGTAAAATAACTTAGTAGAACCAGACCTAATCTTTAATCGTAGGCGCCTATCTCATAATCTCGTGCGTGACCCACTGGGAGGTCAGGTGTCAAGTATGAAGTGACGGTCGAATTTTTGAGCACTTAACACTTTCAGTGCGTTGGCACAAAAACCTGAACTTGCCGCGACTGCGTTACGAACAAATACTGGTCGTACGTACCTAAGCCAGAAGTGCGTTACGACCAGTATTTTGACGCACCACGACCTGACTTCCAGGGCCTACACAGACGTGGAAACTCATCGTACCAAAGATTTTCTTTTTCAAACCTTTAGGTCATATCCCTGTTTATACACAACTGCCGTAGCACAGGGTTCTGAAGGATATTTTGGAAAATATAAGCATTTTTCGAAATCATTGATTTACGACCATATATTAGGCGTTTAGCATAGAAGTGAAAAAATACTAGTGATGGGATCTAAACAGTTAAACAACAAATGATTTTTATCGATATTTTTTATTCAGACCTAAAGGATGTTACATATTTTTAACTAGAATATAATCAATTAAAAAAAAAGTATGAAAATCGTTAGTTTACTTTCAATCATTATTAATATAATCTGAGGTAATTATTATATAATTCTTTGTTTTTAGCGTTTATTTAACCAATTGCGAGTTTATAATTTGGCACGTGTCAATTTTACTTTTATATTAACCACAGAGATCACACAATATAAGATTTAATGACAAGTTTTTTTGCCTCCAAAAATCTATCGATACGCGTGTCGATATTACAGGCAGAACTAGTGCGAACTGAGGCTCAGCGCGGGCACAAGCGGGTGGTTGCGGGGCTGGGGGGGTGCGTCAAAATACTGGTCGTACCGCACCAGACGAAAACAATTTCCTTTCTATGCGTTACGACCATTATTTTGCCGTACATTTTTTTTGCAGATTATTGTTCTACTAGAAACCACAAAAATGGGAATACCACTATCTCTTTTATACACGTATGGGAACATAGAAAAATAGCCCCCGCACCAGGCGTAAAACAGGGACAGAGGGCTGCCGCGCTGGCGGAAAGGCGAATACGTCAAAATAGTGGTCGTAACGCACTGAATGTGTTAAAAAAAAATCGTTTAATTCGGACAAAATTGGTATCCTTATTGTGTTAGTAATTACAAAAATATTTTCTAAGTTACTAAGTAGTTTTAAATAATTAATTCCATATCATTGACATGTAAATTGAGATTGAAATTTTAAATTGACTTGAAACAATATTTAATTGAATATCATTTAAGATTAAATTGGAATTAAATTAAATTGGAATTGAGCTGAAATTAAATTGGAATAGAAAATAAACTGAATTGAAATGAAATTAGATTGGAAATAAATAACAAAATGCAATAATACTTAGTCCATAGAATCAAAATTAGTACTTAGTTACTTTTTTATAATAATAATTCAATAACAATCACTTGCCGTCCACTGCTGAACGTAGGCCTCCCTCAAAGAGCGCCAACCTCGTTTTGTGGTGCTAAGTGCGCCAACCATCTCGGTCCTGTGCAATCTGCATCCAACTTACACCAGCCATCTTTTTTTTTCGCGGGTAATGCGTTACGCACCATAACCTCGTCCTGGGGGGAGGATAGGGCCGTGTGTGGGACTCCCGATGCCCTAAAGAGGGGCATTGTTCCTGGGCCGAAGATGGAAATGGCCCAGGGGTTTACCCACTAAACCCCGCGGTACTCCCTCATCGCCTTAACATGTGGGGGCCACGGGTATCAGCGAAGTCCGCGGGCCCCCTAGCGAGCGCTCACCTTTGCGGGCTCCTCTTGTAGGTACCTCTTGCGGAACTACGGAAGTGCCCTGGAGTACTGAGCCCGTCGATGGAGCCGTGCAATGCAGGCTAGGGTGCCCCCGCACCCATGACCTGCTGGGTTACACCAGCCATCTTCTTCAACTTCTTCAAGTTGTCAGTCCATCGTGCGTGCCGCGCAGGGCGTTTCAATATTTAAATTCAAATCTTTTATTATTTTCTGTGAGAGAAACAAAACGCACGAGACACATTTTGTGTCGATCGGCTTGTCATTAAGGACAACAGCATCATAAACTTAATATAGATAATATTAATTCCATGAACAGCATAGAAGTATCTATGGATTCACTGGAGGGTAGGCGATGGGTCCACGCATGTGCGTTACTCTAGCGGAAAGTTCAAAATATTAGCACGTCTAGAGATGAAACAATATAGAATAATTTGTGCATTATATGCTGTAAATGTGCACCAAATATAAAATTTGTGCCTAGTGGGGTTTCTGAGATATTAATGAAAATACGATTCCGCCAGCGTAACGCTTGAAAACGTTATCCTGGCGGAACGATTTTTACCTATTGGTCCTAGGACAATTTTAAGTACCATAAAAGATAGCTTAAATTTGTGCCCTAAAGTAGCCACGCAGCGGCATTTGTGCCCCCCGTAGTTTTTGAGTAATTGCAAATGCCGCTGCAGTAACGTTTGGCTTATTTTCCATATCTTCAGAACAGCTGAACGTACAGAAATGATTTTTTGTGAGAAGATGCCTTGTAATTTGTGCAAATTTGTGCCTTCATAGTTATTCCAAAGAAATACATGGTTAATGATTTAAAAAAGATTTTCTAAAAAACGAAAACAGCCTCTGCCTTTTGAACTACTTACGATAGGCACTGAATGTCTCAAGAAGCTGATGCCTATATGATACAAGATTCTTCTGACAAAATTTTATAACCCTACGTCTGATATTGACGAAATAAATCAACTTTTTAAACTGAAAACTGTTTACTTATTTCAAGCCGCAAATAAGGGAGTTTGAATAACGTAACGATTCCCATTTTTTGTCAAAAATCTGTGCCTTTATTCAAATAGACACACACTAAATTTCAACTCTATACGTTCTGTAATTAACCGTAAATGAAATAAAATAACCAAGTAAGAACCATTTAGATTATTACCCGACCAAGTATGAAAGGTCATAAAAAAGCGGCCTTTAAGAACATTTACCGTACCTTCTTAATTTATATACCTAACTTTTCTCTTGTTTGTACAGTGATGTAGAAAAGCGGTTAATTAAGTTAATTATTGTCGTTTCGAAAAAGTGAAAACAAATTACGAATAAGAACCTACGTTGCTTTTTATTTAATGTTCTTAGTATTAATCTTTTCTTATTAATACTGCGATAGGTTGGTGGTAAATAAAATAAAATATCTTTATATTCTAGGACTTATATTTTCTCATGTCTTCCTAACTCAACGTCCAACCTACCAATCCCTCAATTATTTTCCAGCATTCGCCTAATCCGTCAAATTTTAAACAATGTTTTATTTTTCTGTATCGCTCCATGGAGTACGCCGTTGGTTGCCAGTGTCACATCTCCCCGCCGCTCCGTTGAGGGTCGAGGCACTGCCCAGGAGAGATGCCTATGGTTCAACTTCAGTCATCAAAGTTCATTGATGACCGTCCCCTGGCTACCGCAGTGGTTCTGCTTCCAACGACCTTCTCCACTTGAAGCCCTTGAATCAGAAAACAATTTTTTTTTTTTTAAAGACAGTGTTAGGATATCTTATATGCCATGCCTTTTACTAAAAAGCCACCCATGATAGAGGCAAGTCAATAATAAAGCGCAAACAAAAACATAACTCTACAGCCAAAGTCCATGATTAATATAAAATTCAAAAACTTAAATTTCAAATAATGATCAACACGAAGTCTCACCTCTGCGATGGGTTCGTTAGGCAAAAACCTAACAAAAAGCCTACCGATGGCATATACGCTACCTAACTAAACCTATCTGATATCCCTAATCTCAGCTTTACACAACCATTAATTCTATAAATCAAAGGGCACATCGCCACACGGGATACGTCATGAGTATGGGCCAATTGATCAACACCTCCCATTACAACCCTTGCATAAGCTAAAAAAAAAATTAAATTAACCATCAGAGTTGATATCCTATCCAACCATCCTTTGCCTAACCCATCAACACAGTTGATGATCCATTCTTCTATCCCCTTCTTCCCTATGGGAGAGACAGGGTCACTGTGTCAATCCTCCTCTGCAATCACAAACACCACCAGTAATAACTTCATCTAACAGCTGGAGACCAACTAAATCCCCTCCTCCTCCTTATAGGAAACGAAGGATTGTCGTCAGAGAAATTATCACAACCATGCTTAAACATTCGAACACCTTATACAGCAGCGATACACCTTTATAAAAACGGCCCTTCTTCATCAAAGACGTGCTGCGATGTTGCACTCCATATTGAACTTGTATCTCGGAGGGTAGCACAGCTCCTCCGGTAACAAACTTCTATTTTCCACAACTTCACAGCAGTAGCGCTCCATATGAAACACATTTATTATATTAATATTTACAAAACACTACATATATATAAATATACAAACAAAGATAAAATTCATATTCACAATTGGCTCCTACTAAAGAACTTTTTCATCCTGTTCACATGAACTAATTGCAATCTACTCCGATTATTATTATATTTCCTGACTAAATAATTCAAATTATTCAACCTTCTTCCATACATAGTGGATGTATGGACCTTTAAATAAACGCAATAATTTAAATGTTCTGTCTGCGGAAGATGCAACAGCATCCTGCCGTCCTCCAGCGCGAGACGCTCCGCTCAGCTCCACAGGTCGTTGATTATTCAACCGACGATAATCTGATCGTTGATTACTCGCCTGATGATAATCCGGTCTATTTACACTTCGAAAATTATAGCGCGAAGAAAATGATCTTCCTTGCTGAGGAAACCCAGTAGACGGTGTGGTGTATGTCGATCTATGAGTCTCAACAGCAGTAGATGTGTCTTCCCTTGTACGAAGCGACGCACTAGGGCTAGACTCATCACCTTGCCCATGATTTCTCGATGGAAGAACGTAGTTTTCAGATGGCATCGCCAACTGGTACCTCTCGGATCGAGATTCCATTTCTATTTCACTTACTTGTTGCACAGCCGCCTTTAATTCACCTTTGCTCGAACACACCTTAGAAATAAATAATTGTTTTATTTCTGGTCTTACACTTTTTATTCAGAACTGCTTTAAAAATTTTTTATCTTCGGTTATTTCTGCCTTTTTTCCACGATTTAATGCTAGCTATGACTTCAAACTCTTGCAAGAAGTCTTCCACATCCCCTCGTATTCCATTGAATTTTGCCGACATCTTTAATCTTCTTGGTAAATTTTCTACAACATATAAGCAAAATTATCCTATTCTGCTGTTATAACGATCGCGAATATTATTTCGCCGCGTACTGTCCCTATCACTTTCCCTAAACTATGCTAGAATCGCGCCTCCACCATATGCGATAGGTTGGTGGTAAATAAAATAAAATATCTTTATATTCTAGGACTTATATTTTCTCATGTCTTCCTAACTCAACGTCCAACCTACCAATCCCTCAATTATTTTCCAGCATTCGCCTAATCCGTCAAATTTTAAACAATGTTTTATTTTTCTGTATCGCTCCATGGAGTACGCCGTTGGTTGCCAGTGTCACAATACTAATAGTTATTTGTTGTACAAGAGTGCAAAGTTGCTTTTTAACCGCGTGTTCAATTTTGATGACCGAGCAAGCGAAGGATTCTAAAATTGAATCACGAGCGCAGCGAGTGATTCTAAATTAGAATCCTGAGCGTTAGCGAGGGAATCAAAAGAGCACGAGGTGAAAAATCTTTGCACTCGAGTGCAACACGTAACTTTTCATTCCACCTCAGCGAGGAAATGACTAAATGCAAAAAAAAAAGCAAATTGAAAAAAGAACACCAAGAAGGTTCCGAGTCTGAGTATTTAACAAATTAAAAAAAAGTTGTATGATATATTCGGCACCATAGAGGTAGCAGTAAATCACAGTAAATAGGTTTAATGTTTTTTTTAATTCACAAACTTAGTGCACACGATGTTCTAAATTCAATTTACTTTATCCTCTAGAGAATAAAAACGGCTTTTCCACTCAGTTATTGAAGATTAAAAATACTCTTTCCGAGATGGTGGGATGAAAAAAATATTATTACTATGTAAGACTAAGACGAACAAAGAACAAAATAAATATTTTTTATTAAACTATAAGGCGGAAGAGTAGTTTTTTATTTCATATTATCACCCCTCGACAACCACCTCTCTGATAGATAATAATCAAATTAAGATCACCCAATTTTTTCACCACTTGGAGTAGGTATATTTTTCTTGTTAGTTTAATTGATAATTGGGGCAGAACGGAAAGTGGACCCTCCCAAACAAAAAAGAATTTTCAAAATAGGTTAATAAATGATCGAGTTATTAGAAATGAAGCATTGAAAAAAAATCACCTCGATTTCACACTAAAACTTGTTTACACGAGTGTACCGACAGTTATCCTACAAATTTTAAGATGTTGGCTTGAAGTACTGCACGGTCGGTTTTTTATGACCTTTCATACTTGGTCGGGTAATAATCTAAATGTTCTTACTTGTTAATTTTATTTAATTTACGGTTAATTATAAAACGTAGAGAGTTGAAATTTAGTGTGTGTCTATTTGATTAAAGGCACAGATTTTTGACAAAAAATGGTAATCGTTACGTTATTCGAACTCCCTTATTTGCGGCTCGAAATAAGTAAACAGTTTTCAGTTTAAAAAGTTGATTTATTTCGTCAATATCAGACGTAGGGTTATAAAATTTTGTCAGAAGAATCTTGTATCATATAGGCATCAGCTTCTTGAGACATTCAGTGCCTATCGTAAGTAGTTCAAAAGGCAGAGGCTGTTTTCGTTTTTTAGAAAATCTTTTTTAAATCATTAACCATGTATTTCTTTGGAATAACTATGAAGGCACAAATTTGCACAAATTACAAGGCATCTTCTCACAAAAAATCATTTCTGTACGTTCAGCTGTTCTGAAGATATGGAAAATAAGCCAAACGTTACTGCAGCGGCATTTGCAATTACTCAAAAACTACGGGGGGCACAAATGCCGCTGCTTGGCTACTTTAGGGCACAAATTTAAGCTATCTTTTATGCTACTTAAAATTGTCCTAGGACCAATAGGTAAAAATCGTTCCGCCAGGATAACGTTTTCAAGCGTTACGCTGGCGGAATTCTATTTTCATTAATATCTCAGAAACACCACTAGGCACAAATTTTATATTTGGTGCACATTTACAGCATATAATGCACAAATTATTCTATATTGTTTCATCTCTAGACGTGCTAATATTTTGAACTTTCCGCTAGAGTAACGCACATGGTCCACGCGTCTTTTAGTTTTAAATCTTTTTATTTGTGATCTAGTGCAGTTTGGTGTTGAAAAGTGGTGTGATTTTCATTCAGTAAAGTGTAACGAAGTGTCATAAATAAGAAAATTGAAACAAATTGACTGAATGGACGGGTATTGCGTGTAGTGTGTCTCATCGGTAGATGAGACGCTCTTACCGCAATGGCGTCCATTCCCCCGTGACCTTGAGAGTATCCTCTCCAGTGTTTCCATGAAGCGTTAAAACATCTTAACACCAATGTTTTAACGCAAGGAGAATCTCCCATAAAATCACTTGACATGACATTGGCAGAATCACCGCGCCGCAAACAGGCGCGGGATAGAGTCCATATAAAAAAAAAAAAAAAAAAAAAAAGTATCTATGGACAACAGCCAGAACAGCTGCTTGCTTTCCCATAAAATTCATGTTCAAAATCATTTAAAATGCCTCTAATTATAATTTGCGGCACTCCAGTAAGCGGGAAAACATCACGAGCTAAAGAATTAAAAGAGTTCTTTGATAAAACACATCAAAAAGCAGTTGAAATAATCTCGGAAGATGAAGCCATAGTAAAGTTAGGTTATGATAAAAACAATACTTATTTGGACTCGCAAAAGGAGAAAAGGGTACGAGGGTACTTGAAATCGGAGGTTCTGAGGCTTATAGGTAAAGATAACGTGGTGATATTGGATGGAAGCAATTATATTAAAGGTTAGTTGGTAAGTAATTACTTTAAAATGTCAAAACAAACATCTTGGAGTTGGTAGAGATTTGGACTAAGAAGTCACAGAATTTTCTTTTATGATCAGGGATACGATTAGATTTCCTTTGACTTATGTCATAGCCCTAAAATGCAACCACTGAGACCAATATGTTTCATCTGCTATTTTATAGAGACGCCATTTCACTTCATGGAACTATTCTATAACCCATTAGAGAAACTTGAGCCTGATCCCTGATTGTTACAATAAATTCTGTGGCCTTTTAGACCAGGAGGAGACTTTTTAATAGATAATTTAACAACAAATTTATAATTCTTTTTTCACTAGGTACTGAACACATCTTGACCGCCTCTCGCTTATTCCTCGTCGTGCCACCAACTTGTTCCACCAGTGGCACGACAAGGAATTGTCATTCCTCGTCGTACCACTGAATGATTATTGAATGATTGTTGCTCTACTTTATTAAATTATTTTTTTATCCCTTGGTAAAAAAATGGAATGAAATTGTATTAACAATTTAAAAACTTGTAACGAATATTAAATATATTTTCAATTGTGTACAACGAACCTGTCCTTCCAATCCGACCAACTAAACGGACCCACTGGTTGTGCGGTTTGGAACCCGATAAAAGGTTTTATTCCAATCCAACCAACTAGTTGATCATTTATTTTATTTTGAGAAATATTATTCCAAACGGACCTACTTTTTTCTTTCTCAAGGATACGACTTCTTAGTTGGTCTGTTTTTATTTGTTAATTCAAATCTGTCCCCATCCACATAAAGCGGATACTGGTATGGTACCAGGGCAACATGACCTCAATGGAGATGTATTTTAGTTTGCCATGCATTTTTTCATCAAGGTTTATCACACTGCAGCTTTTAAAATATTTTTTTTCTTCTATACGCTTGGTTCGTTATAATAATCAACTCGTAAAAAAAAGCTTGACAAAGTATTACATCTCCAATAAGGTCATGTTGCCCTAGTGCATTTGTAAATTATTCTCTTAATGACTTCATGAAAACTCAGACTGTATATAGATATATAGATATCTGAAGGGAAATTAAGTAGAGCTACCATCCCTGCATGTACCTGCACTCAGTGGTACGACGAGGAATGACAATTCCTTGTCGTGCCACTGGTGGAACAAGTTGGTGGCACGACGAGGAATAAGCGCCGCCTCTGTGGAACAGTGGCTAAGCCACTCGGGTATAAAACCCGGAGGTCGTGGGTTCGATTCCCGCCTAGGGTCTGGTTGGTGGCTAGCTACCACCCCCACAAATGAAATCTCCCGCCATAATAGCTCTGGCTGTGTTCCGGCAGTATTAATGTGGGAGCCAGTACACTTGAAATCTAAGGCTCGAAGATCAGATGAGCCTACAGTCTGGCAGCACAATAAGCGACGCTTCCTGGTGAAGTGTCCCTCAATGGAATAGGCCGCAGTGGCTGCTTACCATCAGGTGGGCTGCGTGTCTGTCTGCCAACTGACTTAGTATAAAAAAAAGAACATTGTAAACATTAATTCATTTGCAAATTTTTATTTCAGGATATCGATACGAACTGTACTGTGCATCAAAAGCATCAAAATCCACACAGTGCACGTTGTGGACAATACGTAATCATGAAGAAGCGTGGGAGGCTAACAAGCAGAGGTTAGAAAAGAACGATAAAGATGTTGCAAATAATGAGAGTGAGAGTTCGTGTCATACTGTACCGTATACTGAAGAAGTGTTTAATGCTCTCACAAGATTAAGGTATGTGTGTGTTTTATATCTTTACTTATATTATAAAGAGGAAAGATTTGTTTGTTTGTATTGAATAGGCTCCGAAACTACTGAACCGATTTGAAAATTTCTTTTACTGTTGGAAAGCTACACTATCCACGGGTAACATAGGGTACTTTTGATCCCGATGTGGTGGATAATTGACAAAATAAAGGATGCGCGGGTGAAAACGCGGAGGCAACCACTAGTTACATATTATTATATTATAATACTAGCTTTCCGCCCGCGGTTTCACCCGCGCGTAATTTCTTTTTTCAAATATCCCGCGGGAATGAGACGTTTCCCGTAGGATTTTTATAGCCTATGTCCTAATCCGAGTTATAAACTACATGTGTGCCAAATTTCAAATAAATCCGTTAAACCGTTTAGGCGTGATTGAGTAACAAATATCCAAACATCCATACTTTCGCATTTATAATATTAGTAGGAAGTAGGATATAAACTAACTGACTGACAAATGCCCCGCCCAAACTACAAAATCTATTTATGATTTTCTCAGACACAGTTTGGATTTGTGATCACCAATCTGCATTTGGCAAGCATGGTGATCTGGCCAATACCCACAATTTTAATGATAATGAGGCCTTTGCCTCTTCGTGAGTTTCTTAAAGGCTGTTTATTGAGAAAATTATTTATTTACAGGTTTGAAGAGCCCATTAGCAGTAACCGGTGGGACAGTCCACTGTTCACGGTGCAACCGACAGACCAACTGGATCTTGAAGCAGTATACAAAGTGCTGTTTGAGAAAAAACCACCTCCTCCCAACATGAGTACACAAAATGTAAGCATAATAAAGCTAAAATATTTATTTTGCAACCTGAATAACAATGAAATCCTTTTGCACCAAAATGTGCCTTAGCATCTAATGTATGGTGCATTTGGTAGTGACCCTTTTTTTTAATATGTTTGTTGTTTGTGGTACTTGTAGAGTATAGCATAAAAGAAACGAAAAAGGTTTTACCCATTTTAAAGAACTGGTTTTCCCTTACAGCCACCGCTAACATCAACAAACTTCCTCTACGAGCTAGACAAGGTAACCCAAGCGATATCAAAGCAAATATTAGAAGCGCAGAAGTTCAACCCAGACGGAGAGGTGAAGTTCCCCGAGTACCCTGGCTGTGTACTAGAGGCTGGAGCGGCGAGGGCTAGTGCTCAAAGCCTACTGCGGCTGCGGCGGCAGTTCCTTGCTTATGCTAAGATGAGCCACGCCGGAGAGGATATAGCTAGCATTGCTAGGTATTACGTGCAATACCTGAATAAAACTCTGATGGAATGATATTACTTGGTGCAGTTTTATTTCTACGCATACCTATATTACGTCTCAACTTAGGCCTTGTCTAGGTCTAGTTGCTTATTGCTGTCTGTCATAGTGTGATGTCAATTGTCAACCGTGCCTTGTTACTATTGGATATTGTGAGTTATTTGTGAGTATAACCATAGTAGCCAAGTGTTGCTATAAATAGCTAATGTGGCGCCTCCAGAGCAGGTTTTTAATTTTATTGGTCAGGCTATACAACGGTAAAATTCAGTTTCTACAGGAATCCAAAAAAATCAAACAACCATTTATAAAAACATAATTCATATATTTAGTGTAATCCACATTTTACATACATTTCAGTAATAATCAACAAGCTAAGAATATGTGAACTGGGCATACGGCTACTGTCAGTCCCGCTCACACTATACGCGCGTGAGTGAGACAAAACATCGCCCATAGAAGCTTGAACTAGAAACAATAGTATAATTTTGCAACAATCTATACATTCTGTACTATTTTTCATTGTATGAAAACTATTTCTACGTGATTTTATACTTTATGGAATAAGGCATATCTGTATACTCTATAGGAGAACAAAAAATACGGACCGGTGATTTTAATTTTAAACTGACATATTTACGACGTTGGACTTACGGCCAATCATGAACAAATTAATTAAGGGACAAAACCAAACCCTAAATAAGATTGCAAAAATAACCTTCATAAGGTTTATACCGCCTGTATTCATTATAATTATTATAAAAAGAAAACAAAATATTTTTTTGTATTAATATTTGTAACTTAATAGTTTTCTATTTTATTATTTGAATTCCTATCACGTAATTGCTCTTATTTGGCCAAACTTCAAGAAATAGGTCAGTTTAAAATCCACCGTTATTTAAAAACCTCAATGTCTACAATTTGTTCTGATAGGGTCAGTCAGGGTAAGAGGAACACTGGTGGAAGAGGAAAAAAACCATCAATTATCATAATAAACTATGAGTTATGATGGTTTTGTTCCTCTTCCACCGGTGTTCCTCTTACCCTAACTAACCCTATATATTTCTGTAATTGTTTATTAAACATAAAGTCTATTAAACAACAACATTTTATATATGTCAATAAACTAGCAACACTGCTATGTAAAGTCATTGACTTATAGTCAAATTAATTCAATAGGTGTTATGTTTTTGTAAATCGCCCTTTAATTTCAAAGAAATTAGATTCATGAGTTGTTTCTATGCTGACAGAACACTTAAGCCTTATTGCCATTAAATAAAGTTAAATTTTCAATGGCACTGAGATCTGCGAACCTATTAAATTATTTTGACTGTAAATATCGATACCTCCAATGAACACTACGCTAACTCAAAATTTGCCATTTTTCGTTTTTTATAGAAATCGACCCACTTTTTTACTAATATTATGCCCCCAAATTTTCATGACAATATCTTTAAAAACAAAAAAGTTTTGAGATTTACATAACGCCAAGTAAAGGTACTTTCTTCAATTACGGGGTGGACAAGCCGCTGTCTTAATATAGCGGTGTGTATTCGGCTAGCGCGACTGCCGGCCCGCGGGAGATACGCCGCCAACTAGGAGTTGGCGGGGTGTTGCGCGGGAAAGTATTTGTTCATGTGACAGTTAGCGGTGTGTGTCGCCCGTTGAATGCACTTTTGAACAAATAATTATATAACGTAGTGTAAATCAGAGTTAAACATTACTTAGTTTAATAATTTTCACTAACTTGTAGTAAATTAAAATCGAAATTAGCTGCATGAAATGCTACAATTATAATACAAGAGTTTTGTTTTCTAGTATAAAACGAACCGCTTAGCCCTTCGTCCATATTGGTAAATAAGCTTATGTAACTAGTTACAAAATATTTTTTTTTTGCTGTTTGGTAACTACCTAGTTGTGGAAGAAGAATAATTTTTCCTTTTTTTTATACTTTTTGCTATCTATTATGAACGTTAAATGTTTGTGACTGGCCACTTCTATCGGAAAATAATTATTAGTATAATGAGTTACAGTCATTTATAATGATTGTTTATTATACTATGTGTTGGGTGTCAAGGAAACCAAATATTAATAATTGTGAATTTTATTAGTTACGGAGGAAACGATTGTTTTTCATATTTTTATTGGCTGATTAAAATGACGTTAGAATTTTGACGAAAAAGTTGTTACTTGCACTTTTGATTTTTTTTAATTAAACATTCACATCTAGATTGTTATTACCCAAAAATAGTACCATTGTTTTTTGCCATCCTCCAAAACCAAGACAAGAAAAAAAAAATCCTTTACAAATAATCAAAACTAAATTTCCTCTCTGGAAACCACGTAAAATGCTTGTTGCTTTTGAAGATTTGCTTTTAATGGCATTCAGAAACCATATCCTCAAACAGATGTAAAATATTGTTTTAACCACTTTAGTCAAAGTCTTTTTAAAAAAGCGGAACAGTTAAGTATCAAGCCAGCTCAGAGGCGGCATGTTGCAAGATGTGCAGGTTTGGCCCAATTGCTTATAAAATAATATTAGCTGATCTAATAGCACAATTAAATTTTTACTTCGATCGTAACTGGCTACAAGATTCATTAAAATCTGGTGTTGTAAAGGGGAACAGTTAAACAGTATTAAGGATGGCAGCCATTTGGAAGGATGGCATGCTAGAATTAATCGTTTTGTGGAAAATAATAACCCATCCATCGCATAAGTGTTGGGCATTCTAATGAAGGAAACAAAAATTTAATAAATAAATTCAGCAGTTAAAAAGACAAAATACCAAATAATTATCATGATATTGACACAGAAATAAGTGCAACTATTCAGCAATTAAAATTTAAGATATTACAGTAGGCCACTGCCTTAAATTTTTCTAAGTATTAATAAGTGATTTAAAAGTGTTTTGCATAGTACGTTTTAATTCAAATCAACTACACCGAGCCCGTTGTATATCACAACAATCCCACATCATATCGGGATTTTTTGCACAATGTCTCGGGTTACTATAATGGAAATAATTTAATCTACGAAGTGGAAAAATAATTCTTCCCTCACAACTACTTAAAACACCAACGAAAAAATAATATTTTTTGTAACTGGTTACATAAGCTTAGTTACCAATATGGACGAAAGGCCGCTAAGTAATGACACAGTTAAGATACTCTACGCTATTTATTTGTTAGCGGCTTGTATAACGGCTCAACGATTTTCGGCTTACCCTACTACAAAACGCTAACTTTTCTTTTTCATAAATTACGATCTTATTATAATAAAAACATTGTTCAAAATACTCTAAATTGGTAATGAAGTCGATTTTAAATGTAATTATTAATTTTATTTTATGTAGTATACATTTAATTTATTATTTTGTAGCCTGTAATATTCCCGAATATATTCCGCTAAGTTAGGATTGGCGGAGTGTATCCCGATCTTAAATTAGAGCTTTCTGCGTTACATCCCGCTAAGTGAGGCTAATTAAAAAACCCATAAGTTTTTTTAAATGTTACTATGCGAATCTTAAGCATCAGTAAATTAGTTACTCACACAAAAAATATCAAGAAAATAACTACAAAAATAAAGATTTTATCAACTTTTTTCTTTTAAGAGCTCCTCCTGTAAACCTGCACTTTTGAAGTTAGCGTAGTGTTCATTGGAGGTATCGATATGTGTGATGGATGAAACATAAATTTTGGTTTATAATGTGATAAATAATACATGTAGTTATATCTAACATACACACATAATATAAACGAATGTTGCGTTTATTGTGTCATTAAAATAAGCAATTTGTAGTAATCCAGGCTTGTGCCATTTATCTAGCTTGCATGATGGTTAGGTATACTATAAAAAATATATCATACATCATTGATCATACACTATAAAATAATTAATAAAATTATGAAATAATTCTTCTCAATTTCCAAAACCGTGGAAGTATATTTATACCAAACCCAAGTTATGACAAATTTCAACAAGTTAGGATGGTGTTTTATTAGACATAGGACAATGGTAAAAATGGTACATGTTCCAAATGCCCTGACGAGGAATCGAATCCGAGTTTTTCTGCGCTTTTGAGACACACCTTTAGCCACATGTCAAGAACATTCAATGACATTACTTTCTTGATTTTTTATAAATGTACTTAGATGTGATGTAATATAATTGTAATAATTGTTAATCATAAAACTTATTATAACATAAAAATGTCAATTTACAATTAAACTTAACAAAAATTATAACATGGCTGCCGTCATAGGAACTCGACTATGTACAAATAATAAATCACAATGGAAAATAAAATAACATAATGAAATGCAACCCAACTTTAAAAGTGATATTGGAGAAAGTAAAATTACAAACTTTAAAAGTGATATTGGAGAAAGTAAAATTACAAATTATTTATGTGCCTAAAATACAGTTATTTATAACGGATTTTTTAAGCAATCAGTTTTAATATAAAGTCGAATACATTTTTAAATCACAGAGATTTAATTAAAACCATGAATTGTGATTTTATAAACTTAATAAATGTCTTGTTAATCATTTTATTAAACAACTCCAGTGTTAAACTTATCTTGACATAAACAACTTATGATAAAAAATAAAATAAGGGCAAGTCACCACTGTCAAATAAGTTCCTGGTCTATACCGGGAACTGACCCTATGGTCAGTTCATCTTACCTTATAAGTTCCTAGCATAGCCCGACCATTAAAATAAAAACCTCGCCATATTGCGAAAAAATATTGGAACTAATTTCTTCAAGTGGCAACAATCAATTAAAAAAAACAGTAAGATGTCATTCATTATTGCTGTCTGTGAAAATGTGATGTCAATTGTCAACCGTGCCTTGTTAATTCTTGGATATTGTGAGTTATAACTATGGCAACCAAGTGTTGCTATAACCATAGCGAATGTGGCGCCTCCAGAGCAGGTTTTTTATTTTCTTGGTCTGGCTTAAAATGTGTCTGATATCAATTATTCTGTCTCTTATGTCAATTTTGAAAAACGATAACAATTTTGTAAACCTAAATAATCTTAATATCTGACAGATACATTCACGAATCAGTGCCTTATATGACAGCAGTAATCCTAGCCCAAAATGTAATAAATATACCCGTGTACATAACATATGTATTTAATTAAAAATGAAAATTGTAATATCAAATCCTAATCCATTATTTAATTTCTGTACTACTGTAATCTTATGTGCCGCCTCATCATCATCAGCCTATATACATTCCCACTAGTGGGACACAGGCCTTATCTCAATTGTGAGATAATGTGGGCCATACTCCACCACGCTGGCCTAGTGCGGGTTGGTGGAGGTATGTGCCGCCTCACATCACAGAAAATGCGAATTGAGTAATTTGTATGGGAATTCTATTAGTTCCGCTTCTCGCTGCAGTGGCGCTATCTGGGGGCACGGTAGTGCTCCGGCCAAGACAAGCGAAGCGCATTAGAATTACAGGCCCCGGCAAACTTCTTGACTATCGGGTGGGGATTGCGCAGAACACGAATTTTGACAAGCCTGCCCGCTATTGGTCAGAAGCATACCTCCGACCAATAGCGCGCGCGGGCGTCGGGAAGTTCGCGCGCGCTATTGGTCATGCGCAAGTGCACATGCGCGAAATTTCCCCCACTCCGTCGACTTCAACGACGTCAACAACTTTGCCGGGTAACAATACCAATACCAATTTCTCAATTCAAATTCTCATTTTTCGATTTCGTCCGTGCTAACCACCATGTGTGCGTCATAGTATCTATGCTTCGACGTACGCTCACTCAAACAAAATCTCGAGCCATTTCTCAGTGCAAACTAAGAGACTTTCTACTACGACAAAAGCTGTACTTATATCTCCTTTTATTAAAACAACCCTTCAACATAAAATAAAATAAGTTATAAAATTAATATTATAATATATTCGAGTAATAATTAGAATTATAGAAAAATACCATAGTTATAATAAAAATAACATGACCATGTGCATCTACTAGTGACCATGTAAGAAGGGCTATGGGTCTTTTGTCAGTTTCGAAAAAAAAATTATCTTACAGAAAAGGACAACGCAAGAAGTTGTATGGGCCCTGTCCCCACCCACCAACAGACTTGGCACTAGTTTTAATATTATTATGACATTCCATATAAAGACAAATAACCAATTTTAATCTAAAAAAATGAAGGGGTATTCAAAAACAATAAAATCGTGCTTATGCCGTACGCCTAAGATTCAGAATTGCGCTGTAAGTGTCAAGCTTCAAGTAGACTCGACTGTAAAAAATTTTTTAAGAATACATTTTGATTGAACCCTTATTTAGGCCAGGGGGGTTACTCTTGATCGCCTGCACATTATTTTCACAATTAACTGTGTCAAAAAAATACTTGAAAAATACAACATTCAAATTCGATTTGCGTAAAATCCCCATTCCTACGGCGGATGTCGTCATACAAAAAAAGTATCAGTATGGCAAGAGGTATAAATAGAGATACGTTTGAAATCTGTTGGTGGGTGGGGACGCTCCTTTGCATGGTCCTTTGCCTGTTAGTAGTGAAATTGGCCCTGAATAACATAAATAGTCTATAAAAAATCTATATTCCTGTCAAAGTGGAGTTATATTCTGTACTTTTTAATTTATATAGTTTGTACTGTGTAATAAATGGTTAAATATTCATTTTTGTTTGTTTATTCATATTTAGAGGAGATTTGTCGAGGCGTGAGATTTTTTGACATTCTTGGGCATTTATTTATTACTAGCCTTCCGCCCGCGGTTTCACCCGCGCGTAATCTCTTTTTTCAAATATAACCCCTTCCCCCCACATTTCCAGGATCAAAAGTACCGATGTTCACCGGGGATAGTGTAGCTTTCCAACAGTGAAAGAATTATTTAAATCGGTCCAGTAGTTTCAAAATTGACATTCCCGCCCGCGGGAATGAGACGTTTCCCGTAGGAATTTTATAGCCTATGTCCTATTCCGGGTTATAAACTATACGTGTGCCAAATTTTATCTAAATCCGTTCAGCCGTTTAGGCGTGATTGAGGAGCAAACATCCAAACATCTAAACATCCAAACATCCAGACTTTAGCATTTATAATATTATAGTAGGATTTACTAACCGGGAAAGCTCTCTCAGAAAACTGATATACAAATAATAGCTTTGCTATTCACTACATTTGGTGGGTAAGAGTGCTGGAGGCCCAAAACTGTGTCATAGAAATTTACATGAAAGAAATAAATGCCTTTAGTAATAAAAAAGAAACGTGTGTTGCCAGCAATATAAAAAAATTCAGCCGCAATTAATAACCTCTTTTTTTATGTCGGTTTTTAAAGAAAGTATGTCGAATCTCACGCCCGCCCAAATGTCTCTACAACTTTATAGCAAAATTCTAGGGAATGTGTATTTTGAACTGGGTTAGTAACTTGTTAAATATCGACATAATTATATAAAGAATAAGGTTCAAATTTATAAATAGTGCGTAACGACTTGGATAAATACCGAATGCAGGTTTGGAAAGCTTAACATAACATGACATGTAGGCTGTGACCCTGCCTTAAACGCAGGTCGTAGGTTCGAATTCCACCCAGAACAAATACTTATGTAATGTTTCTGATACACAAAACACAAGTGCTTTAGTTACTTACTTTGAAGTCAGATCATTGTATGTGTTGTGTTGTCCATTATTTATCTATTTAGCTTGATCACTAATGAAATTACCACCAAATAATCTTTGAATTTCAACTGACTGACGTTTAACTTCAGTTTTTTAGTTCAAATAAAATATTGAAAATACTCTTAACTCTTTTTAATCGAACCCACTACATCTGAAATCGACCTTTCAACTTAAAGCCCGACCATTAAAATAAAAAACCTAGCCATATTGCGGAAAAATATTAGAACTAATTTCTTCAAGTGGAAACAATCAAATAAAAAAAACAATAAGATGTCATTCAATAATGCTGTCTGTCAAAGTGTGATGTCAATTGTCAACCGTGCCTTGTTATTTCTTGGATATTGTGAGTTATTTTTGAGTATAACCATAGCAACCAAGTGTTGCTATAACCATAGCTAATGTGGCGCCTCCAGAGCAGGTTTTTTATTTTCTTGGTCAGGCTTTACTGTCACTAAACTCTCCAAACCCACAGCCGGTCATAACGTGCGAAAAAGCGCGATAAATTTAATAATAATTAATAATAACATTAAGAATTTATCTTGTCTTAAATATAAGATGTGAGGTAACTCGTGTATACGTACTTGCAATGTCTTAATTACTCGTATTAGGTATTTAAATATAATTAATAGTAAAAATATCGACGTGTTATAGGTAGGATACGGTCAATAGCCAGGCTGGCACCGGCTCGTCCTAATCGAGTGTGAAGGGGAAACCGGGGGAGTTTAGTGGGTAGTTGGTACTGAAAGTTGGCGATGTAAAACCCCCCGTGCCTACAAGTTCAGTTTAGCTGTTGGTCCTGCGCCTGGGGGCTTAGACAAGATGACATAGCTGGCGAATTTCGCTAAGTCCAATTTGTATGGATTTGACAGATGCCATAGAAAAGTCACGTGTTGAAAGTATGGGATTTGACATTCGCTATCGCAAATTGAGCTAAAACGAACGTCATAAATGCCGCTTGTCTAGGGGGGCCGATCTCTCTTCGGTCGTGCTAGACTGCTGTCCCACCGTACTATGAAAGTCCCTAACTGAGCAATATTTTCGATCTCCCAACTACGCGTGACATATAACATAGTGCAGTAAGTGCGCAAGCACAGGTGCACTCCCTATTCCCTCACTCTCATAACACGGTGGGACAGCAGTCTGACACGACCGAAGAGAGATCAGGCGCAGGACTAACGGCTTTACAGGTCGGTTAACTAAAGCTGGCGCGATCAAAACTGTGTTGTGTTGTGTCTGTGAATAAGCGCGAGGCGTGACGTCGCACTGAATGCATATCATGAAAAGTCTGTCTGTCCCTCTCGCGCGCGGTCAAGCTTAAAGAGTGCAAGGGTGACAGTTATTGTTTTGCTACCGTTTACAAAGACAGTTTTCTTTTTTCAAACTATACTAGTGTGAGTACCGTGAACGTGCCAGCTTTAGTTAACCGACCACTGATTTCCATAGACCACTGGATAGGCGATTGGTACCAAATATTTGATACGATCGAAAATCGCCATATTGGCGCTGAGACCAGTAGTTAGTGTACTTGGAACTAATAATAGTGCTGACTTTCGCAGATAAACTTCGATAATGCTGTCATTGTCAATGTCAATGGCTGTCCATTTGACTCATGTTCTGAGCCATTTGAAGTCATTTTAGGTTCCCAGGACACTATTGGGGGCGCTTCAAATCGACAGAAAAATTATCTGTCATTTCAATGTCCATAGCCACTCCAGCGTAATACGCTGAGCGTATTATCATAGGGCTCAGTTTAACCGACCAGTTGAATGTCTCTGCTAGTACTACATAAAGACACGCCCCCTATAACACGTCATATAAAGCTTTAAACTACACATAAATGCATCGATGACACGTGAATGACAAAGGAATATTAACGGAATTACTTCGAAAATACTTTCGAAATTATTTTAGAGAATATTTATTTATATAAATTACTTGTTATCCAACTTACTACTGTCCCACTGAGTGACTCTATGGAGCACAATTAATATCAAGGTCATTATAGAAATTTTCATTCATTCAATTCTCGTTTTCAGAATTTAAGTAAATAAATATCCACGAAAATCAAATAAGTTATGCCTATATAAAGCTAAGCCATCATTCTGATGCAATCCATCATAAAAAATACAAGGGACTTGAAATTTATTCACACCAATTATCACGAAGAAATATAGAAAAAAGTCTCAGAGGAAAATATTTCTTATGCACAACACAATACAGTTCATGTTTGCGTAGAACACACTTTCCTTTGGCATTTGAATTTTATTTCTTCGGTGTATGAATACATTTCTGTCCAACATTTACACGAAGAAAGGTAAGAAAGAATTCCCCTTTATGTTAAAAAAATATGGAATCTTCATTTATAACGTCATTCGTCAAAACGAACACTCTTATTAGAATGACTATAACAAATTAAGTGTCTTTTAAGAGCATAATCTGAAGTCTGTGATACTACAGGCATAATAATAAGCCGGGTACTTGAATTTTTTTACTATTATTTCCATATTTTTGGACTTTTTTTAATAATATGATCATAAATAAGTAAGTTATAATATAAGTCATTCAAAAACGGTGGAAGGGGAAACAAGTCACAGAAAATGAATTCACTGCGTGTCATGTGACGTCACCACAGCTCGGTCGAACGTGCACGAAAGAGATGGCGAGATAATCTCACCCACTCCAACTTAATCTAATATCAAATAATCAAGTACCCAATCTATATATATAAAACTCAAAGGTGACTGACTGACTGACTGACATAGATAGATATCAACGCACAGCCCAAACCACTGGACGGATCGGGCTGAAATTTGGCATGCAGGTAGATGTTATGACGTAGGCATCCGCTAAGAAAGGATATCTCGATATTACCACGGGAACGGGAACCACGCGGGTGAAACCGCGGGCGCCCGCTAGTTAATAATAAAATTTCTAAGATAACACAAGGGAATCCTCACCACCATTCTTACAAGTAAACTGAAAGAAAACAGACTTACAAACTGTTACCAAACATCATCCTATCATCATACAGACTCAATCTGTTGCATTCACTAGCCCTTCCCTTCTGCAACGCACGATCCCTCCTCGCCCTCCTCACTGCCACGGGCAGATCTCCAGGTGTCTTCACCCTCCCAGCTGGATTCTGCAGGTTCACATCCCCGGAAGACGAGAATATCTCAGAGACCTGCTCCAATGAATGCTGTCTCTTTATAGACAGACTCTTCAAGGAAGGTTTAGGCGATTTAGGAGATTTTTCAACGTCTGGATTCAGAAACTTTAAATCGGCTGTATCTATTTCTCCATTTAATGCTGCTAGATAAACTGGGTTATCACCACTATAGCCGTTTACACTGTTTTCTTTGTCATTCGGATCGCTGAACTCATTATCAAAATTCGTGTATTTATTATGGAACTTGTTAAAACCAAAATCAGTCACTTGACTGGCCTCTTTCAGAACTTCGTTCTGATACTTTTTCTTATCTACATCAGGCTTGGGTATAGCTTGCATGGTTATTTTATTACCGTTTTCAGATAACAGCATTAAATGCTCATCTTCTGAGCTAGAACAGTCCGAATTAAGATCGAATGGACTGTCATTAGTAAAGTTTTCTGTTTGTGCATTTATATATTGGAGTTCCAAGTTGATACTCGCTCTAGAAGACCTACCACTCGAACTAATGATTCTATTATCGCAGCTAAGTCTTTTCTTAATCGTCGAATCTTCAGATTCCGAATGCCCAGACTTGAAAATGCTCTGACTTGACATTGAAGTACGGAACTTGTTTATACTTTCAGACGAATCTTTCGAAGTCTTACTTCTCAATTCTTCTGGTTTTGCTTTAGGGACTATTACGGCGAAGATTTGATTATGAGTTTTCGGCTCTTCGGTAGGCAGCTCTTTGAATCCAAAAACCTTATTTTCTCTGTTCAAATGAGATTCTATCATCATAGTTGGAGAGAGTGTCCTATTAGGCGGAGAGAGAGTGCAAGGTCCTTCTAAATTGTAAATTCTATCCTGATTCAGCACTAAATTAGTAGGTCTATCATAATTATTCAATTTCTCAATAATAGATGTCCTTGTCTTACCGTTCTGGGACGAGTTACTGGTCTCCGGGACGAGTTTAACTTCTGTGTCCATCTTCTTGTTCAGTCTGTCGAAGAATTTTCTGATGCCCCACTTTGGTTTTTCCACCTTTACTTCTTGGAGTAAGTTCGTCTGTTTTGGAGCTCTCTCGTGAATTCTTTCTTCGTGAGAACTAACGTCGTTTTGAACGTAATCCAACGGTCTTTGGTACGATCTGAAATAAAAAGATTCCGAGTTAAATGTGGAGAAAAGGCAGTTGATAGTTTTAATTGGTATTACAAGTGGATAAGGTTCAAATTGAGTTTTTTCGGTGGAGAATGCGTTTATGCACCATAACCGCAGGCTAGCTAGACCTGCGGCCGTGTGAGGGACTCGAGACTAAAGCATCTACTACCCACTAAACACCCCCGGTTTTCCCTTCAGCCAGCCCATCCCTGAGTATTTTGCCATTGCCCCATAGGGTGGAGACTATTATGGATTGTGTGGTAGAGCCATGTTGCAAACAGTTCCTGTCTCTCAGTCATAATGAGCCAGCTCGAACCGAACACCTCATACCTCGAGGTATAAGTAGTATTTTCTTTTTTTATATTTGAACTAAGCCAGCACTTGCCCACAAAGTTGCCCGATGTTAAACAACTAAGCGGTCTACGATGGAGCGCGCTGGCTTAGGACAAGCCTGTTAATTCTGGCCTTGACGAGCCCCAAGTTGTATTGTGGAGGAAGGATAGAACCCGGCAGAGAATTCCACTCCCGCGCAGTCCGTATCAAGAAAGATAAAGCAAATCGCTTAGTTCGTACGCGCGGTATATCCACTATATACGGATGGAGTCCCTGACCGAGTCTAGTAGTTCTATGATGGAACGGAGCTGGTAGAACCAAATAGTGCAGCTGAGCAGCACACTCACCAAAGTGGAGTCTGTAAAATACGGAGAGGCAAGCAATCTTCCTACGATGATACGATGATAGTATTGCTATCGTGCTTCGTTTAGTGAGCATCGGTTTACCTATACAAAAAAGATATTTGTTACTTGTACAAAATTACTTGCCTCGTATCTTCCCGAGGCGGGAGGTCCCTGGTAGGCATTCTGGTCAGCCTGGCGACCGAGAGGCAGTTCTCCTCCACCGGAGGCCTAGGTTCAGGGGTGGATATATCCTGAAAACAATAATAAACTTAAAAAATCTGACGTATGAAGGTCACCAGTCATGTTGTTGGGTTTCATATTTATATCACGAATAAAGTAGGTGGACTGTTATTTATTTATTTCCTTCTACCTACATATTCCCTCATATCCTCTCACCCCACGCCATCGCGTCACCGCAAATGTGACGCTTTCTTCTACTGCGAGTCGCCGGTCGAGTTGGTCGCATCCAGACCCGAACCTCGCCATAAAAAAGCGACTCCATTCGCTAATGTATCCGCTAATCCCTATGTGAATACGCCGACGGGAATGTGTCTCTAGTGCTCGTGTAAGAACAATGGACATTAAGAAAAACTGTGAGAAGAACGGAAAGTGAAAGTGCGCGGCCGCCACGTGCATCAGCAGAAAGTGTGTAAGCTGAAGAAGATTACGAGGTGAGCTCCTGTTGTCCTTCCCATTTTCCCCTCACATGTTTCTTATCGCTCATTGTCTTTTTTCTCTCCCCGCAAACAAATACAGTCCACTTAAAATCATCAAAAACCACGCCTAAGGTTTACCGCCATACAATATATTTTCCCGCACCCTTGTGGTTTGTTCGTATTAGGCGCCATACACACCATAATTTGGTCACTTCGAGCCAAGGATCCTTAATTTGATCAATTCAATTCGGATTTTTATCCATTTTACTTCCATAACCGCAAGTTAGGTATAACTTTCCGCCATATTGTGCTGCGTAAATTGAAATAGTTTGTCATTTATTTTTTGTTTATCCCCGCATAGGCAGCTATTTCGTTTTTATTCCCGCACCGCATTACGCAGTACATATCGTTAGTTGTATCTATCTTAATATTTATCCCGCATTTGTAATATTTCGTAATATTCCGATCGCATATTTCGTCATATATCCGCCATTACGATTGCACAGGTACGAAGACGCATTCCTTTAGTCGCACGCATTTAAATCATTCTACCGCACTATTTAATGATAAAAATTTTACTTTTAACCGCCCCGCTATACGTTGCTCATTCTCGCTATATTAACCCGTTCCGTAATATAGATAAGATTCAGATTCGGATCAATCTTTTTGTCGTATAAAATACTTTTGTTTTATATGATTACGTTCCTTGACTAAGAAAATATATGTTATAATTGCATAACACTTTAATTAAACGCTAAAAATAATATTTGTAATTAATCACAATGGTTAAAACTACACGAAGAGAGGGTGAAGGAATCGCAGGAGAAAGTTTAGATATTAATAAAAGTCAGTTAGCTATTTGTACAGCTAAACGCGATGTTATTTATAGACGTGTGGAAAACATTTTCGAAAATGCTAAAAAAGCAGAAATCGATTCCCAGTATTTTAGAATGTTTTCTTCTAGCGCTGTTAACATAGATACTTTGCGTACTGATTATCAAAGTATTTTGGATACCTACAATACGTTACATTTACAACTGTATCCTGATTCTGAAGTCGATTATGATTCTTGGATATCATTTGAAGATATGTATTGCTATATAAAACAGGTTTTAGTTGATAATGATATGCATTCTTCACCGCAACAAACTCCTGCGAAATCTAAGCCGCACCTTCCACCTATTGAACTTAGATCATTCGATGGAGATGCTAGGAACTGGCCTATATTTTATCACCAGTTTAAAAGTATGATCCATGATAACGCTTCGCTAACTGATAATGACCGCGTATTTTACTTAGTCGGGAAACTTACCGGACCGGCTTCATGCGTTTGCGCAGGGTTGGCACCTACCGCAGCAAATTATAATATTATATGGGACACCTTAGTGCAAAGGTATGACGATCCTCGTTCGCTCGCATCCGCATATCTTAACCAGTTGTTACATTTTAAACCGCTTTCTAGTTCAACCACAACCGGACTAGATTCATTTATTAATAATTTTGACTCCTCTATAGAAGCTCTTAAACAACTCAAACTTAGTGATTTAAATGATTTTATTTTCTTACATTTGGCGCTTCAGAAGTTAGACGCAGAAACAATTAAATTATTTGAAATTACACATCGCAAAGATAAAATACCTACTTATCAAAATTTAATTGAATTTGTTAAGGAGCAAAGTAAAGTTTTATCTCGTTCTTCTAATACGAGTAATAAACCGGTTGTTGGTAATTCACAACGCACTAAGCACACCCCTAAACCGTTGACTAAATCTTTCGTTAATACAGATTTAGGGTCGCACATACCAACTAACAATAAGTGCGCGTTGTGTAATAATAAACAACACGAACATTTATATTCGTGTCCTTTTTTTATGAAATTAACTCCACATAAAAGATATAATTTTATTAAAATTAATTCTTTTTGTAACAACTGCTTAAGTGTGAAGCACAAGACATTTAATTGTACTTCAAAACATAATTGTTCGCATTGTTCTTTACGACACCACTCATTATTGCACTTCAATACAACCGCTAAATCTAATTGTAATAATGGTGCAGTGGTGTCCGAAGACCCCGCCAAAAATATTCCTACACGCTGCGCAGGCGCTGCGCTCGGCAGCCCTAGCGCAGAGTCAATCATGCATAACGCATTGGCACCCGCTCACAAAGCAACAGGTAGTTGTTTATCGCATCGCGTTCCTAATGAAAATAATACTTCGGTTTGTACAGTTTCGTACGATCGAGTTGATCGGTATCAAACGACTACATTGTTAGGAACCGCGAAAATCAAAGTTGTTGATTGTTTTAACCGCACTCACTACTTGAGATGCCTAGTGGATCCAGGTTCTCAAAGTGATTATATTACCGCCGCTTGTTGTAAGCGACTTTCGCTTTCTATAAATAAACAAACCCGCTTTTCGGAAGTTCAGGGCATAGGAGGGAATTCTCAAAAAATTATAGGAATTACTTCATTAAAATTCACATCTCGGTTTGATGATGGATGCGAATATTCTGTACAGCCTATGATAGTCGAACAGATTACGTCACAGTTACCTGACTCGCGCGTTGATACCGCGGCTATCAGTTTTATTCGCAATATACCTCTCGCTGATGACGACTTCTCACAGCCCGGTCCTATAGATATGCTTTTGGGTGTGAAGTTGTATTGTGAGATTTTACTTTTTGATAAAATTAAATCCGCTGATTTTAATATGCCCTCTGCTTTTGAAACAACTTTAGGTTACCTAATTATGGGTGACGCTCCTATAGTTTCACCGCCGCCCGCACACACGCTTTGTGCCTTTACTCAGGATTCGCTGCACCAGATGGTCGAAAGGTTTTGGGTCGCCGAGGAATTGCCTTCGCGCACATTTTTGAGTCCTGACGACCAAGAGTGTGAAAATATTTACACTTCGACAACTGTTCGTAATTCGGATGGCAGTTACTCTGTCGATCTTCCGTTTAAAGACGATCCTAATAAATTAGGCAACTCTTATATCACCGCTAAGAAGCGTTTTTTATACCTTGAGAATAAATTCGCAAAGGATCCTGATTTAAAAATTAAATATGATAATATTATTCTAGATTACCTAAACAAAGGTATTCTGTCCCGCACCGCACCTGAGGAGAGCTTCTCCCCAGGGTTTTATTTACCGCACCACCCTGTAGTTCGCGACGACAAGGCGACTACTAAGGTTCGTCCTGTACTCGATGGAAGTGCTAAGACTGATACCGGTCTATCATTAAATGATATTTTGCACACTGGTCGCAATCTACAGGCTGATATTTTTCACATTCTTTTGAATGTTCGAATTTTTCGTATCGCATTTTTTGCCGACGTTAAACAAATGTACTTATGTATTTATACAAACGCTGCACACCGCAAATATCAACGAATATTGTATCGTTTTTCAAGTGATGACCCGCTAGAAGTATTTGAGTTCACCCGGGTAACATTCGGGCTTAGATCCTCGCCATTCTTGGCGCTCCGCACGCTACGTCAGCTAGCCAGTGACGAACGGCACCAGTGGCCTCAGGCAGCCACCGTGCTAGAAAGAGATGTGTATATGGATGACCTCGCTTCTTCTGCTTCCTCTCTCGAGGAAGCAGTCAAGACAGCAAATGAGTTGATTGATCTTTTCAAAACGGGTGGGTTTGATTTGATCAAATGGACGTCTAACTCACTCGAACTTCTAGAAAATATACCAGAATCGCACCGACATTCCGAATCTATTTCCTTTGACGACGGAAACACATTTAAGATTTTAGGTTTGCGCTGGTTATCTTCGCAAGATACATTCGTTTTTGATATTTCGAGTCCATCCCCAGTTTGTACGAAACGCGCTATTTTGTCGGCAACCGCCCGTCTGTACGATGTCTTAGGACTCGTAGGACCCGTTATTCTTTACGCTAAATTGATAATAAAAGAACTTTGGCTTCTTCAACTTGATTGGGACGATGTGCCCCCTTTCCGCTTTATAAACCTGTGGCAGCAATATTTAACTGAATTGCCGTTAATAGCCCGCCTTAAATTCCCGCGTCATATGGGTATAGAAACCGGTTCTAAAGTTTCTCTAGTTGCATTTTCGGATGCAAGTGAATCCGCATACGGCTGTGTGATATATTTACACGTCGTCAATGGCAATCAGCCACCTGTTATTACACTCGTGTGTTCTAAATCACGAGTCGCATCCGCTAAACCCAAAATTACTCTCGCTCGCTTAGAACTTAATGGGATTCTTTTACTCTCACGACTTTTAAAACAAGTCTTTGACACATTGTCTTCAAGACATAATATTGAAAATATTTATGCATTTTCGGACTCGGAAGTCGCTCTGTGTTGGTCAATCGCTTCGCCTCATAGGTTTGATACTTATGTCGCAAACCGCATTTCGCAAATTCAGGCAAATCTTTCACCTGATAATTTGTATCACGTTGCCGGCTGTGATAACCCCGCCGACTGTGTGTCCCGCGGACTTACACCTTCGCAACTTGTAAATTTGGAACTCTGGTTTAGAGGTCCGTATTGGCTTTCTCTGCCCATAGAAAATTGGCCTATACAAAAATTCGAACCGAAACGCTCACCGCTACCGGAAGAAAAAACAGTTTCTCATGTGACTACTGCAGTCAACAATGATAACCCGCTTTTATCACTCGCTGAACGATGTTCTACATGGAACAAACTTCTTAGAGTCACTGTTTATGTTCTTAGATTTATGAAAAAATTATCCCGGAATAATGTTATAAACGCTGACGATTTAAATACTGCCGAAATATATATTATTCGCGCTGTTCAAGTTCATTATAACCAAATGATGGTTAACCAAAATGATGGTGTAGTTACTTATGTTAAAAAAACTTTAAAGCATAAGGTAACCGAAATTAAACTGCATCAGGCTTCCTGCCTACAGATAAATGTACTGAATAGCGTAGTTTTATGTATCTATCGGTCCCCATCAAACTCAAATACAGATCAATTTATTGAATCTTTGAGTTCCCACCTCGAATCCATCCCTACATATAATAGTATCATTGTCACTGGTGACATTAATATTAACATTCGGTCTAAACCCCAAGAAAGTCCACAACAATATAGGAACAGAATGAACTATCTGGATATGCTTGCAAGCTATGGCATTTTAGCCGGCCATACACTGCCTACTCGAATCCACAACTGCTTAGATCACTTCATGCTAAAACTAAACAAAATCAAATATAAGGCTATGATAGCAGTCATGCATACCTCAACTACAGATCATTTCACTACGCTCCTATCAATATCAAAATTAAAAAATCTACCTAAACACAATAAAACCAAACAAACAATTAATTTTGAAGAGGCATTAATATATTTACAAAATAAAAACTTAGCGGAACTGTTATATTGTGACGATCCAACTATGGTGACTAATAACCTAATAAACAAGCTCATTGAAAGTTTAAAAAACAATACAAGTGTGACCCCAATCCCATGCAGTAAGCGAATAATACAGCCGTGGGTATCTCCTGGAATCTTACGCTGCATAAGAAATCGTAATAGACTTCAAAAAAATGTACGCAAAGATCCTCATAATGAAACTCTTCGCATAACTTACAGGAGATACAGAAATTACTGTAACAAACTGATTAAAAATATCAAAAGAAAATACGACCAGGACAATATAATAAAATCATTAAATAACAACAAATTATTATGGAATAATATTAAAAACATCACCTATACTAAAAAATCACAGAACTCAAATTCGGATCTGCTTCACATAAAATCTTCACCCGCTGAATCGGCAAACTTCTTAAATAATTATTTCGCGAACATAGGCTCCCAATTGGCAAATAATATTAAGCAAAGCACTAAGTCATTGAATATGTCCTTAAGCACCGGTCCACTGGCTCCGCACTCTTTTGTTTTGCTTCCCACTGACATAGACGAGGTTAAGAATATTATCCTAAATCTTAAACCCAATAGCGCCCCTGGCTGGGATAATGTTCCAAATGAATTCTTGAGAATGGCCGCAGATGATATTGCCCCCATTGTTACTCACTTAGCCAACTTACGTTTCGAACAAGGGGTATTCCCTACACCGCTAAAACAGTCAATTATTACTCCTGTTTACAAGGGTGGCCATAAAGACGACATAAGTAACTATAGGCCAATCTCTGTTCTGCCTGCAATCTCTAAGGTGCTGGAAAAACTCCTTAATATTAGACTACTTCGTTACCTTGATAAATTCAATATATTATCATCAACACAATTTGGCTTCAGACAGGGAAGATCGACGGAAGATGCTATCATAGAATTGACTTCATATGTTACTGCGAATCTAGACCAGGGCAAGAAATGTCTCTCGGTCTTCCTTGATCTGAAAAAAGCCTTTGATATGGTCTCCATACCACTACTTGTACAAAAATTGGAATTGATCGGAGTTAGGGGTACCCAGTTAGCTCTTTTTGAAAGTTATCTATCGGAAAGGCAACAAAAAGTTAAACTTCCGGGTTGCACTAGTGAGAACGCGTTGGTCACGTTTGGCGTGCCACAGGGTAGCGTTTTGGGACCTACCTTATTTCTGATATACATCAATGATCTTTGTACTATGAACATCCCAAACGCTAAAGTACTGTCGTACGCGGATGACACGGCCGTTATCTTTGCTGGTGAGACCTGGGAGGTTGTCAAAAATAGAGCTGAATCTGGTATGACCCAGGTTGCCTTGTGGCTGCAAAAAAACCTATTGACCCTTAACGCTTTTAAGACCAACTTTATCTGTTTTAGCATCTACAACTCGCAGCCTCAAACCAACTTCGATTTGCATATACATACGTGCAATAATAAAGAATCTTGTGACTGTCCATCTATCCGAAAAGTTTGTGACACTAAATATCTGGGTATCATAGTGGATCAGAATCTATCGTGGTACCAGCACCTAGAGTATATTATTGGTAGGGTGCGTAAATTAATCTGGATCTTCAAAATCCTTAGACACATAATTCCTTATAAAGATCAGACAAACTCCGCACGATATCTTCTTAACCAAATTTATGTATCTCTTGTTCAATCGGTTTTAACGTACTGCATACCTGTTTGGGGTGGAGCTGCAAAGATGAAATTCCTTCACCTGGAAAGAGCTCAAAGGTCCCTTATAAAGGTAATGTACTTCAAAAAGAGGCGCTTTCCCACCGTAGAGTTGTATCACATAAGTGGCCTTCTGTCCGTGAGGAAATTATACATTATCATGACCATCCTCAAAGCCCACAAAAACCTAGCCTTTGACCCCCACATAGTAAAGAAACGGCGAATGAATATTGTAGTTCGGTCAAGTAGAATCAAAACAGATTTTGCAAGTAGACAGTTCCAATCACGTTCTGCTTACCTATATAATAAAATAAATAGTCAAATATGTATTTATGACAAAACAACCCATCAAAATAAAAAAATCTTACTGCAATGGTTTCAAGATAAAACCTATGAGGAAACTGAACTTTTTCTTCAACTCGTTTCTTAGACATAGGAAGTATTTTTGTTCTGTGTATAATACACACACACACACACTCACTCGCATACACACACACTCACTCACTCACACGCTCTCTCACACACACCCACACACACACACACACACACACACTCACACACATACACACACACGCTCTCATGATAGATAATAACATTTAAGAAAATAAATAGCTAATCCTGTTTTATTAATGTACACTAAATTCAGACAAATAAAGGAATTTTAATGTGTTCTACTACTAAATAAATTATTATATCTGTGCACTTTTCTACAATTTTAGTTATAGAAGAGCGGAGTCTCCAAACACAGGCTTTCAGCTTAAATGGAGACTCCAGTCACCCATGTAATTAGATATAAGATTTGAAGGAAATAAACATTATTTTATTTTTATTTTATTTATTATTATTTCTCTGAAGAAATTAAAAACTTATCTAACAATAAGTCGTGTTCGCCTTTGTTACGAAAATTATTCCCGTTTTTATCCGATGGTCCTTTACGCGTTGGAGGTCGCTTATCGAACTCAACGTTAGATTATTCCTCTAAACACCCGATTTTATTGCCTAGACAGGGACGCGTTGTAGAACTCTTAATCGATTTTTATCATCGCGAAAATCTTCATGCTGGACCACAGTTGTTAATTGCTTTAATAAAATCCAAATATTGGATTATTTCCGCTAGACGTATTGTTCGGCAGCGAATACATAAATGTAATATTTGTTTTCGTTTGAATCCCAAACCGACATTTCCGCCAATGGCAGATTTGCCTAAGTGCAGACTAGAGCAGTGCAAGGCGTTCCTGCACACGGGAGTAGACTACGCAGGGCCGCTTTATATCACTCCTTATCGCAAACGCGGCGTTCGTAGTGTGAAAGCCTACTTATGTCTTTTTATTTGTCTGGTGACAAAAGCAGTTCATATTGAACTTGTCTCTAATTTAACATCCGCTTCTTTTATTGACGCGTTCAAACGTTTCATATCGCGCCGAGGTCCTTGTAGGTTTCTATATAGCGACAACGGCACGAATTTTGTCGCATCTAAAGCGTATTTTGATGAACTTCACGAGTTCTTATTATCAGAAGATTATTACCGCAGTTTTAGTGATGAACTCGCGAAGAATCGCATTACGTGGCGAATGAATCCTCCAACCGCGAGCCACTTTGGTGGCATATGGGAAGCGAATATAAAAAGCGCTAAATCGCTATTGTTTAGAGTTATCGGAAACCAAATCCTCACGTTTGAGGAAATGGCTACTGTATTAGCACAAATCGAGGCAATGCTTAATAGCCGTCCTCTCTACGCGTTGAGCTCTGATCCATCGGAGCCGCTGGCGCTCACACCTTCGCATTTCTTATCTACCGCGCCGCTGGAGTTCCTTCCCGCGGCTGATTTAACTAATGAAAATAAAAATCTGATATCTCGTTTCTCATTAATGGATTCACTTGTGCAATCGTATTGGAAGCGCTTTAGATCGGAGTATTTGCATAATTTGCAATTGCGCGAAAAGTGGAATACCCCGTCAAACCCAGTTACTGTTGGTACTGTGGTTTTATTAATTGTAGATAATGCTCCACCCTTACAGTGGCCTTTAGGCATAATTACTTGTGTCTATCCTGGTAAGGACGGAGTAAGTCGCGTCGCGGATGTAAGAACGAAAGCTGGCACCTATAAGCGTCCAGTTGTGCGGCTTTGCCCGCTTCCGACTCAGTAGAGTCACCGTAGTGTTATTTTTCCTCTATTAATTTTATTTTTGTCTTATATACATACTCACTAGGTTAAAATATTAGATTTTTTCTTTAGTTTTTATTCTTTATTTACCCGCTATATAATACTGTCCCGCTTCTCTCTACAGTCTCTATGTAGAGATATATTTTTATTTTTTATTTTCTCTTCCCTTTGAAGGGAAAATGCAAACCACACCGCAAATGTGACGCTTTCTTCTACTGCGAGTCGCCGGTCGAGTTGGTCGCATCCAGACCCGAACCTCGCCATAAAAAAGCGACTCCATTCGCTAATGTATCCGCTAATCCCTATGTGAATACGCCGACGGGAATGTGTCTCTAGTGCTCGTGTAAGAACAATGGACATTAAGAAAAACTGTGAGAAGAACGGAAAGTGAAAGTGCGCGGCCGCCACGTGCATCAGCAGAAAGTGTGTAAGCTGAAGAAGATTACGAGGTGAGCTCCTGTTGTCCTTCCCATTTTCCCCTCACATGTTTCTTATCGCTCATTGTCTTTTTTCTCTCCCCGCAAACAAATACAGTCCACTTAAAATCATCAAAAACCACGCCTAAGGTTTACCGCCATACAATATATTTTCCCGCACCCTTGTGGTTTGTTCGTATTAGGCGCCATACACACCACATGTTGTCAGTGAAAAGGAAATAACTTCCTCCGAGCTAGGTGTCTGTGCTCGGGGACCGCGAACCAGAGTACCGTCTTAGTGTGTGGTATATTTATTTACACTTTATTGCACAAAACAAGTACAATTGGCGGACTTCATGCCGAAAGGCATTTGCAGTCAACCACTGGGCGTAACAGTTTGAAATTGGTGCGGGATTTGATTACCTGCGTATGATGACGAATACGCGTCTATGACGCTACGCCGCCGTGGACAGTAGGCCTAAGGTCTCCAGAGTATAATTAGACCTGCGGTCGTGTGAGGCTCAAAACTAAAGCGTCCCACTATTCACTAAACACCCCTGGTTTCCCATTACACCCGGTTGGGACGTCGCACTGGCCCCTACGTCCCAACCGTCTGACTTTTGACTGTCGCTGTGTCTAGAGTATAGGCTTACCTAGCAACGTATCACGTACCTTGAGGCTCTTGTGCACCAGCTGGTCGGCGGCGGCGCTGCAGACGAGCGTGTTGCGCTCGATGCAGGCGTTGCGGCCGACGTGCGGCGCAGCGTACAGTATCACGTACCTTGAGGCTCTTGTGCACCAGCTGGTCGGCGGCGGCGCTGCAGACGAGCGTGTTGCGCTCGATGCAGGCGTTGCGGCCGACGTGCGGCGCAGCGTACAGTATCACGTACCTTGAGGCTCTTGTGCACCAGCTGGTCGGCGGCGGCGCTGCAGACGAGCGTGTTGCGCTCGATGCAGGCGTTGCGGCCGACGTGCGGCGCAGCGTACAGTATCACGTACCTTGAGGCTCTTGTGCACCAGCTGGTCGGCGGCGGCGCTGCAGACGAGCGTGTTGCGCTCGATGCAGGCGTTGCGGCCGACGTGCGGCGCAGCGTACAGTATCACGTACCTTGAGGCTCTTGTGCACCAGCTGGTCGGCGGCGGCGCTGCAGACGAGCGTGTTGCGCTCGATGCAGGCGTTGCGGCCGACGTGCGGCGCAGCGTACAGTATCACGTACCTTGAGGCTCTTGTGCACCAGCTGGTCGGCGGCGGCGCTGCAGACGAGCGTGTTGCGCTCGATGCAGGCGTTGCGGCCGACGTGCGGCGCAGCGTACAGTATCACGTACCTTGAGGCTCTTGTGCACCAGCTGGTCGGCGGCGGCGCTGCAGACGAGCGTGTTGCGCTCGATGCAGGCGTTGCGGCCGACGTGCGGCGCAGCGTACAGTATCACGTACCTTGAGGCTCTTGTGCACCAGCTGGTCGGCGGCGGCGCTGCAGACGAGCGTGTTGCGCTCGATGCAGGCGTTGCGGCCGACGTGCGGCGCAGCGTACAGTATCACGTACCTTGAGGCTCTTGTGCACCAGCTGGTCGGCGGCGGCGCTGCAGACGAGCGTGTTGCGCTCGATGCAGGCGTTGCGGCCGACGTGCGGCGCAGCGTACAGTATCACGTACCTTGAGGCTCTTGTGCACCAGCTGGTCGGCGGCGGCGCTGCAGACGAGCGTGTTGCGCTCGATGCAGGCGTTGCGGCCGACGTGCGGCGCAGCGTACAGTATCACGTACCTTGAGGCTCTTGTGCACCAGCTGGTCGGCGGCGGCGCTGCAGACGAGCGTGTTGCGCTCGATGCAGGCGTTGCGGCCGACGTGCGGCGCAGCGTACAGTATCACGTACCTTGAGGCTCTTGTGCACCAGCTGGTCGGCGGCGGCGCTGCAGACGAGCGTGTTGCGCTCGATGCAGGCGTTGCGGCCGACGTGCGGCGCAGCGTACAGTATCACGTACCTTGAGGCTCTTGTGCACCAGCTGGTCGGCGGCGGCGCTGCAGACGAGCGTGTTGCGCTCGATGCAGGCGTTGCGGCCGACGTGCGGCGCAGCGTACAGTATCACGTACCTTGAGGCTCTTGTGCACCAGCTGGTCGGCGGCGGCGCTGCAGACGAGCGTGTTGCGCTCGATGCAGGCGTTGCGGCCGACGTGCGGCGCAGCGTACAGTATCACGTACCTTGAGGCTCTTGTGCACCAGCTGGTCGGCGGCGGCGCTGCAGACGAGCGTGTTGCGCTCGATGCAGGCGTTGCGGCCGACGTGCGGCGCAGCGTACAGTATCACGTACCTTGAGGCTCTTGTGCACCAGCTGGTCGGCGGCGGCGCTGCAGACGAGCGTGTTGCGCTCGATGCAGGCGTTGCGGCCGACGTGCGGCGCAGCGTACAGTATCACGTACCTTGAGGCTCTTGTGCACCAGCTGGTCGGCGGCGGCGCTGCAGACGAGCGTGTTGCGCTCGATGCAGGCGTTGCGGCCGACGTGCGGCGCAGCGTACAGTATCACGTACCTTGAGGCTCTTGTGCACCAGCTGGTCGGCGGCGGCGCTGCAGACGAGCGTGTTGCGCTCGATGCAGGCGTTGCGGCCGACGTGCGGCGCAGCGTACAGTATCACGTACCTTGAGGCTCTTGTGCACCAGCTGGTCGGCGGCGGCGCTGCAGACGAGCGTGTTGCGCTCGATGCAGGCGTTGCGGCCGACGTGCGGCGCAGCGTACAGTATCACGTACCTTGAGGCTCTTGTGCACCAGCTGGTCGGCGGCGGCGCTGCAGACGAGCGTGTTGCGCTCGATGCAGGCGTTGCGGCCGACGTGCGGCGCAGCGTACAGTATCACGTACCTTGAGGCTCTTGTGCACCAGCTGGTCGGCGGCGGCGCTGCAGACGAGCGTGTTGCGCTCGATGCAGGCGTTGCGGCCGACGTGCGGCGCAGCGTACAGTATCACGTACCTTGAGGCTCTTGTGCACCAGCTGGTCGGCGGCGGCGCTGCAGACGAGCGTGTTGCGCTCGATGCAGGCGTTGCGGCCGACGTGCGGCGCAGCGTACAGTATCACGTACCTTGAGGCTCTTGTGCACCAGCTGGTCGGCGGCGGCGCTGCAGACGAGCGTGTTGCGCTCGATGCAGGCGTTGCGGCCGACGTGCGGCGCAGCGTACAGTATCACGTACCTTGAGGCTCTTGTGCACCAGCTGGTCGGCGGCGGCGCTGCAGACGAGCGTGTTGCGCTCGATGCAGGCGTTGCGGCCGACGTGCGGCGCAGCGTACAGTATCACGTACCTTGAGGCTCTTGTGCACCAGCTGGTCGGCGGCGGCGCTGCAGACGAGCGTGTTGCGCTCGATGCAGGCGTTGCGGCCGACGTGCGGCGCAGCGTACAGTATCACGTACCTTGAGGCTCTTGTGCACCAGCTGGTCGGCGGCGGCGCTGCAGACGAGCGTGTTGCGCTCGATGCAGGCGTTGCGGCCGACGTGCGGCGCAGCGTACAGTATCACGTACCTTGAGGCTCTTGTGCACCAGCTGGTCGGCGGCGGCGCTGCAGACGAGCGTGTTGCGCTCGATGCAGGCGTTGCGGCCGACGTGCGGCGCAGCGTACAGTATCACGTACCTTGAGGCTCTTGTGCACCAGCTGGTCGGCGGCGGCGCTGCAGACGAGCGTGTTGCGCTCGATGCAGGCGTTGCGGCCGACGTGCGGCGCAGCGTACAGTATCACGTACCTTGAGGCTCTTGTGCACCAGCTGGTCGGCGGCGGCGCTGCAGACGAGCGTGTTGCGCTCGATGCAGGCGTTGCGGCCGACGTGCGGCGCAGCGTACAGTATCACGTACCTTGAGGCTCTTGTGCACCAGCTGGTCGGCGGCGGCGCTGCAGACGAGCGTGTTGCGCTCGATGCAGGCGTTGCGGCCGACGTGCGGCGCAGCGTACAGTATCACGTACCTTGAGGCTCTTGTGCACCAGCTGGTCGGCGGCGGCGCTGCAGACGAGCGTGTTGCGCTCGATGCAGGCGTTGCGGCCGACGTGCGGCGCAGCGTACAGTATCACGTACCTTGAGGCTCTTGTGCACCAGCTGGTCGGCGGCGGCGCTGCAGACGAGCGTGTTGCGCTCGATGCAGGCGTTGCGGCCGACGTGCGGCGCAGCGTACAGTATCACGTACCTTGAGGCTCTTGTGCACCAGCTGGTCGGCGGCGGCGCTGCAGACGAGCGTGTTGCGCTCGATGCAGGCGTTGCGGCCGACGTGCGGCGCAGCGTACAGTATCACGTACCTTGAGGCTCTTGTGCACCAGCTGGTCGGCGGCGGCGCTGCAGACGAGCGTGTTGCGCTCGATGCAGGCGTTGCGGCCGACGTGCGGCGCAGCGTACAGTATCACGTACCTTGAGGCTCTTGTGCACCAGCTGGTCGGCGGCGGCGCTGCAGACGAGCGTGTTGCGCTCGATGCAGGCGTTGCGGCCGACGTGCGGCGCAGCGTACAGTATCACGTACCTTGAGGCTCTTGTGCACCAGCTGGTCGGCGGCGGCGCTGCAGACGAGCGTGTTGCGCTCGATGCAGGCGTTGCGGCCGACGTGCGGCGCAGCGTACAGTATCACGTACCTTGAGGCTCTTGTGCACCAGCTGGTCGGCGGCGGCGCTGCAGACGAGCGTGTTGCGCTCGATGCAGGCGTTGCGGCCGACGTGCGGCGCAGCGTACAGTATCACGTACCTTGAGGCTCTTGTGCACCAGCTGGTCGGCGGCGGCGCTGCAGACGAGCGTGTTGCGCTCGATGCAGGCGTTGCGGCCGACGTGCGGCGCAGCGTACAGTATCACGTACCTTGAGGCTCTTGTGCACCAGCTGGTCGGCGGCGGCGCTGCAGACGAGCGTGTTGCGCTCGATGCAGGCGTTGCGGCCGACGTGCGGCGCAGCGTACAGTATCACGTACCTTGAGGCTCTTGTGCACCAGCTGGTCGGCGGCGGCGCTGCAGACGAGCGTGTTGCGCTCGATGCAGGCGTTGCGGCCGACGTGCGGCGCAGCGTACAGTATCACGTACCTTGAGGCTCTTGTGCACCAGCTGGTCGGCGGCGGCGCTGCAGACGAGCGTGTTGCGCTCGATGCAGGCGTTGCGGCCGACGTGCGGCGCAGCGTACAGTATCACGTACCTTGAGGCTCTTGTGCACCAGCTGGTCGGCGGCGGCGCTGCAGACGAGCGTGTTGCGCTCGATGCAGGCGTTGCGGCCGACGTGCGGCGCAGCGTACAGTATCACGTACCTTGAGGCTCTTGTGCACCAGCTGGTCGGCGGCGGCGCTGCAGACGAGCGTGTTGCGCTCGATGCAGGCGTTGCGGCCGACGTGCGGCGCAGCGTACAGTATCACGTACCTTGAGGCTCTTGTGCACCAGCTGGTCGGCGGCGGCGCTGCAGACGAGCGTGTTGCGCTCGATGCAGGCGTTGCGGCCGACGTGCGGCGCAGCGTACAGTATCACGTACCTTGAGGCTCTTGTGCACCAGCTGGTCGGCGGCGGCGCTGCAGACGAGCGTGTTGCGCTCGATGCAGGCGTTGCGGCCGACGTGCGGCGCAGCGTACAGTATCACGTACCTTGAGGCTCTTGTGCACCAGCTGGTCGGCGGCGGCGCTGCAGACGAGCGTGTTGCGCTCGATGCAGGCGTTGCGGCCGACGTGCGGCGCAGCGTACAGTATCACGTACCTTGAGGCTCTTGTGCACCAGCTGGTCGGCGGCGGCGCTGCAGACGAGCGTGTTGCGCTCGATGCAGGCGTTGCGGCCGACGTGCGGCGCAGCGTACAGTATCACGTACCTTGAGGCTCTTGTGCACCAGCTGGTCGGCGGCGGCGCTGCAGACGAGCGTGTTGCGCTCGATGCAGGCGTTGCGGCCGACGTGCGGCGCAGCGTACAGTATCACGTACCTTGAGGCTCTTGTGCACCAGCTGGTCGGCGGCGGCGCTGCAGACGAGCGTGTTGCGCTCGATGCAGGCGTTGCGGCCGACGTGCGGCGCAGCGTACAGTATCACGTACCTTGAGGCTCTTGTGCACCAGCTGGTCGGCGGCGGCGCTGCAGACGAGCGTGTTGCGCTCGATGCAGGCGTTGCGGCCGACGTGCGGCGCAGCGTACAGTATCACGTACCTTGAGGCTCTTGTGCACCAGCTGGTCGGCGGCGGCGCTGCAGACGAGCGTGTTGCGCTCGATGCAGGCGTTGCGGCCGACGTGCGGCGCAGCGTACAGTATCACGTACCTTGAGGCTCTTGTGCACCAGCTGGTCGGCGGCGGCGCTGCAGACGAGCGTGTTGCGCTCGATGCAGGCGTTGCGGCCGACGTGCGGCGCAGCGTACAGCAGGGGGGTGGTCACCGAGCACGCTACCATGCAGTTTGAGTTTTTGTCTCCCTCTGCCGGTGTTGCTGAGTCTAGAATGTAGAGGTATGTTATTAAAATTAATAATAGCTGGCAGGAGCTGAATGCGAGGAGCCAATAATCAAAAAAGTAGCGGACATTGGGAGAGGCCTATGTCCAAAAGTGGACTGTGATAGTCTCACTGAGGTCCATTATAATACGGCGTATTACGCTGGAGTGGCTATAGACTTTGAAATGACAGCTATTTTTTCTGTCGATTTGAAGCGCCCCCAATAGTGTACTGGGAACTAAAATGACTTCAAATGGACAGCCATTGGCATTGACAATGACAGCATTATCAAAGTTTATCTGCGAAAGCCAGCACTATTATTAGTTCCAAGTACACTAACTACTGCTCTCAGCGCCAATATGGCGATTTTCAAATCGGATCAAATATTTGGTACCAATCGCCTATCCAGTTGTCTATGGAGATCAGTGGATAGTCTAATTATGATGACGTTACCTGGCGCGTGCGACCTGTGGTCGGGCAGGTTGTCGTGTATGACGGGCCCCTGCGCGGCCAGCAGGCTGCCCAGCTCCGCCATGCGCTCCTCCACGCACACCGCCGTCAATCTATCACACAATGACACCCATTATCTTATACAGTCTGTTCACCATAAGTTGTCCCCTAGCCGCTATATTGGTACTATTGTTTATCAAAACTGTCAATCTGTTGTTGTCAGATTAACAAAGCGTAAAGCTCTGTTTGTTTGGTGATATTAATAAAATAAATGATTACAAAAGTATTCAAAAGCAGTGCAAGGGAGCTTGTGTTGAAGGTGCGGGAATATTGCGAAAAAGAAAAATCGTAGGCAATGCTGCCTATATAACGGTTAGGGGACAACTTATCGTGAACGGACTGTACACTTTGGATTGGACTTTAGTGAAATGGTTAATAGTCTGTTATTACCAAGGAGCTTATAAACTACATGGAAACCGCTCGTCGAACATCAAATTGAAGACAATAAGGGGGTACATTTCAGCAGAAAGCATTGCTGCATATTACATACTATTATGTTTCACAAAAGTTAACCTCTACAGATTTATTCACATTTTAAAGAAAGGCATGTGTAAAAATATGTAGGCCAAGAAATAAAATAATAAATATTTCAATCACATGACAAATAATTTAGGGTCTCGTGGGTTTCAATTGGCTACTTGACACTATTCGAAAACATATTTTAATGTTTAACTTTATGTTAATTCTTTTCATACACTTTTTGTCTAAAAAATTATTTTGTGTTAAGAAAAAAAAATATATTAATTTATTAAACAGCCGTGCAAAAGCTATATCTATTACTGCAGGAATAAGGTTGCTTATTATAAGTTACCTGGCTTCCGCATCATGATCCCAGCACTCGTCACAAGTGTCAGTGGCTATCTTCAGAGCTCTGGCTTCAGGCACCGGGCCTTTGGGTAAGGGCGGTCGTGCCTTGTTACGGGATACTAGCGTCTGTAGGCAATGGAATAAGGTTGCTTTTCCAGAAATTCTTCCTTGATTTTTTTGTCACTTTCGTTGTTTCATAAAATAGTGATATATTCAGTTTTCGTTCAATCAAAGAAACACATAATTTTAAAGACTTCTACTATATTCAACCATCTCCAAGCCATAGTTAAATTTGCCTTTCTTTACCATACATAAACACAGAATAGAGAAAAAGCCTCCCACCACTTACTAAATCACCCCATTATGTCCGCCTTAATCGCCTTATAGCGATTGACCGGCTCCTCCCAGCGATTACGACTAACCCGTTGTCCTAGGTGAACGACAAACGCGACAACGCGACGCGACACGACGCGACGCGACGCGAAAATGTCAAATAGTCCTTGTGTATGATAGTGGCCTACGTTGTCGCGTTAGTCAGTGCGCGACGACACGCGACGAAATGCGGACTTGATTTTTGCGCGACAAGACGCGACGACGCGCGACGACTTGACATTTGCAAAGGAATTTTTGGGAAGGAGTATGAATACACTTTTGACAGATTTATTTCGCTCTAAATATATCATATTTGTTGTCTTTCTTTTATGTTTACGAAGTTTCTGTAAGGCTAAGTAATTAAAATATGAATTTTCTAGCAATAACGCAGTATATTTGCCCATGGTTAAAACACTACTGCCGCGTTTGTCGCGCACGGACATAGGACACACGTCGCATTGCGTCGCGTCGCGTCGCGTCGCCCACCTAGGACAACGGGTAAGAAGAACCACCCGAGAAACTAAGCGGACGTTGAAAGGCTATCCTCGTCAAGTCATCCACGGATTTAAGAAGACTCACATGCTCACGCCTACTGCCCAGCTGTCTTCGACGAAGGAGAGCGGTAAGAGAATCATCCTCATTCTCCAATCCATTCAAAGTTCACATACCTGTTGTATTATTTTACATGTTTTCTAGTTGTGTATTGTGCAATAAAGAATCTATCTGTCTATTTATACCTGCATCTGCTGCAACGTAGGCGGGTGCGGCAAGCCATGGTGCTGGTAGGGCAGCGCGTAGGGCGGCGTGGGGCCGGCGTGGGCGCCCTGGCATCTCCACAGGGCTTCCCACACGACCAGGCCGAGGGCGAACACGTCCACCGCGCACAGCGCCGCTCGGGCTCCGCTGAGGTCTAGGGCTCCTTCGAGGGCCTCGGGAGATAGGTAGCGGAGGGTGCCCGCCTAAGAAAGTCATGGAGTCATCTTTATTTTTGGAGGTACCACTTCACGCTGTGTGCTTTCGACACGGTTTCAAAACCTATACATATGTATAAAAGGCTGAAAATATTAGTATTCGTGAAGAGATCTTAAACTAATTCACGAGCTGCCTATTTAAAAAGGAATATAATAATATTGAAAATGTAGAGTTAAGACAGTGACCGACTTTCGATAAACTTAGGAGTTCTGCAAAGCAGAATTTTTGGTCCTTTTCTTTTTAATATCTCACCTCAGTGATCCTACTGGGTGCGTTCTCCCTCCTTGGATGCAGAAGCTGCGCTAATCCCAGATCAGCCAGCCGTGGTTGCCCAGTACTGGATACTAGCACGTTGTTGCTGTTCACATCTCGATGCACCACGCATGGCTTGCTACCGGCTGTAACAACGATAAATTAATTTAATTTGAGCAAAGCACACTTTGATTTGGTTAGACTACACTTTAAATCAAAAGCTCGAAAATTAGTTAAGCTTGCAATGTGGCAACACATTGATTGACGCTTTATCCTTCTTCGTTCTTGTGTTTGTGATCAATTAAACACATTTTTTCTTGCTTCTTTCATGGCTATGTGGGATACATGAAATGGGCCGCAGTGGCCGCTTACCGTTATACGAAGGCGGCTAGATAATAAGGCTAAAAAAATCCTATCATCAACTTCTAATATAACTAACTAATATACATAACTAATATACCAGCAGGTGCTTAGCTAGAGTGCGACATGTCATGTGACAGAGACAGAGACACTCACTCGGCGTATGCAGGTGAGCCAGAGCCGAGGCCAGGCCGTGGGCGAGGCCGGCGAACTCCAGCCACGTCAGAGGCGCTCGCTCCAGCCGCGACCGCAGCGTGCCCCAGCATAGTTCCAGGACTAGGAGATGTTCCCGTCCACCCCCCTCCGTTAGGGTGGGGCGGGTGTCGCTACCTGTGCGAGAGAGAAAGAAAAACAATTAATCCTACAAATAGATGAATGTGTGGATGTATGGATGGTTGGATGAATGGATGTATGGATGAATGGATGGATGGGTGGTTGAATGTATATTTGTATGCCTGTTAATCCGTCCACCTGTTCTTTCATTGAACTATTGGACGGATTAACAAGCGGATGGGTGGATGATTAATATTTAATTTTTAGGACATCATCATCAATATTAGGTGTATGTATGTGTATTTATATTTGTATAGGTGTATGTATGTGTATATTATATAATATATTATTAGATAAGTTAGTATTTGTGTATTTTTATTTTACAATTCTCTTGTTTTGGTAAAATTGTATATCTTTGAGAGTTATTTTTTTAATATTTTGCTCTTTGCCGCATTTAATCATTTCGTTTTTCCCAAAGGTTGACTGGTAGAGAATGCTTTTAGCGTTAAGTCCGCCTTTTGTACCCTACTTGTGTGGTCAATAAAGTTTTATAAATAAAATAAAATAAATAATACTCTCTTAGAAAAAGTTTACCAGATTGGAAAAAAAATACTAGACATGTAGTTCATTGCCAAAATTAACATAAATATACATATTTCCCATTAGTCTTCATTTATGAAAACAAAAGATACAGCATCAAAGTTATTTGACAGATAAAATCTATCAGGAGTGAAATTAGCCCTAAACATAATAAAAAATTATACTCACCGTAATATTTCAGTATGTTAGGATGAGACAAATGCGGTAGAGCGTATATAGCCGCCTCTTTCTGCCACGCGTTAGCGTTCGAGTACAGCTTGACCGCGACGGGAGTCGAACCTAGACTGCCGCTCCATACTGACCCAAACTTGCCTTGACCTAGACAATGAATGGTAAACTTCAACAAGAGTAGATAGTAGATGAGAGTAAGGTGAACTGAAAAAAAAAAATTTATAATAATAACCCTATTTAATAAAAATATTTGGCAAAAGGAATGCCTCGATGATCTACTGATTTAAGTACCTGACCGTGATTATGGGGTCCTGTCCTGGGTTCAATTCCCGGGTCGGGCAAAATTTGAGTCAGTGTTTTATAACATAGGGTTTGAGTCAAGTCAACCATCAACCCGCATTTGGCTAATGACTACCGACCGACCCGAGTTGTGGGATTAAGCCAATACCCATCATGGTGACGATGATTTGGTTTCAATGATTGGGGCTTATGTCCTGCAGGACACAAAATATAGGCTGATACTACTACCGCTATAAGTTTGACTTCATTGATGTAATCCTTACCTATATGCTCAATCAGAGTGAGATTATCAACGCAGAGAAGACCCGTAGCTAGGGAATCAGGTCCACTACCCATTACGTCACCTGGGAACAAATTTGTCAGTGTTACAAACAAAAATATTAATAAAAGTTTGAAGTTTTATTACTTGGAATAACCTCTATTGTTCTAAGTAATAAAAATTCTATTTTTTCCTGTTGATCTGTTTCAATCTATGTTTAAATATATAGCATTATTTATTTTATTTAAAAACCTAAAATTGAAATGTATAGATTATTATAGTACCCAAATGTGTAATGTAAGCTCCAGATAGCTCGATGTTGAAACTTTGTGGTTTTTGGATGTTATCAGTCAACATTAACTTGTAAAAAAATTTTTATTTATAAATAAAAAAAGCCTTCCCGCAGCCTCACGGCTCACCTCTCTCCTTGTCCCGGGGATCCTGCAGCGCGCGCTTGCGGCGCGGCTGCCTGCAGTACAAGCGGCGCAGCAGCAGCGCCTTCACCAACACGCAGACCAGCGCCAGCATCACCGACGCGGCCAGCGGCGAGTACCGCGCGCCGAAACCCATTGACTCCATCGTCGACTCTGCTTTCATTGTTACTGACTCTTCCTTCAATGATACTGTGGACATCGAGGTCAAAATTATAACGGTTAACGACATTTTTTTATCGGCTACACATTACAGTTACTTCCTAATTCATTAGAACTCTAACCCATAAATCCCACAAATTGGTACAAAAATTTAAGTGCGCTTTATTGGAAACTAGAATGTCATCTAAGTAAAAAAATATTGTTTACTTAAACCTAACTATTCTTTACTTAATATACCCTTCAGAGGCTGCTGCTACTATTTGGTGCGTAATTGAAGCCAATTGGCATAATTCATTCACAGATAGACTTCAAGAATATCCCAGGCCAATCATAAATTCCTAATGGGCGAACAAACTCGTATCATCATTAAAGCATGATCCATGCTTGCTTTAGTTTGGTTCCCGGACTTTAGACAAAACTCCACTCTTTAAAAAAATAGTTAATATTCTTCCCATTCCCATTTAATAAGTTAAGTTTCACCAGGAACTTGCAATCTGTCATACTCACAGAAATCAGCATTGCAGTACGACTTGGTGCAGCAACAGAACTTGGTGCCCTGCATCTGATCTATAGCGGTGCACTTGTCACAGGTGTTGCGACCGTCGCGCTGTGAGGAATGCCAACAACCTGGAAAATATAACGATAATAATAAGGGAATGAACATCCTTCACTTCAAGCCAATCTCTCCTGTGCGATACATCCTGCCGAATAGTGAACGAAACTCAGGCGCCCGACTGATGGTATCGTCAAAATATAGCGTAGCTTGGTGGGCTGCAGCATCACCAGAGAGAAAGTTACGTCTGGCAATTGCCAGCCTGCCCAGCATGGCGTTTATAGGCATTATTCTTCCTTCAAGTTTTTACGAGCATTTGGAGAGGCCTACGTCCAGCAGTGGACTACAACAGGGCCTGTTGTTGAACAGACTAATGAATAAATGAGTGCTGCTTGAAGCCTCTTTAAAAAAAGAAATATTGAATAAAATGAATCTGCAATATTGGGGTTATTAACAGTCACAAAAAATCCAATACTGTTATAATATACTTAAATAAGTTTTTGGGAGATGCATTATATACTGTAATAGTAAAACCATTTAGTAAAATGGTTTTACTAGGACATTACTGGCTAGGATATTTTAGAAAGACAGTTATAACATCTTACCTTGGCCCAATATAGTGATGTTTCCGTCAAAATGCCTATGCCATAAAGCATAGCATGTAGCCTTTGTGTCAGTGCATTGCTCTACCTGAGCAACATCACCGTTTGGCAGTGTTGTCTCTGATATTTGCCCAATATCTGCCAATAAACAAATTAATAAGTACCTACATGTTTTCTGCAATGCTAGAAAAAATTTAAAAATGACTTAGTGTAAGAGATTGTAAGCTGAGAAAAGGATTAGGCAAAAGTATTCTGTAAGAGTCCTTACTAACAAGGGTGTCGCCAGCTTATTATTAAGGGGGGGCAATGGAGCAATATTATTTAGGAGAAAAAATATGAACGCCGAGAGCATGAAGCGTTACCGCTTTGCGGCTAGCGACATTTGATCTCTAGGGGGGGGCAACTGCCCCCACCCCTGCCCCCCCTTGGCGACAGCCTTGCTTACTAAGATGACTCCAGTCTAGGAACAGACTGAATGTCCATAAACAAATCTTAAACTCATAGTGAATGAAATAATGACATGCACAGTATTTTGGAAAACCAAAGGTAAAGGTAGGAAAGGGAAGAAAAATATTTTTATTTAATTAATACAAACCATAACTGTAATTTTCCACCATCATTTGATTTTTCTGTTCCTCCTCATAAGATGGTGTTGCGCTTATCGAAACTCTGTGGAGTTTATAGAGACAGGAAATAGGAGGACTCACAGTGGTAGCCATATTTTTATCTTTAGTCTTTGACTCAACTGCCAGTCCATTCTTGGAGATACTATTAATTTTTCCCTTACTATCAGTAGACCCTACTACATCCTTATTCTCTGAAAGCTTATTCATACTGCCAGCTCCAATAAACTCATTTGAATTTGGTAAGCTTACACTTCTTTTTCTAATCTTTAGATTAGGCCAGTTATTTGATTCTGCATCCTGAGTTACAAAAAAGTTTGCATTTAAAATGCTCCTCTTTTTTATTATTCTTCTTTCCTGCACTGGTCCAGGAAATTTATCCCTATTTATGTACTTATCCAGCCAGTGATAGTTAGAAGATTTATCAATACTTCTTTTACTTATTTTATTTGGGTGATCTTGAATAGTCCAATAGTATTCTGGTAGGTTGTTCCATTGTATAGTCCTTCTGTGATGGTATTTAGTAAAAGTCCTTACATAATGGGCCGGTTTTAGTTGGTGTATACTGTTTTGGAAGTCTTGTGAATCTTGCGGCCGCGAAGTGAGAACTTTAGCAGTGAAAATAAACAGAAATAATACTACACATTTCAACAGCGGCGTCACCCTTTGAGCCAATATATTTTCCATCATCGCGGACCGCCTAAACTCCTGCTTTCTCCATAATTAAAATAAAAACATGTGTTTACTGCATAATGTGAGCAAGATCCTAGCAACGAAGACACTGCAGATTTTATTGATTTTCAGCTACGTAATGAGGCAATGCGGCGATATAATGACTTTAACACATGTAGTGGAAAACTAAGCAGCGAAATTTAGCACTTAAGTACTTTCCGGTTAGTAGTACACGATAATACACTTAAAAATGTAATTATTAATTCAAATAGTCGCAAAAAAGTTTTCGTGATAACTTTCAACGATTAGCAGGCTTAAACATTTATTTAACGTAATTATTTATTACTTCATATAGTGACCGTTTTAAACTGTACTTTTAAATACGCACAATTATTTTCATATTTCTACAAAACACAAAAATCAATACACTGTTGACAAACACGACAGATGAGATTGACTGACTTCTTTTCCGACATTTTGTAAATAGCGTTTCGTTTATAATTTGATTGTTATTAAACATATTTATTATAACATTTCTTCATGGATTAGTCTGTTGGTTATTATGTTGGTTTAACGTATATTCAATATACTCTATGGGTTTAACTATGAATATGCTACTATTTTTTTTTTTTATTTATTGATTTAAAATCCTGAATGTATTCGGATATGATTCGAACGAACACAACTTGTTGACATAACTTTTTCTGTTCGTGCATCCAAAACGTTAGTTAACTGTCAAACGGGAAGCGATCCAAATAAATTATTTATTCGCCTGCCGTTCCCAAAATATTCAACTATAGAATAGTCTTCTTTTATCGCCAGATTACTTTTAACTTTATAATTTCAATAGCTTTGCGTTGTCGTTAGTTATTAGTGAAATAAACATGTCATTCTCATCGCCGCCTGAAGAAATTGACGAGGCCAAAGAGAGAGCGCACTTCCTAGCCGTAGTTAACGCTTTTAAATATTACAAGTAAGTATATATCTATTTTAAAATCCATTCTAAAATCATCTAAAATATCTTAGCTACGCACGGGACGGGTTGTCATGGTAATTTTTTGTGATAAAACGCTGTAAAAACGACATAGCAACAAGTCTTTGTTTAGGCACTGTCTGATGTAATTAACCTATTTAGATATAACAGTAGGCTTTGTTTATGTCCTGTACACGTGTGAGCCTGTGGTCCTAATTCCCTGCGGCATTAGGTGTAATTTTCAACCGTTTTTCTTGCATTAAACATCAATTATATGAGTACATTGTATTGTCTTATATAGAACAGGAAAAGAGTAGTCACAAAATTGATTGTGTTTTGTTTGTTGTTATATTCTTGTTTACATAGTCACTAATCTATTAGCATATAGTTAAGATGTGATTGTGTTATTCTAACAGTATTGACATTGAATTCTAATGTAAAAAAATATGTTGTCAGAATATTGATATTTTTGTTGACTGTTTGTATGAAAGATAAAAGATAATATTCTAATTTTATTGATTAGTTGAAATAGTAACCCTAGTATAATGATGAACAAAATGTGTTTTTATATTTTGTTTTTATAAAAAGAATACTTTTAAATCTATTTTATCAGGATTCTCTGTAGTTTTTTAATTAAAGGCTTTTTATATTACAGTTATATGAGTATTTTTTTATTATTTACAGATAAAAGTTAGTTTTATAAAAGTAATTAAATAAACCATTAATATCTGGTTGTAGAACAAAGGCATGTATGAAATCAATTCTCTGCCTGCATCTGTCTTTCCTACACAGTACAACTTGGGGCGCTTCAAGGCCATAATTAACGGGCTTTTCCTAAGCAAGCGTGCTCTATGGTAGACGCATAGTTGTTTAACATCAGGCAACTTTGTGGTCAAGTGCTAGCTTAGTCCAAATATAAAAAAACAGTCATCATTTTCTTATTTAATTACAGTTGCAAACAATAAGGCATAATGTTTATAATTATCTATTTTGTTTTTCCTTTTCCAAACATATGTTTAAATATTATGTTAGTAAACAATATTAATTTTATACTGAATGTATAGAGCAGTAATAACCGGTTCAGATGCCATTAGGATAATACCTTTTGAAATGGAGCGAAAAATGATGTCAACTGCCCTGGTTCATATAACGTTGGCACCGCAAAATAATATCTGTGTATGTGTAAGTTATCAAGCAGTTGGGGTAATTTTTCGCTCAATTCCAAATCCTAATAGCATTTGAATCTGATAGTAGTATTATTAAATTATTATACATGTGAATTGTCGTAAATCGGTACCTTTTAGACATGCCTGATACTAGTGATGTAACGAATGTCATATTTCAGACATTCGCGAATACAAATGCGAATATTTGCTGCCAACATTTGCGAATACCAATGCGAATATTAAGTTTTTTTTTCATTTGGCGCCATTTATCTGTCTTGGTGACCTGGTGGAGGCAGTCCCGTTCGAACGTTCCGTTTTTTTTTTTCGAAAATAGCAGAGTATACTTTGTGAAATGTGGGATGATACCTGCGACAGGTGTCACAATGACATTTCTAGGGACGTCGTTTTATCTAAAGAGAATGGTAGAAAATCATACATTTTACGAATTTTATTACGAACGCATCCGATTTTAAAGCGTCACAAACAAAACAAGTGAAGTTTTGAGGTATAAAAAATAGGAACTTTACGCCATTTTTTTTTTCTCATATTCGCAAAACATTCGCAGTATTCCACGAATGATTTGCATTCGCGAATATGAAAAATGTGCGAATATTCCCTAATGCGAATACTCGTTAAATCACTACCTGATACATCCCAGCTTGCATTTTTACTTTCCACAATATGTCATGTGGTCGAATGCAATATGTACAATATGTACATATACTAATATTATAAAGAGGAATTTGATTGTTTGTTTATATTGAATAGGCTCCGAAACTACTGAACCGATTTGAAAAATTCTTTTACTATTGGACAGCTACATTATTCCTGGGTTTTGGTGGGTCCCTCTCAGGTTTAAAGAGAAAAGCAGGGAGTTTAGTAGGTAACACACTCGGCCACAACAACTCTTTATTTCAAAAGTTTCCAACAAAACAAAGATATAGATGGCGTCACACACATTTTCATTCCAGCGCTAATAAATATCTGTTACACGTGTACTAGTGACGCGGCTGTGACTCACTATATTAGTCTGTTGTTATTGTTACGCAATATCTATTTGGCTAGTCCCTTTCAGGTTTAAAGAGAAAAACAGGGAGTTTAGTGGGTAATACACTCGGCCACTACAACTCTTTACTTCAAAAGTTTCCAATAAAACAAAGATAAAGATGGCGTCACACACATTTTCATTTCATCGCTAATAAATATCTGTTACACGTGTAGTGACGCGCTGTGACTCACTGTATTAGTCCGTTGTTATTGTTACGCAATATCTATTTAGCCCCTTCGTACACAAGGCGACGCAAGTCTCCGATACTCGGCGACTTGCGTCGCCTCGCGACTACCGCCATACAAATCCATTGAGGCTCGTACACTAGTCGACGCGACTCGCGTCGCCGACATTCGTCGCGCGACTCGCGTCGCGCCACTCCTACGATACCTGCCTGCCGAAGTCGTCGCTACTTAAGTCGCGGCGATTTTCAAGATGGCGGAGCAGTTATTGAATATTAAATTTGTTTCTGAGGTGGAGAAATATCCTTGTTTATATAACTATACTGAACTAGCTTACCCAGTGAACTTCGTATCACATACCTCTTAATATAAACCATATTTATTTAAACCCTATCTTTTTTCCATATTTTCTCATCGTTTAAACCTTCCCTGGACTTCCACGAATATTTCAAGACTAAAATTACTCAAATCGGTTCAGCCGTTCTCGAGTTTTAGCGAGACTAAAAAACAGCAATTCATTTATAAATATATAGATAGGCAATTCACGTCGCCGTGTGTACGGACCGTGCGCTACTCGATACTCGCGACTGGATACTAAAGTAGTATACAACATTAGTATCGGAGACTTGCGTAGCGTTGTGTACGAAGGGCCTTACTGTTTAGTAAGATAAGTTGTATCACCTCATCTTACACCGATTTGGTATAATCGTTGAGAAGTCAGCTATTAAATAAATAATAAATAAATAAATAAGTATCCCTAAACATTATTCACACAGCGCCATCTAGCCCCAAACTGTATAAGCTTTAGCTTGTGCTAATGGGTGCCAGACAACGCAACGGATAAACATTACATAAATAATTTTTTTTGTAAATACAATACATATTATACAAAGAAAGAATTATATTACACCAAGAGGTTGCGAGTTCGATCCCCACACGGTATGAACGTTTGTATGAACATGTCTGTTTGTATCGGTATGCGTGTTTCTATGTATATTAAGTATGTACTTTGATACTTTCATTACAGAAAAGTATAAGTAATAGCCTTCCGCCCGCGGTTTCACCCGCGCGTAATTAATTTTTCAAATATTCCCCCCTTCCGCCTTCCCCCCCACATTGGCCACATTTCCGGGATATCAAAAGTAACCTATGTTAACCGCGGATAGTGTAGCTTTCCAACAGTGAAAGAATTATTCAAATCGGTTCAGTAGTTTAGAAGCCTATTCAATACAAGCATACAATCAAATCTTTCCTCTTTATAATAATATCATCAACATCTCATCATCATCATCATCATTTCAGCCAAACGACGTCCACTGCTGGACATAGGCCTCCCCCAAGGATCTCCAAACCGATCGGTCCTGCGCGACCCGCATCCAGAGGATTCCGACGAGTCTCTGAGAGTCCGAGATCTCATCAACATCTATTTAAACTAATATTATTAGTTTAGTATACATAGATGGTTATCCGTGGCCTGACACATATTAGTCGTAGTTATCTTGATGTGAATAAATTATCTTTTTAACCGACTTCAAAAAAGGAGGAGGTTATAAATGTTCGACTGTATTTGAAGTTATCGAGCATCCAAACGAAACCATACATCCCACAGCTAAAATTAGTCATTAACCATTAGATAGGAGGCCATTGGGTATAGTTCCTAAACAAAAATTCTAATCATTGTTGCGCAAGTTACGGATCTACTTAAAACATTGTGATAGAGCAGTTTTCGCACCATTCGGATTATAAATCTATCTGTAAGGTATTGAAATCGTAAAAGATAGGTACGGTCAACAGCACATCACGGTTAACACTTGCAGTTCGATAATAGCACTTATGCCTGCTTATGCCCCCGACAAGAGTGGTACAAAGTCCAAAGTGTAACGTCTGACGTGCTTTTGACTGTACCATAACCACCAGCCAGCGATCAAGACATGAGGTGGGATTCAGGATTAAAGATGTTCGTCTTGTTTACCACTAAACTCTCGGGTATGGAAGTTTCTTTTACACCCGAAGGAGCTGGTACCACCCTTACAGCGATTGACATGCTTCAATTTTCATCTTTCCAGACTATGCAGTCTCGACAGGATACACAAGTCAGAGAAAATAATCTCAGTGCTCCCCATCACGCATCAACGTCGATTAGAAAAGTACAAAACTTACCTAGCTAGGTTCAAGAAGTGTCTCGACGTGAACAACCAGATAGTTCACCTGATTATAAAAGATGTGGATACGATGTTCGAGAACGTGGAACACAGTAGCGGCGACGCGGCTGATGAAAGCTTCGGTTGTGACTACAACAGCTGTGAGGTCGCGTCCATGAAGCAGCACAAGATGCAGCACGACGTCGAGAAGGTGGGTAGTTTTATTTATTTATTCGTATGGCGTATGGTACGGTTACAGATCTATTCTAAGGTGTTTAAGCCACTTAGTGGCTTCGTCGGTAAGGATGATCAGGTCTTCGGGGGGTCAAGCCGTGTATCGCGTCTCTGGGCATTTGTTCGATGAGTATATGGCGGATATCCTGTGCGTCGGCTCCGCAGGTGCAAGCAGGGGAATCCGTCCAGCCGCAGCGGTTTCTCTATTGCGCGCAGCGTGGGTGGGTAGTAAGATAGTGAGTTTCAGCTACAGCATAAACCACGGAGATACCAGCAGGCGTGTATGGGACTCAGGGCTGAAGCGTCCCACTTTTCCTGTCACACCCTAAGAGGATGAGCCGTTGCTCGCTTTGTGGCTATTACTTGCACTGGTCATACTTCGCCTGCTTCAGTTGTCACACTAATTCCCCTAATTCACTCCGCTAAGTGCCTACTACAACATAAAGCATGGTGAAACACTTCACATAAAAGTATCATGGCTCAGTGTGCTGATATCCTGAGATATTATGGACAGCGGAAAGTGTAAAATTGCTTCTGAAGAAATAGTCAAGATATTTGGAATAAAATTCCAGAGTTCCTCTAAAATGGCTAACGATGATATCTACCGCCATTATTTATTACTCTGGCTCTGTTTAGACAATAATAATGTAGGAGCTAGAATACTTAGAATATAAGGTTCCAAGGGAGATAACATATTCACATTTAAGCTCTTCTTAATCGGGATAAGAACCTACTAAATTATTGAATATATTTTTCCTCCAGGTTCAATCGGTGCTAAAAAACATAGTTCGAGACTGGAGTGACGTGGGCGCGCCGGAGAGGGAGCAGTGTTATAAACCAATACTCAACGAGTTGGAGGAACTATTCCCACAGGGGGAACTTATGTATGTTCTTTGCTAAATCTTGCTTAATTGCTTAGTATTTAATTTTAGTTGAAATATGAAGCTCATAGATTAGTACGCGCGCTACAACTTGCGCGTAGTCCAAAGTTTGTGACGAATGTTAGGTAAGGAGTGATTGGGGAGTTTCTCTTGCATGATAATATCTAGTATTTTTCTCTATGCTTATCATTAAAAGGGCATTGAAGATTTAGGTTTTCCTACTGGTCCGCCATCTTGTTTTTTTTTTTCAAAACAGCGTTCACTTAAAACTCTTAAAATGGATATTTAGTATCAATTTAAACATATTAATATAATGTAATTAGACGAAAACCCGTAAAGTGTCACATTTCCAAGATAATATAAGCGACCAAAGTTTTACTTAATTTTGTTTTACATTAATATCTTTAAAACGTGACCCTTTTCGGGATTTCGTCTAATGATATTTTATGTTTCTATTGATATCTGGTATCTATTTATGAAACAATTTAAGTAAACGCTATTTTAAAAAAAACAACATGGAGAAGTAAGTCCCACTACCCACTTAATGTCCCCCTTACAGCCGAAAGGGTCTAGTCGACGCGTGTGTTGACCTTATAAAAGGAAAACTTATCCAATAATAACATTTTGTATGTCCCCAGAGATAGAAGTCACGTAAAGGTGTTAGTCCCAGGCGCGGGTCTAGGCCGTCTGGCGTGGGAGGTGGCCGCGCGTGGATACACGTGCCAGGGGAACGAGTTCTCGCTTTTCATGCTCTTCGCCAGCAACTTCATACTCAACCGCTGCACTGAGGTGAGGCAACCAGGATAGATAGACCCGTAGGAGTGAAGGTGTTAGTCCCAGGGGCGGGTCTTGGCCGACTGGCTTGGTAAGTGGCAGAGGTGAGGTAACCAGGGTAGATAGACCCGTAGGAGTGACGGTGTTAGTCCCATGGGCGGGTCTAGGCCGTCTGGCGTGGGAAGTGGCAGAGGTGAGGTAACCAGAATAGATAGACCCGTAGGAGTGAAGGTGTTAGTCCCAGGGGCGGGTCTAGGCCGTCTGGCGTGGGAGGTGGCCGCGCGTGGATACACGTGCCAGGGGAACGAGTTCTCGCTCTTCATGCTCTTCGCCAGCAACTTCATACTCAACCGCTGCACTGAGGTGAGGCAACCAGGATAGATAGACCCGTAGGAGTGAAGGTGTTAGTCCCAGGGGCGGGTCTTGGTCGACTGGCTTGGTAAGTGGCAGAGGTGAGGTAACCAGGATAGATAGACCCGTAGGAGTGAAGGTGTTAGTCCCAGGGGCGGGTCTAGGCCCGTCTGGCGTGGGATGTCAGCAACTCATACTCAACCGCTCGCTGCACCGAGGTGAGGCAACCAGGATAGATAGACCCGTAGGAGTGAAGGTGTTAGTCCCAGGGGCGGGTCTAGGCCCGTCTGGCGTGGGATGTCAGCAACTCATACTCAACCGCTGCACCGAGGTAAGGCAACCAGGATAGATAGACCCGTAGGAGTGAAGGTGTTAGTCCCAGTAGGGGCGGGTCTAGGCCGTCTGGCGTGGGAGGTGGCCGCCCGTGGATACACGTGCCAGGGGAACGAGTTCTCGCTCTTCATGCTCTTCGCCAGCAACTTTATACTCAACCGCTGCACTGAGGTGAGGCAACCAGGGTAGATAGACCCGTAGGAGTGAAGGTGTTAGTCCCAGGGGCGGGTCTAGGCCGTCTGGCGTGGGAGGTGTGTGGTATGGTATTTAACCACTCCCACCGGCTCCATATAGTGAAGGCCTCTCCTTTCAGAGGCTGGTAATAACTCTGAGAAAAAGCGCACCATTCTTAACACAGATCGTCCAGAACAGCTAGTATTTCTTCACCATAATTTACCTTTTTTGATAAAATTAAATGACATATTAAATGCAAAAATAAATTTTTAAACCTTTGTCCGTTTTTTTAAATTTTCCCTATACCCAATTACCCGGCAGTGCTGGGTATCCGCCGCAATTACTCGGTGCCCGGCCGGATCCTGAAAAAGTGCTGGATCCGCCGGGTACCAGATCCTCACCGAGTACCCGTCCCATCTCTAAAAAAACATTTATTTCAATTGACTGTTCTTGTTCACAGGCAAACAAGTACACAGTACATCCATGGGTACATCAGTACGTGAACAACGTGACGTGTGAGCACCAGCTGAAGGAGGCTCGCTTCCCCGACGCGCGGCCCACGGGCGACAGACCCAACCATCACTTCTCCATGACCGCCGGCGACTTCCTCAAGGTGAGGGAACTGACACAGTGAGGGAGGCAGCAGTACGTGAACAACGTGACGTGTGAGCACCAGCTGAAGGAGGCTCGCTTCCCCGACGCGCGGCCCACGGGCGACAGACCCAACCATCACTTCTCCATGACCGCCGGCGACTTCCTCAAGGTGAGGGAACTGACACAGTGAGGGAGGCAGCAGTACGTGAACAACGTGACGTGTGAGCACCAGCTGAAGGAGGCTCGCTTCCCCGACGCGCGGCCCACGGGCGACAGACCCAACCATCACTTCTCCATGACCGCCGGCGACTTCCTCAAGGTGAGACACATGGGCGTAGCCACGGTGGAGCAGAGTGGGGTGCTTGCCCCACCCTGGCTCTGACTTGTAAGGTATGTAGCCAAACCCAAAACTCTTCATAGAAGAGGTAGGGCTTGGAGAGGACATGTAATCTAAGTGGCGTTCACAATAGATCAGACTTGGTCGCAGTTACTGTGGAAACACTAAGCCAGCCGCTAATAATAATAAAAAATTGGTTACTAAACCCCTTTTTTTTCGGAGGAGAATTCGTTTATGCACCATAACCGCAGGCTAGCTAGACCTGCGGCCGTGTGTGGGACTCGGGACTAAAGCGTCCACTACCCACTAAACTTTCCCGGTTTCCCCTTCACACCCGATTGGGACAAACCGGTGCCAGCCTTGTGGCTTTTGACCAGCCCATCCCCGGGTACCCCGACTTGAGATGCCTCAAATCAGGGTGGCGCCTATGGAGGGCCACCCGAAAAACTAGGTGACCCTCAGACTTGGCTCGGGCGACCTGTGCAATGCGGACTTGAAAAGGATATGTAATCAAGAGGCGTTCACAATAGATCAGCAGTGACTATGGAATCACTAAGCTGCGATTAATAATAATAATATAAAAAATACTAATAAACCTCTTTATCCCAGGTGTACACAGAGCCAGACGAGTGGGACTGCGTGGCGACGTGTTTCTTCATCGACTGCGCGCCCAACGTTATCGAATTCGTCGAGAGGATATACACTATCCTACAGCGGGGAGGGTACTGGATCAACCTCGGACCGCTGCTATATCACTATAGGTAAGTTATTACAGCCTATGAGAGACTTTACCCCAGATGACCGCCTCCGTGGATCAGTGGCTAATCCGCTCGGGTATAAAACCCGGAGGTCGTGGGTTCGATTCCCGCCTTGGGTCTGGTTGGTGGTAGGGCTTTTTCAGAGCCCGACTGGCTAGCTACCACCCCAACAGGTGAAATCTGCCGCCATTACAGCTCTGGCTGTGTTTTTGCCGGATTAATTTGGGAGCCAGTACACTTGATTGAAATCAAAGGCTCAAAGATCAGATGAGCCCACATTCTGGCAGCACATTGAGCGACGCTTGCTGGTGAAGTGTCTCTCAATGGAATAGGCCGCAGTGGCCGCTTACCATCAGGTGGGCGCTGCGTGCCTGTCTAACAACTGACTTAGTATGAAAAAAAAACAATATTATTCATATTCATGGTATAATTATGATGATTTTCTTCACAGTGATATGACGGCGGAAAACAGTATCGAACCACCATACGACATTTTGCTGGACATCATCAGGGATGTTGGTTTCGATATACTGGTAAGTTATAATAATATATTTTTTTAAATTTGATATATTCGGGCGCAGGGCAGTGCCAGACAGTAACTGCTTAGTTACTGTTTGGCACTGAACTGTCTAAGGGCAGACGTGGCGCTTACCATCAGCTGTACGATCTGCATATCTTGTTACACATTGCAATAAAAAAAAATATTCAGATCCGATCGGTTTGAGATCTATATCCAGCAGAGGACGTCTTTTGGCTAAAATGATAATGTAGTCTATTATCGCCTTGTTAGCCTAGTGATTAAAATACCTGGCCGTGTAGTCAGAGTCCTGGGTTCAATTCCCGGGTCGAGCAAAATTTGCTTCAGTTTTTTTGAACATAGCTTTGTGATCACCAATCCGCAGTATAGCACCAATCTTTCGTTTTTAAAATCACTCCTTCTTGAACTTTTATTGCAAAAAAAAATCAATGTCAATGTCATTCCATTAATTTATATCGACGTTAGTTTATTTAATTTATTGAAGTACTGTTAAAATATTCCAACACAGGACAAACTCAAATGTTTACTTTGCTTGACTTTACTTTTATATTAAAATTGTATCCTTTTAATTTTCAACAGAAAGAACAAACAGGAGTGAAAACGAAATACGCTCAAAACCCAAACTCTATGATGCAGCATGAATATGACTCGGTATTCTTCGTGTGTAGGAAGCCTTATTGCTAGTACTGGCTATAGCCTAGACAAGGTGAGTGTGAACCGTCTTTATATAGTAGCATTCTACAATATTCTGTCGGTCTGTGTACAATATGCGTCTAACACCCTGTATAATAGCCGACACATGTGGCTTTACTCCCGTTTTATGTCTAAAGAAAGAAAAACTATAACAAAGACAATGAAGATTTAGCCTTCTTACTGGTCCGCCATCTTGATCTTTGAAAGAAGTTTAACGCTATTTAAAAATAAAATCAAAATGGCGGACCAATAGGTAGGGTTGCCAACTGTTGAAAGGACCAACTCGGGAGACTTTGGGGAAAGAAAAACTCAATTAATTTTTAAATTTATATTTCTCCAAAAAAAAAAAAACCTTCTACATTTTGCTGTGAACTCAACGCGCGACGGTGAGACGAACAGGTTTATACATGCAGCGGCCATGGTGTTGTGTGTGTGTGTGATTGCAAAGCACGCAAAGAGAGCGAGTAGTGACGTGCGAGCGAAGGATGTGTATAATTTTTAGAAAAACCGGAGAAATTATTGTTCCCCGGGAGGTCGGGAGATTAACTATTATTTCCGGAGTCTCCCGGGCGATCCGGGAGGGTTGGGAACCCTACCAATAGGTAAGCCAACCTCCAAAAAATATCTTCATGGCCCTTTATTTAGTTTAACAATTAATGTGAAAATAGATTCTGAATTTTAATTCGACGGAATCCTGACAGCTGTAAATTTTTGACAATTTAGAGACCACAAACCTTTTCTTACAAGTAATTTCATAAGTCCGTTGAAAGATGGTTTACACTCATCACAGCATGTATTATAAATATACAACAAATATACAATACGTAGTAATAATAATAGGTAAGAAGAAATACTTGTTTTTGAAAATACTATGATCTTATGAGAAGATACATGATATAATCTTTTACATAAGAACGTACGGTCAACAGCACATCACCGCCCTTACACAGTATACACTTGCAGTTCGATAATAGCACTTATGCCCCCGACATAAGAGCGGTACAAAGTCCAAAGTGTTACGTCTGACGTGCTTTTTGACTGTACAACAAAATATGGATGACACATAAAACTATAATGTTAAATTGAGATATCTTTATACTATCTCTATGTTTGATCGTTATCGTAGTTTTGAAAATAAAAAAAACTATACTCCGTACGTAACATGATTAGAATGACAGCTGTCAAAGTGTTGTGGCTCTCTCGCTCGCTCTCAATAAACCTCTATCGATGTGTCTCACTCTACAAAAAAAAAATCTTAGAGATGACAGCTGTCATTCTAATCATGTTACGTTTTATGGAGTATAATTGTTAATTTCAAATTGTCTGAGATTTATAATTTAATATTTCTCATCTTGTAGCGAAACTGTAAAAAAGTTTTTTTTATAATAACCGCAATTGTAAATCCTTATTGTTTTAGGCTGAAATAAGCTTAAGTTTGTTTTATTTAATAAGAAATTGCATGAACATCAGAAAAAAAAAATATTATCACAAATTATTTATCATTAAAGTATTTTTTTTTTTCAAAATTGTAATTGTAAATATGGGGTGGTGAGGTGAAGTTATTATTGATAACTTTGTTAATAAATATGGTTTTTTTAGTTACAAAAGAGTTTGTAATTATGTTGGCAGGTTAGTCTTTTCGTACACACCCTAAATGAAACTTTAAAATACATATATGAATGTAATTAAAAATAGGGATATTTCAGAAATGTAAACAGTGTATAGCCTGACCAAGAAAATAAAAAACCTGCTTTGGTAGCGCCACATTCGCTATGGTTGTAGCAACACTTGGTTGCTATGGTTATACTCACAAATAAATCACAATATCCAATAGTAACAGGCACGGTTGACAATTTACATCACACTTTGGCAGACAGCAATAAGGAATGAACATATTATTGTTTTTTTATTTGGTTGTTGCCACTTTAAGAAATTATTTCCAATCTTTTTCCGCATTATGGCGAGGTTTTTTATTTTAATGGTCGGACTATAGTAAATTAATACATCATAATAGTAACTTATAGTTTGGCCACATTACTCAGGAAACTCTTCAATAGTAACACAAAAGATATTTTTGAAATGTCACTGTTTTTCGTTTATACCTTATAACTAAAACTGAATGTGATTTTATACATTATTTATTGACCGTTAGAGCCAGTAATAGACGTAGTGTTAAGTCTACAGTAACACTTGAGAGGGGAGCATTTATTTATACAAGGCAAGTGCAGTCGGATCCGAACTGCCTCCGTGAAACAGTGGTTAGGGCATTGGGCTCTAGAACCAGGAGGTCGTAGGTTCAATCGCACGGGGAACATCACTTTGTGTGATTGTTTCCAGTTTGGTTAGGACATTGCAGGCTTGAATCACCTGAATGCCTAAAAAGAATGATGATTCCGTGCTTCGGAAGGCACGTTAAGCCGTTGGTCCCGACTATGTTGCAAGTAGGTCTGGTTTCCCTTGTAAGGGTTACGGAGGTCAGATGGCAATCGCTCCATTGTAATAACCAGGCTTGTCAAATCTAGGATCATAGTCGAAGCGGACCCTGAGCTCCATACTGGATGCAATCGGGAATACGCTGGAAAATGATTATGAAGTACAGTCGGATCTAGATCAACGCCTTCCCTAATCTCTCGATGTCTCAATTGAAATAGATTCTGGACTGAAAGATGGGCTTCTAGCTGTAAAGTTTGATGTGCTGCTAATATAAATGAAGGCTTATGTATTTAAATTATAGATAAAATAATAATTACACAAAACCTTTACAACTACCCAGTTCATCAAAAAGCTGGTTTTGATAACCAGCATAATTATGAGATAATAAGTTGTTCTTGTACATAAACTGGTAATATGCATAGCATAAGTCAAAAATTTAATATAAAACATCACATAACGCACTTCCGTGCAAAAATATGGGATCACAACTATATCTTAAAACTTAATTTGAAGTTAAGAATCAATTTAAATAAATAAATGATATTAGGCATCATTTTAAAGCCATTCTTATAAAACTATTTGAGATTTTGACAACAATTCATTTTTTGTTTAAAATAAGTTAAAAGTTGATTCTATATTTTTGCTCGTAAGTGTAGTTATAAAATGCTCAACTCTCATAAATGGCCTATCTTAAAAATACAAAGAGGTTTATTGAAATTATCTTAAGTACAGTAGATAGGCACGATTATAATTGTTTACCCGAATTCATGAGGTAAAACGTTTTTAATAGATAGATATACAAAAATGACAAGTATTTATAATGTGAAATGATGTTTTGCAAGCTAGATGGCGTAATGAGGTGTTATTCTCATTTGTCCTATTATTTAATGTGACTGTTGGGAAAAGATGTAACAATTTTTTTTAAACAGCTTATATTTGTGATTGATTAAACCCCATTTGGCGAGCGTGGGAACTAAGTTAGCACCGATTTTGTCACTTATGTTTGATTTTTATTTCTCTGTTATAGACCTGTGCGCTGCAATGAAGTATAGGCTATCACTGGCGTAAGCATATAATGTTAGTTTCACCACTGTCAATTAGTTTCTTGATATTTATATACATAATATGTACCATTTTTTTTTTGGAGGTTAATGCGTTTATGCACTATAACCGCAGGCTAGCTAGACCTGCAGCCGTGTGTGGGACTCGCCGGTGCCAGCGTTGTGCCTATTTACCAGCCTGATAAAATTTATAAACCAAAGGTCTTTTTTTTAAAATTTAAGTAAAGATTCAGCATTTTAGACATTTTGACAAATAAATTATCAGGTGTGTTAAACCTGCCCCTTAAGTAGTAGGTATTAATTGATCCCTTGTCACGCCATCTAGTAGATATATGACGTCTTAATATCCTCACTATATAAATAAATACCGTAAATTATATGTATGTAGATATATTTGACCGCCTCCGTGGAACAGTGGCTCAGCCGCTCGGGTATAAAAACACGGAGGTCGGGGGTTGATTCCCGCCTTGGGTCTGGTTGGTGGTAGGGCTTTTTCAGAGTCCGACTGGCTAGCTACCACCCCCACAGGTGAAATCTCCCATAACAGCTCTGGCTGTGTTCCGGCAATATTAATGTGGGAGCCAGTACACTTGAAATCAAGGGCTCGAAGATCAGATGAGTCTACAGTCTGGCAGCACATTGAGGGACGTTTCCAGGTGAAACGTCCCTCAATGGAATAGGCCAGTGACCGCTTACCATCAGGTGGGCTGCGAGCCTGTCTGCCAACTGACCTAGTTTAAAAAAAATATAAACATCACATTTCAATTTATAAAAGCTGAGCTGTTGTAATATTTAATGTTTTACACAGACATACTTTTCTATTGTTTGTACTATTAAGGGAATAAAGTAATATTTTAAACTGAATGTTAGAAAATTTATATGTAATTGAACAAACATTCTTTTTAAAACTTACTTTGTTGATTTCTAAAATAATACTTAAGTTTGAATCTTATTATGTCATATAGGTATCTTTAACTTATCATTAAGGACAAAATCGAAAAGTCAAATTATTATGTATTGTGAATCATGGTAGCGCCAATAAATATATGCTTTGTGGGTGCTACCAAACAAAAAAACTAAAAAAAGTCACAATTTGTCACTTGGAAGATACAACATGAGATTCATACGTAAAAGAATTGTTTTAGAATAGTCGAGGGTTAAAGAGTTGGTCTCACAATTAAGTATTAAAATCTATAAATCAAAGATTTGTCGACGTTTTGTTATTAAGTTTGTTCGTGGAATCTGAAACGGTTACTTTTTTTATATCGTTTAGGCGCAGAATGTCCAAGTTGCAAAATGTCAAGTGGTATCAAAACGTCCAAGTCTCAAAATGTCCAAGTCGCAAAATGTCCAAGTTTCAAAATGTCCAAGTTGCAAAAGGTCAAAATCTCAGCAATTAAATGAAATAAACTCTGCTATTGTAATCGTTTTTATTATTAATCAAAAAATATAATTATACATATCGCACCTTCGGTAGAACCGTAGGATTTCAGATTGTTGACGATATGTGACTGCTGATTACAAAGTTTTGATGTCTTTTTTGTGAAAAGTTACCGTGAAATGTTCAATGTATAAGAAAATACAACACTTACGCAAAAACACGCTGTTTCTAGTCAAAAAAGATGCCAACTTAAGCTTAAATATGGTCATATTTAATGATTTAGGTAATTGTTGGTGGAACAAGGGCACAAATGTGTAAATGTGTAATGTAAGGGCATAAAACTACGGGTTTTTAATTCTTGTAAACCACGCACTTAAAAAGAATATACTATGTAGTTTATGTCATGCAAAGGAGAATAACTTTAGTATGATATTGATAGAGCTAGGCCACATTCAATACAAAAAATATCTTAAAATGGCTCTCCTGTAAAATTGCAAAACCTGCAGTTCCTGCCTTTGTTCTACCGAAGGTGGTGCGATATGTATTTTAATTATATTTTTTGATTAATAATAAAAACTATTACAATAGCAGAGTTCATTTCATTTAATTGCTGAGATTTTGACCTTTTGAAACTTGGACATTTTGCGACTTGGACATTTTGCGACTTGGACATTTTGCGACTTGGACATTTTGAGACTTGGACGTTTTGATACTACTTGACATTTTGCAACTTGTCTATGACTGTAAATGATTTAAACTACGAATTCTGAAAGACCAAAAATATAATTTCCAGAATATGTCAAATGTTCCTGAAAAGGACATTCTGCGCCTAAACGTTTTATATTTGTACCAAGCATAGCAAGCTAGCACTTGACCACAAAGTTGCCTGATGTTAAACAACTATGCGGTCTACGATGGAGCGCGCTTGCTTAGGAAAAGCCCGTTAATTCTGGCCTTGAAGAGCTCCAAGTTATATTGTATAAAAAACTACTTTCACTATTTCTGTTATTAAAGAGATAAGCATTTGCCTGTATCTCCGAGCATTTGCCCCGATGTAGTTAGAGGGTAGGCTTGCATTATTATCCAGGATTTGGTCTTCTCACCTGAGGGGAAACAGATCAATAACTTAAGGTATACGTGCCGGCAAATTTCTTGACCATTGGTCGACGGAGTGGGGGAAAGTTCGCGCATGTGCACTTGCGTATAAGCGAGAGCGCGCGCCATTGGTCAGAGATATGCTTCTCCTTTCTGCCCCGTGGAACATCAAAGTGGTTCACCTAGGTGTTCCACGGTTAAGTTTCTGTACTCCTGGTTCACCTAGGTGTTTTGCTATTCAAAAGAATGTACCCGTAGTTCACCTATGACCAATAGCGCGCAGGCATTTCAAAATTCGTGTTCTGCCGACAGTCAAGAAGTTTGCCGGGGCCTGTAAACTAGTATGTCTAAAAAAATACATACAGTCGAACATAGAACCTCCTCCTTTTTTGAAGTCGGTTAAAAATATATGCTCTAAGAAAAAAGTGCAGCCATTTCGGATTTCCACGCCCCTTGCGTTGACTCTACAATTCAGTTTATTCCATATTCAATGTGAATGGAAATAAATACTTATGTTATGAGCTACGCAAGGTAGTACGTAACGCAACAGAAGACTTGTAGTTGTTATTTTGTTAAGTACATTGTAAAGAGATTAAAAATATAACAATTTATTGCATATATTTGATTTTTATTTTTATAACCCCTTTTTAGAATCAATTATAATATGTGCTATGAAAGAAGCATTTAAGCATTATTTAGTGTGTAATTACAATTTTGTAAGTAATAAAATAAGGTTTATTCCCACCTGTTCTACTGAACAGTTCTTGCGTAGGACTAATAGGACTTTTTTCCCCCTAGTTCTACTTATAAATGTACTATCGAATAGTGGAACTAGCGAGAACATTATTTCTCAATAGTTCTACTACATTTTATTTTAGACAAAAGAAAAAGAATACTTAAATACAGACCCGACTGTAAGTTAGAGGTGATGAAACCGTTGGTTCTGAGCCTAATCTTTCTTAGGTTTTAGCCTCATTTATCTTATCAATAAAAGAAATATTCAGTAAAAAATCCCCTTTATTTATAATTACAAATAACAAATTGGTAAACATATACGCGTGGTAAAATGGTTCCTAGCGACTCCACGCTGTCACATTCGCAGCCATTATAATAGTATTACATGACAAAAGTCAGAAACCACAGTGGTGGACCGACCATTCAACAAGAAACGTGGTTACGCCATAAACAATGACTTAACTGACTCAACCCATTTGCGTGAAATAATGAATAGATGCATTAATATAGTAACTTTTTAGTAGTTGTAACTTCAACATAGCAGTAAAAACCATTATTTAAAAAACCGAATATTTAGGCGCACTAATCGGAAATGGTCGTGATTGCAAATCACACCGATGCGACTTCTCAGTTTTGTCCTATTATACTAACAAGTAATCTTTATTTTTCAATTTCAAATCATGTTGAGCTCAAGCTAATTCGGTTTAGGAACACATTTGCTTGTACTCAACATGATGAAATTACTCTACATCATTATACAAAACCTTTCTTTACTGAATTCGGCTCTTTTATATCTTGTAAATATAAATGAATACATCTTTTTGCCATGAATGCGCAGAAACATTCCAATTCACAAGAGTGCAGGTTTATAATTAAGTTTTATGATATCTCAGTAACTTTAATATTTAGAAGTTACAGACTCTTTAATCATAAATATATCCAATGCATCATAGCCAATGCATGAATGTGGAACCTTTTTGCATACACAGTCCAAACGTTTAACACGAATAAATCTATAAAATATATATCGCACCTTCAAAATCACAAACACATTGAAAAGTTGTAATAATAATATATCACTTACATTTTGTGACAAAAATATATTGAGACCATAAAGAGGATGAAAGTAGGCGTATTTTAGGGAAAATGATCCAACCCAAGTATTGAAAAAGAGAGATAAATATTGCCCTAAAAGTAAAATCCATTCTCGGTACTTCGTTGGCATACCATCAGAATTTCGCATTTTCAAAGTAAAGCTAAAAAGTTACAATTATAAAAGAGCCACAATCGCAGTGACAATGTAATAACAGCAGCTACGGTGAGAATATTACTTTAAAATTAAAATAACTTGACTTAGCCTTTAAGGTAGATGTCATTATTTTTATAACGGTTTTTGTTTTGTATTAAAAGAGAGTTTTTGCGAGTACTTATATAATGGTTTTTTCAAATCATACAAAGAAGTGTATTTAAAAGAAAATACTTATTATTAAATTGTTTTGTTATGTTTTACAATTGTTTTAATTTTTCCGATGCCCATGCGAAAATATAAATAAAAAACCATCAAACATCAAAGATACAGGCAAGAACTCTCCTTAAATACGAAAGTCACTTATGAGAATTTATATCCCTAAGAGTGTATCCCAACTATTATTATTTATATTCTATATATCACAAAATTAACATACAATACCAACATTCGCCTACAATGCAACATAACATAATAATATTAAACCACACAGTGTACTTAAAGACATCGTCCAAGATTTTAATTTAAAAGAAAACAGAATTTTTCGATTGCAATTTTTTTATGCTCTATGTATATGTATAAAATATTAATTCATTCATGTTTGTGTCATTTCATTAAAACTATGACAACTCCGGACTTAAAAAAATACCATTTGTTGGATTACCCAATAGGACAAGTGGGAATGTATTAGTAATTGTACCTTTCCTCTCAAATCTTGGACTCTCAAAGTACAATCCGATGTGATTTAATCTGAATTATCTGTAGATGTAAATAGATAGATATATTTAAATAAACACAGGTAACTATGATGAATGAGCTCAATGTTATTAAAATTACATTTACAACATAATTTGATATTTAATTGATAATTATAGCTCATTTGTAATATAAAAAAATTGGAATGAGAAATTATAATATTAGACCTACATACCATATTAATCTGCATTCTACACAAAAATATATATGCAGAATCATCCTTTCTGTTTGTGTGTTTATCTTCACAAATAAGCAAGTTTTCATCAATTGAATTAGTATTTTTTATGTAGAACGTAGATCAATATACAATAGACCCTAATATAAAATAAAATAAACTTAATATCACCATATATTTTACCCATTTATTACCATGAGTTCTGATTTAGACAATATATAGGGACTATTCAAATAAAATAGGAATTAAGTAACAAAATCATTTAGTTACCAACAGAGGTGATCACTTTTACAGAGTAAAAAATCATCCGCCAAATTTGTTTTCACTAAACCAGGGGCGCCTCTAGCGGAACAAATTGGCATTAACATACCCTACTGGCTAAACATGTCCATAACTCCAAATGATATTTGCTAGCCTTTTTAATGAATAATTCCTATTTATTGGACCAAGATGAGAATGTCGACTTAACGTACATAAACCAATACCTTTATTAATTCTGACACACCCGTCACTATATACGATTAAAATGCAAAATTGTCTGTTCACACACTTACGGATTTCCTAGGCCAGAATGCGTCGTACTAATTAACTCGGTACTTAGCATAATTTGTAGTTTCCATTTATTTAATAAGTTTTGTCATCGAGCAGTAAATTTTTTTTCCATTAAATTGCTGGAATAAGCCTCTATAAGATTGTGGCAACACTATCATCACCACAAATGCAACATTACTGTCCGTTTTTGTTTCAAAATAAATAGGAAACTATTTCTTCTATGTCTATGGTTCCAAAATGTTTATTTATTTCATCTTAGGCTGGTTTTAAATCATTTATTTATTATTTCTGTACATTATAACGTGTATGATCCGTAAATCTGTGAACTAATACCACACCCCACCCAAATTACTATAAATGTGACAATGGGTACAGATTTTGCCTCAGTTTGTACATTTTTCATATTATAGATGCGTGTAAAATTGACCAACAGGAATACTAACACTTTAGTCAGAGTTCAATAAATGTTGGTTTCCCATTAGTCAGGTCAACATAACAAGATGGAATATATGTATTCCCACTAGTCCGATTAATACAGCATGATTGTAATTCAATACCATTCTCAATGCTACCATTTTTTAAATACATTTCTATGGACTTGTATGATTATAATAGAATAGATATTTATAAGTGAAATAAAAAAGTCGATTATACAAAATTTCAAGAATGTTTATGCCCTTTACGAACGAATTTATTACAATAATATTTTTATCTTATTTCATTTTACCACTCAATTTTTTTTTCCTATCAATTACATATTACATACGTTATTCATTGACCGTTAAACAGAACGTAAGACATGTTCTTATTTAGACCGACCGAATATATGTCATAATAGTTATATCAATAGGACAAGTGGGAATAAGACCCGCTATCTCTGTACACATTGTCGCATTGAATACATACAGGCGCATAGCCGATATGCTACGGGTACGGATATCAGATATCCGGCTGTAAGCTAAGACTTAGCCAAAGACGGACGCTGTTACCTGGAAACAGATAAAAACAATGTGTCACAAGTTCACAACCTTCACAAAATTATAAAGAAAAAAGATGTATTTTATTTTTTTTATTTAGTCAAAATAATTTAATAGGTTTACTTTGAATCTCGGTACCTTTGTATATTAAACTTTATTCAATGGCAAGAATATTCTGTCAAGCTTAACATCATAGATACAACTCATGAATCTTATTTCTATGGAATTAAAGGGAATTTTTTAAAAACATTGAAAACTGCTATAGCGTGCCTTATAAATTATTTTGACTATAAATGTATATAATCACCGCAGTAGCAGTGATAGTATACAGTGTATACATTGTGTGTGTGCGTGCGTGATTATGACTTATGCGTGTGTGAACGCTTGCTTGCGTACGAGCTGTGTCTGTGTATGCTTGCTGGTACGTGTGTGTGATGTATCCTTTTTTTTCCCCTGGCAAGGTGTTTCCAGAGTTTTCTATTGTGATATGATAGGATAATTATTAATAATGCAAGAGTTTTCCTGTGATGTGATGTATGCTTGCGTGTGTATGAATGAGTGCTTTGCTTACTGTAATCTTGACACAGTTTTAAAACAAGGCATATGAAACTGTTGAGTTTCTTGCGGCGCCTCTTCTCAACAAGCCATTCACGTCGAGGGGCTGGTAGGGTAAAAAATCGGACGTGCAAAAGACTATTATGTAAATCAAATTGCTGAATAAATTATTTCATTTCATACTTGCGTGTGTACTCGTACTCCAACTCTCTGTTTCTCTTTATGAGTATGTATGTATCTCTATTTCTTTCTGTGTGTTTATGTGCGTGTTTGTTTGACTCACGTGTTGCGGCGGGGTCGCAGGCGCGCGGCGATCGCGTAGGCCACAAAAGGCCACAGCGCGAGGGCCACTAGCGTGGGCGCGCTCAGCTCCTGCCACGGCCACCGCCAGCCGCGGGACACTTGCTGCGGATACACAGACCACAATTATAATCTTTCTATATATATATACCACTCCAGTGTTAGGCGCGTAACACATGTCATGACACGAGATTATATCTTTACACAGTACATAATTATCATAATTGTTTTGTAGATACTTTAGTAAAAACTGTAAAAAGTTTTAATTTCCACCATAAAATCTTATTAATTTATTTTTGTGATCTATTCGAGGCATTTGATTATGTTGACTGCAATCTTACTTACTCCTAAATGAATAATTGCAGTATTAAAAACACTTCAATAATACGCATGCCACAATTAAATAATACTAAAGCGTTCCACTTTCATATTACTAACATTATTGATAGAAATCTTCTAGTACAAAGATGCGAATGGGTGTGCCACAGGGATCTTTATTGAGACCTATGTTGTTTCTGATTGTAATAAATAGTCCAACTTTTGTGAAAAGTATGTCATAAATACGAGAAGAGCCTTCTGACTCAGTTCAAATTCAATATTACGAAATTTGAAATGACAGTTCGAGTAGTATTTATAAATATGAATATATTAAAGATAGTTCTTTAGGGTATTGGTACTATTGGTAGCTAACTATTTTTATTGAATTTATGACTACCTAAATAGTAATAATAATATAGTAGTAATAATAATGACTCACATCTAATATCCTCCGGTCACCCTCGACCGCCTTCCTGAGCGCCGCCACGTCAGCCTCCAGTCGCGCCAGCGTGCCTGGTAGCTGTTCTAACACCTTCAAATCTAGAATAGAAGCATATCAGTCATAATTATAATATAGTGAATCACATATTATGATACATTATTATTTCTTGTCAAAAGTTAAAACAAGTATGATTGATTTAAAACTACTAAAATGTAGCTTTAAGTAGTATTAAGTCGTATATGATTCATTTCAGCATTTAGGACAGCGATCGCTTTGTCAACATAATTGATTGATAATGATGACGATGAAATAAAAAACGAAAATTTTTGACAATAAAAACCTAAAATAACTAATTTTCAAGTTTGTTAAAAATGAGAACATCATCAATATAGAAGTCTTTGATATACACATTATTAAATATCATAACTCAAAAATCAAATTAACCCATATCTTCCCAAGATAAGAAGGACATAAAAAATCTAATATTTTTTTTGAAATAACTAAAATTGGGTCTCTAAAATAGAGTAAAAACAAATTTTAATTTTTTTTTCAGTCATGATTACTGAATTACAGGACCGCACCTTAAATGGGGCGCTGGGAGTATATGCCCATGGGTTTTGTATGGAGAAATATAATGACCAGAATGTTTTTTTAATAGTTTTAATATTATTTAAGCTTTAAAAATTCATAATATTTGATAAAACTTTCCATATCATATTAATGTAACGATAAAAATTACGTATTTTAGCAATAAAAATTAAGATAAGAGCCTTTTTGGTGGTTTGGAAAGTTTGAAAACTGGATTGATGCAAACCAATTTTACATATTTTGCTGCACTAACACTTGAAGTTTTTATGGCACTCGTGGCATCGAACCTGATATTTATTTCAAACAATGTAATATCATTTTATATTGATTCTTATCTAATCAGGAAGGTTTTGTTTGGGAACCATAAGCAAATTCCATTGAGGATTTTTTGAAAGATAAAAAAACGCCTTAGCAAGGGTCAAATATGGCTAAAATACTTATGTATTTGGTAAAAGACAGAAAGCCGTAAGTCTTCAGGCTAGCCTGCTGCAGGTGAAAAGTATAACTGATATGCGTTATTAGCAAAAACGTTCATAGGGGACATTAGAGTTGTGGTAGCTGAGTTGCATGAAACTCGCATTCTGGTCTCTTCCACAAGTATAATCTACTGAAATTATAGAGCTGTTTTTCTGTAAATATGATAAAATTTCATGTACATTCGATCTCAAAAGAAAAACGACGTTTAAAATTCAAAATAATACATTTTGGTACAATCCCATGAACAAAATCTTAATGGGGTCTTCTGTTCCCAGCGCACCTCAAATGGGGCGTTGAACAAAACTTAAAAAATATTAGACTAAAATACAAAATAATGTTATTTGATAAATATTTTCTAAAAGACTAGGAACCTAAGCATATAAAAACCATATCAATTATATTTTATAAATACATAGACATATTAAATTACACACCCCTTTCTGGAACTTAGTACTAACGAAATTCACTTGTTTTCGCCGAATTTAAAAAAATTACTAACGTTTGTTAAAAAATATTAATTGCTGACATAACATTTTGTTATGTCATTAAGTTAAAGATACTTTTTGAATTTTACCCGCAAATATCATTTTTGTAAAGATTTGACGCCAAACGTTAGTGCACCTTAAATGGGGCGTTCGGTTGATATGGGTTAAAATGGTTAAATCACATCACATGGACCAGCATTCAAATAAAAAAAGAATCATTAAAATCGGCTCGCCCAGAAAAGGGCTACACATCCCCGTGCTCCACCATCGACAAACTTAACTTAAAACTCAACTTTGAAATCGGCTAATAAATATAATAACTCACGCGTAAGCTGTGAAGTGATCTGATGCGCATGCCCGTTGCTGAGTCGCGCGGTGGTGAGCGGCGGCGCGCGCGCGGGCTCCGGCTCGCTCTGCAACACGTACTGGATTACAGGATATACCACACTTGTGCTGCTCCGGGTAATTCGTGGTAAGCCAAGCTCCATGCGTGTACTATCAGATTCAAATGCTATTAGGATGATACCTTTTAGAATTGAGCAAAAAATTACGTCAACTGCGTGATGACTTGCACATACACAAATATTATTTTGCGTATTTTGCCATGAACGGTGTCAAACCGATCGAAAAGTCCTACTCTATCGTCGCCGTAGTACTAAACAATCTATCCAGGGTACCCTGGAACCATGGGCCCGATCTTCCTCACAATTTCTACTATACCCAAATGTTCACATGATAAGCAAGCTAGCGACACGCCCACTTAGCCAAAGTACGTACGACACTAACATCGACGGTGTCAATGAACTCGTCGTCGGAGTCGTGTCGCGTCCGCGCCGGCGATGCACTGCGGACTGGTGACGACGCGCCGCTGTCCGATCGGGAACCTGGAACCAAGAGAACATCGTCAAATAACTGTAACCCAGATCTTGTCTTACAAGTTCTTCATTCACACATCTTCATTAGGCAGCATGACATAATCCTAGAAGAGTTTTCGTCTACGGCGGTCAATCATTACGATCAATCAACCAACCACACAGGATATACTCGTTTATATAAAGCTAAGCCGCTCTGGTTTAAAGCTAATTCGAGGTTTCGTTTTCAAATCAGGGGGTCTGAAAGGAGAGAGGTAAGACTGATTCAGAGGCAGAATGGTGAACTACCACTGGTAAAATCTGCCGCCATAACAGCTCTGGCTGTTTTCTGGCAATATTAATGTGGGATCCCGTACACTTTAAATTAAAGGCTCGAAGATCAGAGGAGCCTAGTATCGCAATTTTAATGTGGGAACCAGTGCATTGGTGGAGCACCCCAGGGTTTCGTGGGTAGACCACCCCGTTTAGAGTTCTGGCTGGTAACAATGGTAACTCACCGACTGGTGAGTTGTGTTCGGAGCGCACCCTTGCGAGCACGTCGCCCGCCACCAACTCGAGGTCGGTGTTGGGGACGCCCTCGTCGTCGTCGACGCATAGGAACGACGCCACGTCGCTGCTGTACGACATCGTTTCAACGATCTGGAAGCAGACAAGTTAGTTCTGTTTAGTTTCAAGAGATGGCGCTAAGTGTACTTTGCCTTACGGTATTGGGATATTATGGATGTAAAACTCAAAACAAAAAGCCTGTACATTTGAACCCGTACCTTGTCTTAGGGGTTGAAATAAGTAATTAATATGTTTCTTGCCGGTCCTTTTCAATAGATAAAAACATTCCAAAGCCGATGGTAGAGTAACTTTGTTTAATTGATGATTCATAAGTGCACTTTTGAAGTGTACAAGAAGAAAGATTATTTGATTTGTGCTGTGACAATGACAACCTCTAACTTGATAAACCAACTATAATTACTTGCTCGACACAAAAATCTAGCTGGGAGGAAGAATATCCATATATTATTAACCGACTTCAAAAAAGGAGGAGGTTATATGTTCGACTGTATGTTTTTTTTTTTTTTATGTATGTCCGTCGATTTCTCCGTCAATTGTGGACCGATTTAAATAATTCTTTTTTTATTTGAAAGTGCATAGTTCCGAGGTGGTCCCATTGTCACCATGTCAGGATCTGATGATGGGATCCCGGAAAAATCAAGGGAAAACCTCAAATTTTATAGGCTGCGCCTACGCGTTCCTTTTTTTTTCTGAAGCCATTCAAGTTTTTGCGTCCGATAGACATCATTTTATGTTGATGAGCTGATGATGGAAGGTACAACTCCTTAACGGTTAGGAGTTAGGGGATAATTCTTTCAGTATTGTAGGAATATGTGGACCGTTAGTTGTATTTCATGTACTTTTGCAGCTAAGGTGATGATGGAAAGTACAACTCCTTAACGGTTAGGAGTTAGGGGATAATTCTTTCAGTGTTGTAGGAATATGTGGAACGTTAGTTGTATTTCATGTACTTTTGCAGCTAAGCTGATGATTACCCGGGGATGGGCTGGTCACTAGCCAATAAGGTTAGCACCGGCTCGTCCTAATCGGGTGTGAAGGAGAAACCGGGGGAGTGTAGTGGGTAGCGGACGCTTCGGTCTCGAGTCCCACACACGGCCGCGGGTCTAGCTAGCCTGCGGTTATGGTGCATAAACGCATTCTCCTCCTACCCATGGTGCTGAACACTTAATGAATACCTAATATTATTATCTAATAATACAATTCTACTCGTATTTTCGCTATCATTATTATGAAAGAGTTTTACTCACTACCTACGTGTTATTCACACTAAAAATAGAAAAATAAACAAACTTTTTTAAAAAAAAATTAAACCGACTTCAAAAAAAAAGAAACAAAAAAAACTACCTAAAAAACTGAAAAGCAAAAAATAATTTTAATAAGACATTCATCAAATGCGCTTATTGTCTAAGCCTATTAATTAAATTGTATTTTACGTGCTAGGTAGGTACCTACTAATCTGTTTGAAGTCGGTGCCAAGCCAAAGGTAATCAAAAATGATATATAATAATAATGTATTATAAAGGGTTACTTATTAATCCGCGGACGTAGGTACGTAATCTGGGTACCTACTATTTGGCTTGGCACCGACTTCAAACAGATTAGTAGGTACCTACCTAGCACGTAAAATACAATTTAATTAATAGGCTTAGACAATAAGCGCATTTGATGAATGTCTTATTAAAATTATTTTTTGCTTTTCAGTTTTTTATGTACATTTTACTATCGTCGATCAGTTACTACACCTGAGGAAGCGGATTCTATCAGTTCGCAAAACATTTACTGATTCACTACATAATATCTACTTATGTAAATAAGTCAAGATGTTGTCTTACCTTGTGTAATTCGTCTACGTACGCCTGCATCGCTTCGTCCCGTGTCATGTTTCCTAGTTTGTTCCACGACTCCCATTTTGCTCTGTAGAATAAAGCAAACAACAGGTGAAGGTTGAAGAAAGATATGACTACAAATCTACAATATGTAGATTGACACGCCAATCTACATATTATAGTCTTATCTTTCTTCGAGAGGGTAGGAGCTGCCGTGTGATGGTCATTGGTTTCAAAGGTTCTTTCACATGCTTGAGGTCATCTGAATTTATTCACCAGTCCAATCCAGTTACTGGAACAACTGCCGTCAGTAATCTTGACATGGGAACCGGTCTAATAGGATCATTTTGAAATTAAAAAAAGACGAGTCAGCTAAACTACAGGATGCAACACTCTTATGTCATCTTGGTGAAGTGTCTTAAAATAGAATCAGTTATGAATTTGTGATAAATAGATACTTACCAGCACGTGAAAACGTGTCTGGCTACAATATCAAGCAATGGTTGCGGACCTGAATGCCAAGCAAAAGTTACCAAGTGGCAGGTTCCTGTACTGGGCCGTCTAGGTGGGTACCACCGCAGTGCAGATATTTTCCCGTGAAATAGAAGTGTGTCAAGCACTTCTATATTTGGGTGAAAGGACACTGAAGCTAAAGGTTACAAAAGTAACCTTCTGGCAACGCTGCAGCAACTGCTTAGTTACTGTTGGGCACTGAACTGTCTAAGAGCAGACGTGGCGCTTACCATCAGGTGTACGATCTGCTCGTCTTGTTACACATTGCATTTAAAAAGTTCCCATAATAGACAAGTACCCTCACCTGTTAACAACGTCCCAGAAGCCAGGCTTGGGTTTGTCGCAGGGTCCCTCCGTCGCCTGCTTGAAGTAGCTGTAGAACCTCAGCATCAGCTCATTGCTGGGCTGGTATGAACCTGCAGACAAACAACATATTGGATATGATTTGGTGGACTGTAGGGTCGTTTTCGGTCTTCATTGCAGTCTGTTCGACGACGAGCCATTTGGTGTAATGGTCGAGAAGTCGGCTATTACACCAGAGGTCGCGGGTTCGATCCCCGCACGGTACAAACATTTGTGTGCATGAACATGTCTGTTTGTATCGGTTTGGGTATTTCTATGTATAATATGTATGCATTTACAAAAAAAAAAAGTATATATGTAAGTAATGTTTATCCGTTGTCTAGCACTCATAGCACAAGCTCATGCTTAGTTTGGGGCTAGTTGGCGCTGTGTGAATAATGTCCAGAGATATATTTATTTATTGCAGTCTGTTCGGTGGCGGTACTGATGTGTCAGGTTCGCAAATCAAACACACAAGTTTAACCCCTTTAGAGAGTTTATTTTTCGTTTTCTTCTTTCTCCTAACGAGTCGATTTACTCAGGGTACGCTTGCACCATGATGTTTGATTTGGCTAGACCAGTTATACCTTGGAGGGATTGCCAACTGACCTCCGTAACAGGAGAACTTAAGCAACTGGATCATGGCTAAGACACAGTCATACGACTGTGCAGGTTTTCTTCTTACAAGTGGTAATACGCTCATAGAAAAATCTCAAGAAAAATCCATAAAAAAACATCGACTTCACACATGAGAAGCGACGCTTTAAACCACTCAGCTATAACAGATCATAATGCATTTATACTAAGTATGTTGCTTTACGAAAAGACCTCAGGTATTCACGCTTTTAATTTTATTTTATTTATATTGCTGTGCGGCATCATGAATAGTGATGGGTAATGCTAATAATCCGGTTAATAACATCATGGCTAATAATCGATTAAAAGCAGTTAATAGCCATTAATAGCCGATTTTGGATGATAACCCTGCTATTAATGTATCTTAGAGAAATTTATGTTTTTTTATTTATTGTATTGAATTGTAATTGTATCAGTATGGTTTAATGGGCTTCTACGTAAGTACCTATATTATATCTGGTAACGTGGGTACCATACTTCGCTCATACACAATATTGTACACAGACACTGTATCTACCATGAAGTAATTATCAAAATATCACTGGAAAAATGTGTAAAAATGATTGAAATTCTATTGAATAAGCACGCATACGTCATTACCATTTCCAAAACCCCATCACGATTCCATGGAAATTCCCATGGATGAACGGTAATGACGCGAATGGTGATAACATTTATATAACGGCGTGTCGTCGTCAAGAAGGGGTGTAAATGTAGCTCGGTTGCTCGTCCATAATGTAGGAATAGCTTCAAAATAATAATGCAAGCGTTTAAACCAACGTGTCGTTTAAACGGTCTTTGTAATCATCAATATGGACGTTATCCGACATATGCATAATTTGATAAAATTTTCTAAATACAAAACGATTTTGAATTTCAAAACAGTTCAAAATGTCACTGCTTATCGCTTTTATTGATAAAATTTTATGAAATTCGTAAAACAGTGTACCTACTTCCCAGTTTAAGCAAATGGCAATGACGGAAATTTAGGAACACTCAAATTTTTCACTCTTTCCTTTTAAATATTTTTGCAAACAAACGCGCAATCGTGACGCCGTGTACGTTACTTAAAAACTTATCAGGGGAACCACGGGAGCGCAGGAACCTGCTACTTTTCCCCTTACCTCAATAAATTCGCCAGTCGTTAATTTGATGTCCTAAAAATGGTTTTGACGATTTCCTGGTAACACACTCTTAAAAATTGTTTTACCATGGTTGTGTTGATTTGATGGCGGCGGGTGTGCCCCAGGGGTCCGTACCCCTGGGGTCAGACCTCTGCTATGGAACCTGGAGTAAAACTGAGTCCTGCCAGGCTCATTCTTGCCGCGGATGGATGTCATGGCGAGGGCAAGCGAATGGGAGGATGCGGTTCACCTTGCGTCGGTCGGCACTTCCCTTGTCGTCCGGCGCATCCGCTCCTTGGGGCTGAGGGTGGCCCTTGAGAAAACAAGGGCCATGCCGTTCCACGCCCCACGCCGCAGGACCCCACGAGGGCTCCAAGTCCAGGTAGAGGGGGTCCGGGTGCCGGTCGAGGTGCACTTCAAGTACGATCCTGGACCCCTGGTGGAATTTTGAGGAGCATTTTCAGCTCCTCACTCCATGACTGTGTGCCGCCGCTGCAGCTCTCGGACGGGTCCTTCCCAACGTGGGGGTCCAGAACCTGAGTGTTGTCGGCTTTATCATGGGGTGATGGCACTTTACGGAGCCCCTGTTTGAGCGGACAGCCTCTCCCCCTAGCTGAGAGCACTCTTGCGAAGACTGCAGAGGAACATCGCGACTCGGGCTGTGCGGGCTTACCGCACAGTTTTCCACGGGGCTCCCTGCGTCTAAGCAGGCACAACGCCGTGGGAATTCGACGCCCTGATTCTGGCCCAGGTGCATCGAATGCGGGTCGCGGCAAGGATGCGGGGGGAGCGACCACGCTTGGAAGAGGTGCTGGCCAAATGGACGGAAGCTCTCCAAGTGCCGGCCACTTGACGATTGAGTCCATTTGTCCGGTGTTGAGGGAGTGAGTGGAGCGCCGCGGCACGGCTGCCTTACCTACCGCCTGTCGCAGGTTTTGTCCGCACATGGATGTTTCAGACTATCTGTACCGTGTCCCCCGTCGGGACGAGACGCCGCAGTGTCATCACTCCGACGCTCCCGACAGCACACTCTCCTTGAGTGCTCGGCCTGGCGACACGATCGTCGCGAACTATCACGGCGCTAGGCGTAGGACACCTCTCGTTGGCGACCATGGTTCGTGCAATGGTTGCAAACAGGTGCGTGTGGGAGGCGGCCGCCTCCTTCTGCGAGGAAGTTATGTCGCAGAAGGAGGCAGCAAGGCGTAGACGGCCGGGCCGGAGAAGGCGAGTTCACTTAGCACGCCTTCTTCGGCCTGAGGGTTCACCTGAGGGCGGGAGTAGCTCCCCAATGCCCGCATTGCACAGGTCGCCCGAGCCAATCCTGAGAGTCACCTTGTTTTTCGGGTGGCCCTCTCTAGGCACCACCAAGACTTGAATCCCCTCAAGTCGGGGTACCCGGGAATGGGCTGGTCAATAGCCACAAGGCTGGCATCGGCTCGTCCCAATCGGGTGTTAAGGGAAAACCAGGGGAGTTTAGTGGGTAGTGGGACTTAGTCTCGAGCCCCACACACGACCGCAGGCGTCGCTAGCCTGCGATTATGGCGCGTAAATGCGTTCTCCTCCGCAAAAAACAAAGGTTGTGTTGATTTTAAAAATTGAATGACTTTGTAACATTAATTTGTAAATGAATACAAATGAATAATGTAATTTATACAATACTAAATAACCAAATACGGGTTTACATTCAATTACGTGAAATAATGAAACGAATATTTCGGATTCCAACAAAAATTTGCGAATGGTAATGATGTTTGATGAGAAATTTGATGATTTTTATTGGTTAGTAATGTCAAAATTAGAATAAAACAAAAAAAATACATTTATTACTTTCAAATACATTAATAGCAGGGTTATTAGCCATTGCATGGCTATTAATGGCTACTAATGGATAATAATCGCTAATAATCCAAACCATCCGGCTACTTACCCATCTCTAATCATGAATAATGCTTCCTGGCTAAGTGTCCCCCAATGAAATAGGCCGCAGTGGCCGCTTACCATCAGGATTCAGGCGGGCTGCGTGTCTTTCTGCCAACTGAACTGGTATCAGCTATTAATGTCTTACTAATGTGCAGGACGACCTTTATAAAATCAAGTATGCAAACTGAAGTGACGAACAAAAACCTACCAACAAACTATTTTGTTAGTGATGATGGCAATGTTTGCAAAAACAAGGCTTATCTTAAGCACTGATAAAGCCCGCTTACAATACTATAGTAAACACTGTTTTTGGTAAATTTACGACCCATTTGGCCGTGTATTTGATTTACGATACAACATAGGGCATCGGTTCGATGCCTCCACAATAACTTTTATGTAACGAATTCTCTTTGTATCGTTCTAGGTGTAATCAAAATGTTCATTAGGTTTTTGTCTAAGAGGCACAAAATATCTGATAGTAAGCGGTCGCTGCAGCCTTTTGCACTGGGACACACCAAGTTCGATCCTCCAGTCGGACTATTCGGACAAAAAATGTCCGAACAGTTCGACGATCGAACTACGAATCGGACTAGTCGGAATAAACGGTTCCACTTGATCCATGGATCATCGCTTAATATGCTGCCGCAATGTGAGATACTGTGATCCAGCCATGTCTGAGGACCTTCTAGTTTCTAGGCTGGTCTTCCTAAGACAATATACCTCGGCCTACGGCAATGCATCAGGCTGGGTACCACCCGAGGCGCCACTTCGGATTACTGCGTCCAGGGTACAATAGGATGGGCCGGTCAATCGCCACAAGACGGGCACAGGCTTCTCCCTCTCGGGTTTGAAGGGAAAATCGGGGTTGTTAAGTGGTTAGTGGGACAATGTCCCGAATCTCATACGCGGCCAAACCAAGGGTATCGCTAGGTTATGGTGCTAAAACGCATTCTCCTCCGCAAAAATGGCTAATGAATGAATGGATACAAACAGTTTAGGAATTTAGGGAAAATGCTATATTTCGACATGAAACACTTCAATTTTATAGGTAAGACCCACCTAGGCTAACAAATATTGCTTGAACAAACAATGCACCCTAGAAGGATGACTATTTCTTCACACGTCAAACTAAACCAAACCCTAAAGTTATAGATTTTAGCGTCAAATTCGTTTGCAATTGAAAAGTCTTTGTTTAATCACGGACTGTTGACCTCTGTTCGCGTGTTTATGTAAACACGTTGCTTATGGCATAGTAGAAAGAATACAGAATAAGTTGTTTCCATCAAAATTAAACGGCCTTAAAAAAAAAAAAAAAAAAACTACCTACATAAAAACGCTGAAAAGTAAAAAATAATTTTTATAACACATTCATCAAATGTGCTTATTGTCTAAGCCTATTTATTAATTAAGTTAAATTGTATTTTACGTGCTAGGTACCTACTAATCTTTCTAAAGTCGGTCGGTCAGAGGTATGCTTCTGACAAATAGCGCGCAGGCATCTCAAAATTCTGGGCATCACTCCCCACCCGATTTTAAGATGTTTGCCGGGACCTGTACTAATGGCGCGATGGCGCACACATATACAAGCTACGCACGGTGCGTTTGTATGAAGATTACCTACTGTGCACTCTTTTACTGTGCTTATGTTGCTGCATTGATTGTAGAATCAGAATTACAATGTCACACTGTAGGGCAAATACCTCGATCATTGAAATAATTTCTCAATAACAATAATCCTCGTCGAGTTTTTCGGTTACGGCGATCACCTTTACGATCCACCAACGCAGGACATATCTAGTATGAACTGCAGTGAGTGCGCAAGCACAGGTGCACTCTCTATTTCTCACTTTCGTAACCAGTTGGACAGCAGTCTGACACGACCGAAGATAGATCAGGTGTAGGCTTTTCGTGCTTTCCGAGACACTGGCCACTTGACTCACGGGTGTGCTGTTAAAATTCGATTAGATGGAGAAAAACATTGTGTGAGAAAACCTACACAATCGAAAGAATTCTCATGTTAAGTGTCACGGTGGTCAGATAGCAGTCGCTCTAATGTAAATAATATTTTTTTTCTATTTATTCTGGAAAATGTAATAACGGGCCTTGCCAAGTCTTGGATCATGGTGCAAGCGTACAATGACTCGATCGGGACAAATTGCTCCGAGGAAGATGAAGATCCATGTAATGTCGAAAAAAAATAAAAAAAAACGACGTGTTGCACTCCGGGAGTGTCGGCAGAAGTGAAAACTTGAATATTTTGGTATTCGCCATGCTAGCGTCTCCCCTAGGAAAATTTCACTCACATCATCACATTTAACAAATTCATAGATGGCGCTTGAACAAAAAAACGTTCCGTCTTATGAATTTTCGAACAGTCACGTGACACCTGACGCGAGTTTAACATTTTTGACCCATTACAAAAAAAGTGTACAACGCCGGTAAAGAAGTTTTCACTTCAAAAAATGGTTTGCCCCTTGTTTACACATAGTACGGTCAACAGCACATCACGGTAAACACTTGCAGTTCGATAATAGCACTTATGCCCCCGACAAATGAGCGGTACAAAGTCCGAAGTGTTACGTCTGACGTGCTTTTGACTGTACCAGCCCCAGCTATTCTTAGGTTGGGGATAGACTGCGCTGGGTAATAATTTTCAAGGATAGGTAGGATAGATATATAAAATTTATTTATTACCTAAATGCTATCCGTAGTAAATAAACAATACCGGTATGGCGCAACCGTGGTCTTAAACCAAACATTATACGACTGGTCGGCGTAATTTGCTTTATTAATAGAAGCCTCATTTTAATTACATTACAACACTCTTTAATTAAATACCTCTCTTGGACGAGTACGCGAATTCTTGCTTTAATGTGAATAAGAGGAACGTTACATCTTAATGGTAGTAAAAATCATTATAATGCATACAATAATATTACATGAAAAAGATTTCAAACGAATCGGTGTCAGTCAACGTACATACGAATACGTACCGTCGACGTACGATCGCGGTCTCCCGCGCGTAGGGTTACCATATCTCAGGATTTGTCCTGAGATTTCAGGATTATTCGACTCTTCTCAGGATTCCGGCCGGATTTAGCAAATCTAGTGATAACTCAGGATTTTTAATAAAAAACAGGTTACATTTTAAAGATCTCTCTTATTAAACTACTAAAAATACTGACTGAGTGAGCGAGCGAGCGGCAACCGCGCTGTGGGGCGACGGGCGCATCCCTCCTCCCTCCACCCCGCTGTTTTGAGTGCGATGTACAGTCAAAAGCACGTCAGACGTAACACTTTGGACTTTGTACCGCTCTTATGTCGGGGGCATAAGCGCTATTATCGAACTGCAAGTGTATACCGTGATGTGCTGTTGACTGTACATCCAAGCTTGCAACGCGTCGCGTAAAACGCGTGCGCAAGATCCGCAGTGTATATGTCGCAGTAAGATACATAAAGCTGTAATATAGTTATATGCCAGGGTTATAACTATGTAACGTACGATAGTTATAAGGAGCGATTTATAACTATCGTACGGTCACAATCTAGTAATATGGTTATCTGACTAAACTAATCTAGTTCTATAGTTATAAATCGACTGGGGCGACTAAGAAATTAACGGGCGTCTAAATATTTTATAGTATGGAATTATAGATGAGGTGTAATAAATATAACTTGGTGACTAATATTATTAGTGAGGTAATAAACATTGTATAAACGGCCGGAGGCGGAAATCGACTCGGATGGACATAGGTTAGAAGGCTAAGGCGGGAGCGGAGCGTAGCGGAGCTCCCGCCTTAGCCTTCTAACCTATTTTCAGCACTCTTCACCGCAAAAAAAATGCCTACAGGATGATAAATTGAATTATTTTCATTTAAAACATTTCTAAAAATAGGGTGATACATACGATAACAGTTTTGGCGCAGTGGTTGATAATAAGTCAGTCACTAGGCCAAAGGTCGCGAGGTCGACTTTGCTGCACAACAAGTCATCGTATGCAGATATAATAATCTAACTAATAACGTTTATTTGCAAGAATAAATATACTGTTTTCATTTATCTCTCATACACACGCCTCGATGGTATAGTGGTTTAATCTTTCAAGCCCCGGATCACCAGACACAATAGAAAATCTATTGTTACGCGGCACCCGAGTGCCGGTTCGGGATTGAGTGGTTAAGAACCGGGCAAGGATCTCGAGGTCCTGTGTTCAATTCCAGGGTCGTACAATTTTTTGAACACAGCTCGGGAGATCACATGGTTAGCAATCTACATTTGGCAGGGGCGTAGACGTGGTGATTGAGCCAGTACCCACCATTGTGACAATGACTTAATTTAAACGATGGACGCTTTTGTTTTCAATGAAAAGTAAAAAAAAAAACCTTGGAAAATAAAATTATATGATGCAATCCTATTTGAACTCTATGTATTTAAGTGCATACTGCAAATCAGTATTTTCGCCTGCAAGCCAAAACCAGGTCAGTTTATAGCCCTTTGTCTGCCAATGCCGCAACAGATATGCACATCAGCGCCAAACGCAACGCTTTTCAACAATATGTAATCGTTTTTAGATGTTTTCCAAGTGTAAATAGGTGTCCCAAGTAAAGGATTATGTTTAACGAACAACAGCTGTGTTGTTACAAAACATTTCGTAGGTACATGGTTTAACCTAAACAATGCTGAAATTGACGGAAGACTCATTTTCACACTGTTTTGTTTAACAGTGCTTAAAATGTTTAACACGTTTTAAACAAAACATTTGTGTGCATGAACACGTATGTTTGTATCAGTCTGGGTGTTTCTTTGTATCCGTTAGTACCTAACATAAAGAAAGCTATGCTTAGTTTGGGGCTGAGTAAATAATGTCCAGGGATTGCCAGAACTCAGCCAAAACTATAGTTACTCCCCTATCGGTCATGCTTGCACAATGTATTTTGTTTCTTTGTTAGCCGATGCTACACGATGCACTCAGCATTGTTTTAATGTCAATATTATTCCTTTCAATATTGTATCGTACGTAGACTTGTATCGTGTTTGTTTGATAAACAATAACACTATCTACACACTCTTAGCTCATAACTAATTGGTTTTAATAATCCTAATTATCGCAGGATAGACTGCGTAGAAGATATAATGCTACTTATATGAGTTTCGACTTGTCTATCGATTAACCAAATTACGAAGGTCAAAATATACATAAAATACATAGGGTTGCCATCTCTAAAATTTGGAAAACAGGACAAGACGCGTGAAAACCCCGGATTTTAGAGTCAGAAAGCCGGACATGTCAACAAGATCTTATAAACATATTCAATGTAATAAAAAACAGTTGAAAATGTCATAAATCACCTTTGTTTTAAAACTCGGTCTACAAATGAAACCTTCTCCGGACGCTCCCCGGGTGCCCTCTAAACTAGGACAAATCCGGGGAAACCCGGACGGATGGCAACCCTACCTATACATAAGTGGTGCACTGAGAAGCTCAGGTGCACTCCCTATTCCCTCACTCCCATAGCACGGTGGGACAAGATTAGGCGTAAGACTAACGTATAAACCTGATGTACCTACATAGTTTTTTGAACATAAGTACGTACTTATCATACACAGAAATACCGAGACCGATAGAAACATACATGTTATTGCACACAAATGTTTGTAATAGGTACTTTGTAACGTTTGCATGTTGTCTGATTAAGAGATACAAACATTTGTGTGCATGAATATAATATAAGTAATAATATTTACAAAAAAAATATATGTTATTAGTTAGTAATGTTTTCCGTTGTCTGGCATCCATTTTTTTTTCGGAGGAAAATGCGTTTATGCACCATAACCGCAGGCTAGCTAGACCTGCGGCCGTGTGTGGGACTCGAAACTTAAGCGTCCACTATCCACTAAACTCCCCCGGTTTGCCTTCACACCCGATCGGGACGAGCCGGTGGCAGCCTTGTGGCCTTGTATTGACCAGCCCGTTGTCTGGCATCCATAGTACAAAGCTATGCTTAATTTGGGGCTGCTGGACAGCGCTGCGTAAATAGTGTAGGGATATATATATATTTATATTTACTTAAAGTTTTTGTGTATATTACGAATGCTACTCGCGTCGTCGCCCTCATTCCTTCAATTACTAGTACTTTCGTTGATAAGGCCTCGTTCGTTATCGATTTCAATTCAACCAATTAGCTGAGGCGAATACCAATTGACCGTTGATACAACATTCTCAACTGAATGAACAGCCTTTATAAAATAGTATAGAAGCTCTTTGATTTAGTATTTTTTGTGCTAGATCTGTTCGCAGACACCAGACAGGCAACATACTATTTTTTTCGGAGTCGAATGCTTTTTGTTATCATAACCGCAGCATCATCGTCTCGGTGTAGCGGGCGCAGGGCGGTGCCAGACAGTAACTGCTTAGTTACTGTTTGGCACTGAACTGTCTAAGGGCAGACGTGGCGCTTACCATCAGGTGTACGAACTGCTCGTCTTGTTACACATTGCAATCACAATAATAAAAAAAGGCTAGCTAGGCCTTGCATTGTTTGGAATACTTAATGATAACTTATCTACGTTAACAATTATTGATTTTCACTTTCTAACCAAGCACTTATCATAAAAGTTAGCATATCGCCATTTTTTTCGATTTTCAGTTAGCGTGCATGCATAAATGTTGTATACACAATGTTTGTTCTAGATGAGATTCAGACCTAGATAACTTGGTGCGTAGGCAGAATAACTCCAAATCACCAAAGCCGTCTTCGAGCCAATAAACAAGAACCATAGAAATATGTATTTTATTTTATTTAATCTATGACAAGAACCTCCACCCAAAAAAGCTTCTTCCTTTTTTCAAGTCGGTTAATAAACAAATTAACAACATGGGTATCAAACAAAAATAAAGTTGGAATCTTTTTATAGTCTAACGATCGACAGAAAATATCAGACTGCTTAAAATAACTTTCGTTAAATATTAAGAAACGAGGGTTCTACCAACAACGTGATGAGTTTTTGATGACGTGAATGCTTAGTAAATATCTAATGATTCGCTGTCTTCGATATGATGTTGAAATAAAATGAAATAAAGTCTGCACGTCAACCAGTCTAGTCCCATCACCGGTAAGTAATTTCTGGGATTTTTTTGTTCAGAAAGTACAAGTCACAGCCCACAGTCCGAACTCCGAAGTCTAGTCTATTCTTTCACCCACTATGGTTTTTCTATTCAAAAAGTACTCAGTCACAGAACACAGTCCAGAATCTAGATGTTAACGGTGTAAAACACCCCCGTGGTCGGAAAGCCCGTAAAGCCGTTGGTCCTGAGCCTGATCTCTCTTCGGTCGTGCCAGACTGCGGTCCCACCGTGTAATAAGAGTGAGGTTAAAAAGAGTGCAGCTACGCTAACGAAGTTCTACGGTGTTAGTTGATCATTAAGATTGGCCGCCTTGGCCAAAAACTCTGCTAGGAAGACATTACTCCCACTGTTATTCAGCAGTAAAGTCGGAACCTATCTTAAGTCTCTCAGACATTCACTCGTACCTTTGCAATAAGCACGTCTGATTCGCAAGCTGTCTTAGCTACTGTGAGCCTTGACCTCGCGCTATCCATGCAATTACAGTCCACTTCACAACCGGTTTGAGGTAATTGCTGGGCGAATTACATAGGCTTGAAATGTTGCTTACTCTAGATCGTAACATATAAAAGTGACCAAAAGCGGCTTAAAATCTTACCCCTAATAAATAAATGTTCGAATACACACTTCCATTTATAGAAAGTGTAAAAACTCAAGCGACTACAAGAAAAGGGATCGTTCATAAAGGGGCGAAAACGGCAACCAACGACACCTATCCGTAAGTACCTAAGAAGAGGACCAAGAGAAGAACCTTGGAGTACACCCTTGCTCTCAAATTATACTCAAATACAAATGCAACATCAAGACAATGAACAGACACAAACAAACATTACATGCACGAGTCCTGAGTGGGTACGGACCTAACAATTATGGCGGCTTGGACAGACACTATCAAAGGCGCCATCGAGTCAGTCAAATGCTTGGACATTGCATCGTCATGATGACTCACATCTGTCTACTGGCTGCTCGAACGCATGGCATTACTCAGATAAATAAATAATGAATAAAGATTGGATGGAGTAGAGTGTTGGTAATGTATGACAGAGACATTGCTCAGGTTGATCGAGCCAAGTCTGAGGAGCACCTAGTTTTTCAGGTGGCCCTCCCTAGGCGCCACCCTGACTTGCGGCCTCTCAAGTCGGGGTACCCGGGGATGGGCTGGTCATAGCCTGGCACAGGCTCGTCCCAATCGGGTATGAAGGGGAAACCGGAGGAGTTTAGTGGGTAGTGGACGCTTTAGTCTCGAGTCCCACACACGGCCGCAGGCGTCGCTAGTCTGCGGTTATGGCGCGTAAATGCGTTATCCTCCGAAAAAAATAAAATATTTGTAGGTAATGTAAGTGGTAGTGACTTTGATCTGGTAGTGACATTAACAAAAAAGACAAACACAAATATTTTTCTGGGTGAATTAGAATCCAGGATCTGGCGCATGGGGCAGGCAATTTGTACTGCGGTACCGTCTCACACCCGCAAAAAGCTATATAATTCCGGTCATTAGCTTACGCCACGCTTCGCAAACAGACGAAACTTATACACCTTTCTAAGCCATGTTAGTTGCACGTCTGTCTTGCTAAACTGTTTCGCAGGGCTAGCTACGTGCCGAAAAAATATAATAATTATTATTTACTAGCTTCCGACTGTGGCCTCCAATAAATACTTTTAAACTGCCACTAACATTTGGACAAGTCCAGTGCGAATATCAACAGATCGCTGCACCCTTGACAGTAGTTGACAGTCGAACAAAACAATCGAAGTATCAAAATACAATTGGTCTCATCCAAAAATCTATTCATTGTTATTGTAACACTAGCCTTCCGCCCGCGGTTTCACCCGCGCGTAATCTCTTTTTTCAAATATCCCAACTTCCCCTCACATTTCCGGGATCAAAAGTACCCTATGTTCACCGGGGATAGTGTAGCTTTCCAACGGTGAAAGAATTATTCAAATCGGTTCAGTATTTTCAAAATTGTTATTCCCGCGGGAATGAGACGTTTCCCGTAGGAAATTTATAGCCTATGTCCTAATCCAGGTTATAAACTATACGTGTGCCAAATTTCATCTAAATCCGTTCAGCCGTTTAAGCGTGATTGAGGAACAAACATCCAAACATCCAGACTTAGTAAGATAAGAAGTAAGATATCTTGTTGGGTTACCTAACTCTTCACCACCACATATGGCAGCGAGAGAGCATCGCTGATGGTTTTAGGGATAAACCCCGCCCCTTTTCATTTTGGGGACAGCGTAACGGCCGTATTAGAGGTGTGATGACGCGTTGCATTTATTATGAATCTATTTGCAGAATAAATTATTATGTATTTCATTTCATTACTTTCTCTCTAAATGGAGTTTCTTTTTAACGATGTTACGATTAAACCCATAAGTTTCCACATGTTCGTGATTCGATCAATTGACAGAACATGAGAGATTACTTACTCATCCTAGACAGGTTTTGGCAACCCTAGCCATGGTGCAACGTTTCGGTGGTTGCCAACCTTTGATGGTACTCGACAAACAGTCTAAGTAATGCAACATTCAGTTATTTATTTGTATGGTTTCAACTAACTCGCGTTTCGACATTGCTATATGAAATTTTGAATGCACTTCGCATATTACAGATTCGAGTTTAAGGCTACATTTTATTGCAACACATAGAGCGATGTTTTCCGTCTATTTCATTTTGCCTTTTCTTTCAGAAGCATCAATAATACTTTGAAAAGTTTGAAAAGCTGGCTCGTTTGCCGCCTCTGGCATAATAAAAAAGTTATGACTTGTCCAATTCAGGGACACTTAACCAGGAAACGCCGATCAATGGAGCTGACACACTGAAGGCTCTTCTAATCTTCTAACCATTTTCTGGCCCCCACGTTAATTTTGACGGAATATATCCAGAACTGTTAGGTTAGCATGGTATGGACATGTTATGAAGAGGGAAGACACACACGTCACCAAAAGGGTGATGAATATGAATTTGGATGGATATGTAAGTAGAGGAAGGCCGAAAAAGAGATGGATGGATTGCGTGAAGTATGATATGGAAATGAAAGATGTGAATGTAGAATTGACGGCTGATAGGAGAGTGTGGAGGAAAAACCACGTTGCGCCGACCCTTCTTAGCGTGGGACGAGGGCAAGAAAATGATGATGATGATATCTAGATCTGTTATGGTGGCAGATTTCACCTGTGAGGACTGAGGTTAATTAGCTAGTCGGACTCTGAAAAAGTCCTACCACCTACCAACCAGACCCAAAGCAAGAATCTAATCCACGACCTCCAGATTTTTTACTCGAGCTTAGCCACTGTTCCGCGACGTGGTCAAAACATTGTAAGAATGATTTCACATAAAAACATTAAGATGCGACTTTCACTAAAATTGCCAGAAAATTGCTAGATCTGTGAGCATCACTTCATGGGGTCAATAAACTTTTATGAGACTTTGTACTGTACCTAAAAATAAGAGATACAGTCAGCGTCAAAATTATCTGAGCGTTAAAACCTACCAAAAATATCTGAACATTTGACAAAAATCAACCTTACCATAAGATGTAACGATGCATAATTTTTTTCATTATTTTGTTGTTTGAGAACTAATGACAACAAACGATATAAAATATTAAATGTGGTACCCTAATGTCAGCCATAGATCATTAGATTATAATATCGTAAGATTGTTTTGTTTTTATTTTAATAATTTGAGTATAAAGAAGCACTATAATAATTATGTTCTGCGCGGTTGGATAATCGAGTTTAGCCGCAATAACCTTAACTTGACTAAGATTATTATAAGGAACGTCCTTAAATTCTAAAAATGGCATGATTCGTCACAATTTTCGCAACAATTGTCATTAGGGGAACCGCTAACAACACCGCAGACTGGCTCGCGCAATCTCGCGACCACTAAGCTGATGAGGATATTTCGGTGTGCCTTTGTTTTCGGAGGACAATGCGTTTAGGCACCATTACCACAGGCTAGCTAGACCTGCGGCCGTGTGTGGGCCTCGGGACTAAAGCGTCCCACTACCAGCGTTGCCAGACGTCCCGATTTTGGCGGGGACGTCCCGATTTTTAAATCAAAATTAAATGTCCCGCGCGGGACAGACTCAGTCCCGCTTTTCGGGGAGAACTCGACCGTACGTGCAGCAGTGCTGAGAAAGAAAGGCGTGTAATGAAGATAATCATCCTTGGACGTTACTACTACTACCACTACTATTGTCACGTTAACGTAATTTTAAGTCAAATGAAAAGATAAATATTTAAAAAACCTTTGATTGTATACGTTTTATACTATGTCCCACTTTTGACGGAAGAATCCCGCTATTTTCCCTCAAAAAGTACCAAAGTCCCGACTTGGTAAAAATAAAAACTGTTAACGCTGCCCTCTGAACTACCCCGAATTCCCCTTTCCATCCGATTAGGACGAGCTCGTTCCAGCCTTGTTCCAGGCTACTAACCAGTCCTAGGTGTTTTGTACCTGTTTGTTCAAGGGTAACCATTTCTGCAATTTTTTTTAAATACAGTATGTAACAAGACGAGCAGATCGTACCTGATGGTAAACGGCACGTCTGCCCTTAGACAGTTCAGTGCCAAACAGTAACTAAGCAGTTACTGTCTGGCACCGCCCTGCGCCCGCTACACCGAGTCGACATCAGTTATTTTAGGTCTCATATACCCAGTAATTTCACGAGCTTCAGTGCCCTTTTCCCGAAACACAGAAGTTTGGCGAATGCAAGTAAACACTCTTGTCCTTTTATTTCCGAACCAAATTAAACGAAAGAGTACTTAAGAGTTAATAGAGTTATACTGTTTGTAAATTGATTTCAATTCATGTTATTAGGATCAGACGTGCTAACATCGTAGAAACTAGAGGCCACAGGGCGATGATTGACAGGTGCTGTTTCCACACCGTGGCTAGATGGCGCAACTGCGCTATTCACGGACATGTTGAGACATACGCCACACGCTTCGTGGCTGTCCATGGATCTCGGAGATCTCGGCGGCATCATTACACGATTGTGAGGGAGTATCGCGGAGGAGTTTTAGTGGGTACACCCCGCCCCCTTTTGCCGGCAATTAGGTCTATTTGGTAAAAAAACATGGCAATCCAAATGTTTACCATTATTTTGAGCGACACTTCCAGGCGAAGTGTCCCTCAATGGAATAGGCCGCAGTGGCCGCTTACCATCAGGTGGGCGCTGCGTGCCTGTCTGCCAATTGACCTAGTATAAAAAAAGAAGACGCTACTACACCAGTAACCACCAACATTCGTTCCCATAGGATGTTATGTATAACGAGATTATTTTGTTTATTCATACAAGTCTAACAGACGTGTTAGACTTTCACATTTGGTTGATAGCCATTAGCGTAAACGAAATGGTTTCATATTCGGCGCCTAGCGAATTAAGAGCACTTCTAATAGATGTGTTTTGCGTATCAGATTAAACTTAATTTCTATCGTTAAAATACTATACCTAGTTAATAGCACGTACTACTACACGTTACTAGTCTAAGATCCCACTGTTGCTGCGATTCTGCAGGTATCTGTTTTTTTTGATACAACTAATTTTAAATGAATGTTAAGGAAGTATGCAATGGATTAGGGATAGGTTGCCTATACTGCCGTCTATAAACTAAAAGGCCGCTAAATGACAAAAACTACTTTTGAGTTATTGAGCAAATAAGCGGCAAAATTTTCAAATCGATGCTACTCCTTAATAAAAGTATGTACAAATGTGTGTCATACACCAAAAGAAAGGTCTTTTTGTCAACTTTCACATGAAATTTGTTGATTTAGACAATTGGTAATATTCTTTAAACTAAACACATATTTTCCCCTCAATTTTGTAAACTTTTAAAAATAACTTAAGGCGTACAAAATTAAATGGCGGCTAAAAGGTTTTAACTGCTTTATAGTTGTGAATTTTTCGAAAACAGCCACATTTACATAACTATAAAGCAGTTATATTGATCTTATTCATAGCAATAAAGCGGCTAACTACACATAGCCGCCTTTTAGCCAAGTTTATGTGGCTTAACTGCTTTACTTTTATTTATTAATAACTTTTATTACAGTTGTGCATAGCTAAAAAGCGGTAAATTATCAAACCCTTTCATATAACTGCTATTTAGGCTAGCAAAATCATCATTATTTTTTTACAAAACCTTCAAAGTAGACTCTACCACTACTAAGTCAAATTTATAAAGTACGAGTATTCTTCTTATGAACACCAATCTAAAGAGCAAGCGGGATTTAGAAGTGGTTTCAGCACGTTAGACCACATATTCACGCTAAGGCAGCTGGTGATACAGAAAAACAGCGAGTTTAACCGACCTCTTTACCTTGCATTCTAAGACTACAAAAAAGCATTCGACTGGATAGAACACTGAGTTGTCTTTGATTCACTACAGCGTTGCGGTGTTGACTAAGGTTTTTACAACAAATCCTGGGCCTAAGACCGTACTCGCGTGCGGTAACCACATCTGGTCCACTCGGTGTTGACGATTGCGCTACACCAGGCGCACACGACTCATCCTCGTTCCCGCTCTCCTTTTGGGCCAACACCCCTATAGATACATCTACCTGCTGAAAAACCTATACCAGTCAGCGACTATGTCTGTTCAAGTCCAAGGTAGTACTACAACTATCCCTATTAAAAGTGGCGTACGCCAATGTAATATCACCAAAGCTTTGCTAATGCACTCGAAGACGTCTTCAAACTTTGAACTGGAAATATAAAGGTATAAATGTGGACCGAGTTTGAGTCACCTCCGTTTTGCGGATGACATCGTGATCCTCGCACAGTCATCTGAGCAGGTTAAGAATATGCTTAGCGACCTAAGCTTTACTACGCGTAGGGCTAAAAATGAACCCTGAAAAGACGAAGTAAATAGGCTTAAGTGGCCCGATGGCGCATTTGGTAGTGACCCTGCCTTATGCGCCAGGGGTCGTGGGTTTGAATCCCACCCAGGACAAAGACTTATGTGATGAACATTTGTGTTTGTTCTGTGTCTGGATGTTTATTTGTATTTAAGTATATATTTCTGATACCCATAACACAAGTGCTTACGCTACTTACTTTGGGGTCAGATCAATGTATGTGATGTTGTCCAATATTTAAAAAAGTTATTCTTCTTCCTTAATATTAAAGAAAATCATTACACAACATAAGAGAATCAGTATACTCTTTCGTAACACCTTAAAATTTGTGGTCTTTCGAATTAATACTTGAATGTTGACTATCAGAAATTTCAGAATTAACTTGGTTTTGTTTCGTGTTACATAAACCACTTTTAAGTTATTAATTTATTATTATATCAGTTACGGTAAGTTAAGTAAGTAAATAATTTAAAAGAAATACACCAAATCACATCATTCAAAAGCACATTCCTTAGCTACTGCCCCAATAAGGCCGTTCAATTAGGTCTGTCGTTAATAAGCTGTGAAATAATGTATTAATTCGAGCAAACATACCGTACTTCAACGTACAAATAATGGACCTCAAAAATATCTACATCTAACATAAATAAGTAAATTAACTTTGTTAAGGTACCTAATATAAATTTAAAAATATGTCTTATCTGACTGAGGAACGAATAGTTATTTATGTGGCTGTTGCATAATGAGGGTCATTAAAATACGAATGTGGTTTTATGAAACGAACGAAGTGAGTTTCATAAAAGGATCACATGAGTATTTTAATGCCTAATTATGTACAGTCACATACATAACTTTATCTTCATTCATAATGATAAATTATGTCTATTTTGTAGTCAGGATCGATGAGCTAACGCCCTAGTTGCCAACATAATCTGTATGTAAAAGTTAGTACTGTCATAATGACTGACGTTTGTAGTTTTTAAAATCCATAAACAATCTAGACTCGAGTTGATTTCGATTCTCAAATCGATTGTTATAATTTCAGCATCGAATTAATTGTATAGGAATGGAACATAAAATTACTAATCGACTAATTCGATAATCGAAAAAACCTATTAATTTTTACTTTTTAAGAAGACGTTCGAAATTTGAACGTAATTATGGTATCGGTTACCGATACTAAAATGTAAACATTAAGATACAGCAACAGATACTCATATCTAAATATAGGGCGTTTGCTCATCGATCCTGACTATAAAATAGACATATTAGGGTATGGAGGTAGATAAATAATATATTGTTCGACTGCATTCAGTTTTCAATTCATAGTGGCTAGCTCATAGAAAATTTTTACGGCTAGCTTGACTCAAGAACATAAGCCGCCTGCTTGTCGATCTCGCTCGATACTATTTTGCAGTAAACAAAAAGAAATCCAATTATAAGCTATAATTTTTTTTTATAACTTCGTTAATTAAATAAAATACGTACCTTGGAAACCTTCCCGCCATGTCGAGTGACGATTTTAGCGGGAAACGTGACACCAGCGAACTTCCTCATCCGTGTATAGTTTATTTTTCCCTAAACAGCCGCACCCCGCCAGCCTAGCGTGCCCGTTATAAGGGGTGCGGGGGCTTGTGAGTTTGCCGCTTTTTAGCGATGTACTGCTATTTAACGGCTTTTTTGTTAAGCAAAGCTTTGTAAAAATTATGTATTTTACTTTGCGTACTGACTAACATGGATTTTTATACTAGTTTATTTATTGTAAAAGTAGAAACAATGCAAAGCTTAAAGGCCGCTAAATGATTCTAACTGCCTTTTAGTTATTTAAGAGAGCTTTGCCGCTTTTTATTCATTTAAGCAAGGTTCTTTATACTTGAACCTTACCAAGCTAGAAAGCCGCTAAAAATACTTTGCTGCCTTTTAGCTTCTTGCAAAATTAGAACTGTTTTTTAGCTAAGCATTGATAGTAAAATTGTTCAGACGATCCAAACGTTAAAGTAATTTAGCTACCTTCTAATCTAGTAAAGCTGTTTTGCCACCTTTAAGCGATGTAAAATATATAATTTCTGTATTTAGCTGCTTTTTTAAAAAAAATATCTTGGAAACGGTGAAAGATAGAATAACCGTTCCTAGATAGATCGATAGAGAATTTTTTTTTAAATATAGTGGTATTAAAAAGTGAAAAATGGTCAAATGTCATTTAGCGGCCTTTTTTCTTATAGACGGCAGTATAAAAAACCTGTAATTTGTTTTGTTATAATTAATTCGCTAATACAACTTGCAACTATATGTTTATTTAATGAATTTTACGACATTTGAAAGATATTAATGTCACAAATTGAAAAAGCCGCCGTCCATAAATACTAATACTACCGTCCAATAGTACCTGTTTACAGCTGGCAACCCTAACACTGCGGCCGACTGAGAGCTGGCAACCATTTTTTTTTACAATAAAAATCAAAAACAATAAGTAGGTAGGTACTTTTTCTATTCATGTAGGCTTCTGAGATGCACTTATGACAACTAGCTTTCCGCCCGCGATTTCCCCCGCGCGTAATTTAGTAATAGGTACATAATGCAGTCAGTCGCGCGCGCGCATCCCCCCCGCGCGGGCGTTTTTTTTCGAGTGCTCGGAATAACCGTAAATAAGAAAATGTCGAAAGTCGTGAAGTGCAATTCCTGCAATGTTGTCATAAACGAATTACTGTCATATGTGCAAAACAAGTTATCAGTAATCGATGAGGACACCTTAGTCCGTATATGTACGTCGTCGTTTTCGAGTGACGAGATTGTGAACGCAAAGTCGTTATTATACGAATCCGTTCCTGTTGACAAAGCAAAAATTAAGCGCAAAAACAAAGGCAAGGAGCAGCGAGACCTGGCGGATATCGTGAATGTTTTCAAAATAACGGAACCAGACCTTTTTCCAATATTTGTCGCACGCGATCTGGAGCGATTACCTCCAGTCTTGTTTGACCACCTCGATTGTACAAAGCTTTTAAAGGACTTGCTTCGAGTACAAAACGAGCTAAATGCCATGAAAGAAACATGCGTTACGCAGACACAACTAAGTGAGTTTAAAACGGAAATTTTACAAATGCACTATGACTCGTTAGTGCCGGCACCAGTGTGCAGTGTGAATATGAAGAGAGGTGGTTGGCTAACAGACAGTGGGCCCATGGGTCTATCACATGTGAGTGAGTCTTCATTCCCTACCGATAGTGTTACCTGTGCGGAAGAAATATCGCAACATGGGTTTTCAAATGATGAGCAGCTGGTGGTTGACACAAAGGCGGTAAACTTCAAAAAAGCGGGAGGAGGTAGTTCGGAGCAGCTGTGTGAGCGACGCGGCGAGTCACCCTTGGCCGTTTCTAAGCCGCGAACAACAACAAGTCTGAAGTTGTCGGCCGTGACGTCACCTGAGCGGCCCGCTATCTTGTCACAGCAACCGGTCGCACGCGTTAGCCACAGTAAAAGCGAGAACAGTAGAGAAAATTCGGATTGTAGGAATAATACTGGGCCGGATTCTGGACCTGACATGATGCAAAAGGGTAATGAGGGATGGAAAAAAGTATCTCACCGCAGGAAAAATGTGAATTACCGTTACAGGGGCATTACCGGAATAGCAAGAGACAACGAAGGAAAGTTTAAAGCAGCGGGGAGAAGTATACCCATTCTCATTACCAAGGTGCACAAAGATACGTCCGAAAAGGACATAGAGGATTATGTATATGAAAAAACCCAAGAATACATAAGCTTGCAAAAGATTAATCATAGACGTGACAGAGACTACAACGCATATAAGTTCTTTGTTGCGGAAAACAAACTATCGTTATTCCTGGATAGCAAGCTGTGGCCGGAAGGAATTATATTTAGGCGTTTTGTACATTTCAAACAGAAACCGAATACGAACGTTGTCATCAGTGATACCGTACCCGGCTGCAACGAAACAACATAATGAATAACAAGCCATTATTTAATTTCGCAAGTTTTAATTGCAAGAGTCTAAAGCGGTCAGTGGACAGCGTGAGGCAACTATGTCAAACAACGGACATAATTGCTTTGCAGGAAACATGGTTGTATCCAGACGAAATTCAGATCCTGGGCGATATTGATAGCGAGTTTGGTAGTACTGGGACATCGGTGGTGAACACTGAGGCCGGGATAATCAGGGGGCGTCCGTACGGTGGATGCGGCCTACTTTGGAAGAAAAGTGTATTTAACAACGTATCGGTTGTGCAGTGTAACAACCCGCGAGTTTGTGCCATAAAAGTAATCATGTGTCAAAGGTCGTTTCTAGTGTTTAACGTGTACATGCCCACGGATTGTAGTGCAAACCTGTTGGATTTTACGGACACCCTCGGTTTGGTGAGCGCTATTGTTAATAGTAGTAATGTCGAATCTGTTTATGTGTTAGGTGACTTTAACTCGCACCCTAATGAACACTTTTATACAGAATTGGATTGCTTTTGTACCGAATTAGAGTGGATTTGTGCTGATGTACAATTGTTAGGTTTAAATTCGGACACCTTTACATTTATAAGTGAAGCAAACGGGTCAAGAAGATGGCTTGATCATTGCTTAGTTACTAAATCGGCCATGGAGACAATTGTAAAAACTTATGTAATGTATGACGTCATGTGGTCTGATCATTTTCCCCTTGTAATTCAATGTAAGTTAGATAATATTAAACAAAAATGTGACGAAAGTAAATACCGAATAAATTCTAAAATAAAATGGGGGGATAGAAAACCTGAACAAATTGACATATATACCGAATTGTGCAATAATAATTTAAAATTAATTAATTTTCCTTCTGAGTTAAGTAAATGTTGTGACTATGATTGTAATAATTTTGACCACCGACATATAATTGATAGAATGTATAATGACATTATTAGTGTTTTGTGCCGGGCAGCTTCTGAAAGCTATGAGCGGAATAGTGCTATTAAACGTAGGAAACCAGTTTTTGGGTGGAACAGGTACGTGAGTGATGCTCACAGGGAGGCCAGAAAGAATTTTGAGTTGTGGATATTGTACGGCAGGCCAAGGGAGGGTCGTGTTTGGAGTGATATGCAGACAAGTCGCAAAATTTTTAAAGCTCGATTGCGATGGTGTCAAAATAATAAAGAACAACTCAAAATGGATGCCCTAGCGTCATATCACTCCAAACATGATTTTCGAAGTTTTTGGAAGGCAACAAATAAACTTAATTGTAAGCCGGGTCTACCAGTGAGTGTCAACGGTATAAGTGACCTAAAAGGCGTTGCGGAAATGTTCAGGGAGCAGTTCACCATGACTTCACCTTTGGGGCCATCACAGACTCATTACAGTGCTGGTAGTGGGGACCGAAAGATTGATGTTCGATTTACATCAAATGAAGTAAGAAAGGTTATTGATTCCATGTCACGCGGAAAGTCCCCAGGCCATGATGAGCTGAGCATAGAGCACCTTAAATATGCAGGGTACCATCTGCCCCGGGTTCTGGCGATGTTCTTCTCATTATGTGTGGGGCACTCGTACTTGCCGGAGCCAATGATGAGAACTGTGGTGGTACCAATTGTGAAAAACAGGACAGGTGACATTAGTGATGCAAATAATTACAGGCCTATCTCGTTGGCCACGGTTGTCGCCAAGGTGCTTGATGGTTTGCTAAACACTCAGCTTGACACATATTTAAGGATTCACGACAACCAATTTGGTTTTAAGTCTGCACTTTCTACTGAAACTGCTGTGTTGTGTTTAAAGCAAACCGTCAAGTATTACACCGATAGAAGTACAGCTGTCTTTGCATGTTACCTTGACCTGTCAAAAGCGTTTGACCTGGTCAGTTACGACCTACTGTGGCAAAAGCTTTTTGAGACATCAATGCCAGAGGAATTGATACGCATTTTCAAATATTGGTATCAGAACCAGGTCAACGTTGTCCGCTGGTCGGGGACCTATTCGGATCCGTATAGGTTGGAATGTGGGGTTAGACAGGGGGGATTAACCTCACCTAGACTTTTCAACCTTTACGTAAATGCGCTAATTGAGGAGCTCAGCAGCACACATGTCGGCTGTCATATTGGAGGGGTGAGCATTAACAATATTAGTTATGCTGACGACATGGTGCTGCTGAGCGCCTCCGTTGGTGGCTTGAGGAAGCTGCTTGGCTTGTGTGAAAAGTACGCTGCTGATCACGGACTGTCGTACAATACGAAGAAAAGTGAATGCATGGTCTTTCAGGCCCGAGGAAAACGCCTAGGGAATATACCAGAGGTTAAACTCAATGGGTGTCCTCTGAACAGAGTAGACAAATTTAAATACCTTGGGCATTGGGTAACGTCGGACCTGAAAGATGACGCAGACATTGAAAGGGAGCGTAGGGCATTGTCTGTGCGTGCCAATATGTTAGCACGCAGATTTGCTCGGTGTTCTGGGGACGTCAAAATCACCCTTTTTAGGGCTTTTTGTACGTCCTTTTACACGGGCAGTCTGTGGGTTGACTACACGCAGAAACAGTATAATGCCTTACGCATCCAATACAATAATGCGTTCAGGGTGCTTGTGAGGCTGCCCCGCTTCTGTAGCGCATCTGGGATGTTCGCCGATGCGCGTGTGGATTGCTTCTACGCAACCATGCGCAAGAGGTGCACATCCCTGGTGCGCCGGGTGCGGGGCAGTCGGAATATTATCCTGGCCGCATTCGCCGAGCGTTTTGACTGCCTGTACCTGAACCATTGCAATATGGTTCATGTACAGGCTGGTGAGAAAATATTATTTTAATTTAATTTACTTATTGCGTGTATTAATTTTATGTTTTGTTTTATTGTGTAATTTATTTTGATTTTATAATTTATTGAATTTATTTGTATAATTTATTGAATTTTTAATTTTAATTTGTATTATGTTATGATCCCTGTTGATTGAAATAAATTGCATTCATTCATTCATTCATTCAATGCTTCAAACGCAAATTACATTTAAGCGGTAAAAATGTTATTCTTAATGTTTTAATATTCAATCGACGAAGGGACACATAAAAAGTCGATCACCATGACATAATTAGGCCTTGAGAGCACATGTCACTTTCCCTCATAACCACACATTTGGACTCTTTCAGTCCTTTAATACCTAGATCGCTCCATCATTATCTTTATGCTAATTACATAGTATCAAGAATGAACAATAAATTGTTCATAAATTGGCTTGTTTTTGTTAGAAAAATCGCGCGCGAAATATATTATGATTATGACCACAGATTATGACATTAAAAAAAACTCTTCGCCCTACTATGTCGGCAGGCATTAGACCTCAGTCCATACAGCCGAATTATATGACAGACTAGCGGCCGCCCGCGGTTTCACCCGCATTGTTCACGTTCCCGTGGGAATTGATCAAAATCCTTTCTTAGCGGATGTCTACGTCATAACATCTACCTGCATGCCAAATTTTAGCCCGATCCGTCCAGTGGTTTGAGCTGTGCGTTGATAGATATCTATGTCAGTCAGTCAGTCACCTTTGAGTTTTATTTAAATAGATGACCACAGATTATGACTTTAAAAAAAACTACTATTACCCTACTACCTATGTCGATAGGCATTAGACCTCAGTCCATACAGCCGAATTAAATGACAGATTTTTATTTGGCACTTCATGTGGGCCTTTTTTTTTAAATGAAAACGGTCCATCAAAGATCTCAGAATTCCATTGCAGCAGCTGATGCAATTCAAGGCTGAATGAGTGCACAGGTTGTATGCTGTCCCTTTTGTCTACTTTTATTATTTGACGAGCCATTTGGTGTAATGGTCGAGAAGTCGGCTACTACACCAAAGGTCGCGGGTTCGATCCCCGCACGGTACAAACATTTGTGTGCATGAACATGTCTGTTTGTATCGGTCTGGGTGTTTCTATGTATAATATGTATGTATTTACAAAAAAAAAAGTATATAAGTAATGTATATCCGTTGTCTGGCACCCATAGCACAAGCTAATGCTTAGTTTGGGGCTAGATGGCGCTGTGTGAATAATGTCCAGAGATATTTATTATTTATTTATTTAATAAAAGAAGACAGCATTACTGTCACCTGACAGATTATCACGAACTTATCTGACAACGGAGGAACCGGCCCTTCATATAATAAAGCTAAAAATCTCCATGACAATACTGAAGCGTCCTTTACTCCTATAATTATTAGGAATGTCGAGTGGGGTGCGACGAGACTAGATCTTGGGACAGGAAATACTACTACTTTTTATCCCAGAACAATGGCCAGTTCCCACGGCATAACAGAAATACATAATGTAGATATGTTTTTGTTTTTCCTTCTTTCATGTTGCAACGGACCACCTGATTGACTTGATCTTGAGGCCTGTATTCACTTTGATTAGTGCGAGTGCAAGTCATTAGTAGTTGAGGGTGATTAGTGCAGGTGCGTAGTGCAAGTAGTGTCCAATTCTTGTTTAGTGGCTCTGTTTAGTAGTTACCATTTTTGGTACAACAACACGAGCATCTACTAATCACTAAACACTAAACTGCCTGTCCAGACGTGTATAGTGGCAGGACTGGCAGGCACGCTGCGAGTGAGGGGGATGGGCGGGCGCGCGGGACGTGGCTACTCGCAGTCCACTCGCAGAAAAATAGAACACGCTTCTAAACACTTTACTACGCAGCCAACTAATCACCTGCACTAATCAGTCGCTGTCCACACTTATTTTCTCCTAATCACTAATCACTTGCACTAAACACCTGCACTAATCACTAATCAAAGTGAATTCAGGCCTTAATCATAGGTATAAGAGATATTTTAGGAGCTGGAAAGTGAAATAGGCCAATTTCTATTTCGATAAAATATCATATTCTTGGGACATGCCGCGGAAGACTTGTACGGAGGGCAGTAGATCAACCTACCCTAATCTGTCAAAAATTTTCAATTGAAAGTGAACTTTATGAGAAGTGACTAAAGCTGAAAATTGATTGTAGAAACTTGACAGATTGGGGTAGTCTGATGTGCTGGTCGACTGTACAAAAATAACCATACGCGCCGAGAATCGAACCATCAATCAACCACATATGAAACCAGTCTACCACAGCTCATTGAAAAGAATTGAAAGTGTTAACGCGAAAAACTCTTTAAATCAAAATCGAAACGGGTTTCGTAATGATGTCAAGTGGAGCAGACTCGACCAGTAAAGAGCAAAAAATAAAATAAAAATAAAATAAGTGTTACGTACGATGGCCACTTTTACTTTCTGATTCTCGGGTTCGAGCTTCTGTCGTGTTGGGTTAAAAAGAACAAGACAGTTGGGCTGAAAGGTGTACCTACGTACGTCTGATGAGCTCTGATTGAGCGACAAACAGGGACGCCTCGAGTTTTTTTGGCAAACGAGCAAACGTATCGCCTCATGGTAAGTGATCACCGACGCCCATGGACAATTGCAAACACCAAAGGCATCGCAAAAACGATGCCGGTCCGTAAGGAAGGAATACGCTCTTTTCTTGAAGTTCACTAGGTCGTATCTTATCGGAAACTGGTATTTGGAGTATGATTTGAACTGAAGCATTGCCTCTAGTGGATAGTTTGCCTCTTTTAGGGCGACAGTCCCACATAACCACTCCGCTGCCTCCGCGACCGATGTTATTAAGCATTTTGTCAAGGAAAACAAAAGCTTAGCAGAACCGCGGGATAAGTTTTAAGCGGGATGAGATGACCAAAGCCTCAAACTTTTCTGCTGAGCCGAGAAATGCTTTACGCATCGTCACCCTTCTTTACATGGGGCGGAGTTACTAAAACCCGGGGAGCTCCACCTAGCCGTGTTTGAGGTATCTTGAGGGCAAGACAGAGACTTGTTTTCCAAGACACTGCCTCCGATCTACGGGTCCTCTTTTATAGAGGGATGATGGAAATGGACGGGAGGACCGAACTACTCCACTGTGGTCCTCTTTAAAGTGAAGGTACTTCCGACGAGCGGCTTATTGGAGTAAAAGATCTGCTACAATCTACCAGTTTTCTGTTACTCGCAATATGATGAAACGAGCCATGTTATACCAAGTTAACTAAACATTTAATTTATTTCGTGTAATATAAATAAAATCCTAATCCTGCCGGGCTTACGAAATAGTTCTATGGACTTGCCGGAGAACGTTTTCTTTACAAGGTAAAAGTAATACCTACAGGATTGAGGATGCCTAAAATAGGCTGATAATACTTTACTTTTACGTTAAAAACAGTGGTACGGGGTGGGACGAGAACCAGCGATCTCGTGCTAACAATGGAATTTCCCCTTCCAAGCAAGCCTCGGGCAATAAATACTACAGATTATATTGTTCGCTAATAAAAACGGCTGAAATACCTTCTATTGTTTGGAAATGTCAATAGTAAAGGTGAAGTTCAAAGTCATTGATTATTCGTATAATTCTGGATAACTACGTTTACGTAACATAGTGAGGATTCTTTACTTGTATTCGTTTTTATATAAGGTTTTTTAATCGTTTGGGCTAGTAAATAGCCATAAGGGTGTGAAGGGGAAACCGGGGGAGTTTAGTGGGTAGTGGACGACTTATTAATGTGAAAGCAAGTGTACTTGAAAACAAAGGGATGAACATCAGAGGAGCCGACATTGTTGCAGTACATTGAGTGATACTTACTTAAAGTGGCAGGGGCCATTTTTTCCGGAGGAGAATGCTTTCAAGCTCTATAACCATAGGCAAGCCAGACTTGCGGCCGTATGTGGGAGACAGAACAAAATATGACTGTCCCCCTACTGACTCAACTTCCCCAGTTTCCCCTTCTTGCCCGAAGAGGGACGAACTGTTATCTGGAACGGTCCTCAGTACCTACATAATATAACAAAACCTGGAAATTGCACCTTTTCCTCAGTAAACAGAGCAGAAAACTTCCTAAACGCATAATCTTGTCTGACAACCCGGTAATTTAGATATTAATTTCAAGTGATAGCCAACTTGAACATGTGCAACAATGTAAACCTTAATTACAAATGCCACAACGTTTCCAACGTAATTACACTTGGAAAGCAAATAATGAAAACTGGCCGCATTTAATAATTCAAGTTCATAAACAATTAAAGTGTAGGAATGTAAATAATATGTACACTTTATGTGTTACCACATTCATTAGTTAAAATGTTCTAAAATATAAAGTTCCATTATAAGTGGTAGACAATATCTTTCTTAGAGTTAGGTTGACTATGCTTGGAATATGGTCTAATGTACTATCCCTAGTGTTAAATTAAAGCAACTTTAAATGGATAATGGTTGTTTTATTTAATGGTACAAGCGGAAGAGAGGGAGACAGTCAAAACGATGGGAGTATGAGATCCTGGAAGTGGCTAGTAGAACCTGGACCAGGTTCGCCTTGGATGGCACAAAATAGAGCAGTATGGGGGAGGCCTTTGCCAAAAGGCACACAGATGTTTAATAATAAATTGAGTTTATAAACGTTAATTAATTTTATATTGAAACTGTATCTGATAGACTAATAAATCTATATAAACTCAAAGGTGACTGACTGACATAGTGATCTATCAATGCACAGCCCAAACCACTGGACGGATTGGGCTGAAATTTGGCATGCAGGTAGATGTTATAACATAGGCATCCTCTAAGAAAGGATTTTGATCAATTCCCACGGGAACGGGAACCACGTGGGTAAAACCGCAGGCGGCCGCTATTAAAAATAAATATCAGAAACCACTATCTCTGGTGTGTTGTAAAAATGTTAGACTTGCTTGTTTACTACCAACAAGCCTAACATTTTTACAACACACAACAACTTTTTTTTTTCGACTTAGTTATTTGCATTTTTAAATAGCTATAATTTAAATCATATTTGCTATTCAGGAAGCAATTATTTAAGTAAAGTGTTGATTTATTGGACCGTCAATCAACATAAACCTTCTCGATGAATAATACTCTATCTATACTAGCTCTATTACTAGCACTTAGAATATAAAAAATGTACTTATTATGTTTACCTCCAAATATCTCCTATCCTATTATCTTATAAGCTTCAACCTTATCATGATTATTTATCAAGGTTGAAACAATAACAAAAATTGTACTTACAATTTTAAATGTGAACTAATAGTATTCTTAAAAGAATTCATTAAAAGGCTTTTTGAATTTTTAATGACATATAAAGTTTGAACAACTAGGTACTTGCTTGCCAGTATTGGGAACTGCGAATTATGGGAAAAAACAAGTCTTAAAAAACTATTATTTCATCTTAAAAAAACATGTTTCTTCATGGGAATGTTTCTACATTTTGGCACATGTATTCTGGTAATAAAGATTTTGTTATTATTAATATACAACTGATAAGCCAGCCCCCAGTCAGCAGTAAACTGTCCACAGATAACAAAAAAACTTTCAAAACAATCATGAAATCAAAATACTCATTGGCATAGAATATTAGTTACACAAACCCATCATACTATTGTAGCACACTTTACGTTATTTATGCTACTTCTGGTGTCATTAAGACTTGACGTATTTATATAATACATCATTATCTTCGGTTCAGTAGCCTACAGGTCGCAATCACGGCGTAGGCACCCGAACTTTGTTACATCTTTTAATTAACTTACCGCTTTTAGGCAAACTCCTTATAACGTTGACCGCAGCATTAAACTTCTCCTCCAAAGACATAATTGGAACCTCCAAAGCACTAATACGAAGTATTTATCAATATTATCTTGCACTTTGGACCGCACTGAGGCACAAATAAATCACTTCTAGTTATCAGACATTTTAAATTACACAAAGATGAATATTAAACGCGTCGCGCTACGTGATTGATGCGCGTAAAATAAAACGATAAAATGGAGACAATCGGCAATAAAATCGCGACGTACTCCGAGTCTCCGAAGCAAAGCAACGCGAAGCAAAAGTGAAATGAAAGTTCATTTGACAGATAGTCGAATTGGAAACGTGAACGTAAAAAAATAAGGATGCGTGCGTGTTGCAAAGAGCACGCACGTTTATCGATATTTCTGGTATATTCAATATACTCAGTGGATATTTCAACCACAAAATAATGGCGACCTTGTTTCTTTCTTCTATCTACTTATTTTAACAATTTAATAACAATAATAATAGTCTTTTATGTGCGGAATGTGGTTACATCTAATCTTATTCGATGATGATTTATTTAATTTAATTGTTTATACAGCGTGTTAGGTAACCCGAGGGACATATTTAAGGAGAGTGTTCAAAATCCGATTTAGAGTCCGATTCGCTATAAAAAATATATCCTTAATTTTTTTTCAGACTGATTCAAGAGGAAGGTTTATATGTATAATACTGAATACATGCATATTCCCGCGGGATAACGTCCTATAGTTCACGCGGGCGAAGCCGCGGGCGGGCGGGCCGCTAGTACTGTATATACGTGCCCCGGTGTTCATTTATATATTTCGTATTATGTGTCGGTTTTTTTTAAGTAGTCATCATTTTTATTTATGACCGACTCAGTGGTGCATTGGCTAGAAGATTGCACTTTTAAACAACCGTGCTAGTCTTCTCTCTGACCTGGATGTTTCTGATGCAAAACACCTCCGCGTGCCTTAAAAAGTAGGTAAAGACGTTGGAACTGCGCATGCAATCTCACCCATTCTGTCAGACTGCTGTCCCACGGTGCCATCCATCATTCATGGCATGTCCAAGTGTGCAAGCGCACATGCGCGTACGTACTTTCACCCATTCCGCTGAACGAGCGTCAAGATGTTTGCCAGACTCTGTACTATTTATTTATTGATGTTGTGTTTGTTCAGGGTACTACGAATCATCAGGGAATAAAGCAACACTATATTCCGGAACGTATAGACATTTATTAAAAATAAATGAGAACCCTAATACAAACAAAAAATCGAAACGCTACCGCGATTTATATCGGGACAGCGCCATCTAGCGGTGAACAGCGACAACTTGACGCCATCTATAGGTGAGCGACGGCAACTTAAATACCCTTACATTAGACATATTAGACATACCGCCCACCAAGGACTTACTAGTCCTTTAAATTTTATAAACTATTGAGTATACAATAAAAAAAACAAATATATCCTTCTACATTACTATAACATGTTGAATAAACAAATAATATCTCTAATTGGTAACTTACAAACAAAGAAAAAAAATACAAAATATTCCTTATCACTATTCAATTTTGAACATAAACTCTTAAATCGATAGCCGACAGTATACAAATCTACTTACACCTTACAATATTAAAAAATGTTAAGTAACAAATAACTACATAACTTCCATTACTACTCTTGACAATCATCAGTACACGGTAAGGGACAGAGTTTTGAGGTTGGACGCTGAATAGTGGAATTTTTGTACCGCAAAGTAACAACACGCGTGATGTTATCTTCGCCTGGATGAATTTTAATTACTCGTCCGTAAAGCCACCGTGCTGGAGGTAAGTTATCCTCTTTAACTAAAACGACATCACCTATTTTCATTTGAGGGGAATTAGTTTTCCATTTATATCTTTGAAAAAAGGTGGTCAAGTATTCTTGGGACCAACGTTTCCAAAAATGTTGAACCATTCTCTGCGTAAGTTGCCAGCGACGCAAAGTGTTTATTTTTGCATGATCAAAGTCCTGATCTGGAGCCATAACCAAGGGTTCCCCTATCAAAAAATGGCCTGGTGTCAGCGGGATTGGATCATCAGGGTCGTTACTAGCCTGTGACAAGGGTCTTGAATTCAAACAAGCTTCGATTTGTGATAAAACTGTTGTTATCTCTTCAAAAGTGAGCGTTGAACCCCCTAAAATTCGCCGCAAATGGTGTTTGGTGCTTTTTATTCCTGCCTCCCACAGTCCACCGAAATTAGGTGCATGAGGAGGAATAAAATGCCATTCCGTTCCATTATTGGCCAACGAAGTAGCGACATCCGCAGCAAATGAAGAACGCTCGCTCGATAATAAGTGTTTGAGCTCCTTTGCTGCACCGACAAAATTGGTGCCATTATCACTCCACAAGTGATTACAACGACCTCTTCTAGCGGAAAACCGCCTGAATGCAGCTAGAAAACCCTCGGATGTGAGATCCGACACGGCTTCAATGTGAACAGCTCGCGTCGACATACATACGAAAAGACAAATATAGCCTTTATACGACCTATGGCCTCTTCCCTTGGTAGCCCTTATATCAATAGGGCCAGCGTAGTCTACACCAGAATGCAAAAATGGTTTTTGCGGGGTAGCTCGACATGCTGGTAACTGGCCCATCAACTGAGTTCTTGTTTTTGCCGCGTTACGAACACAAGGCACGCAAGAATGAATATGTGCTCTGACAATATTTTTAAGCCGAGTAACCCAGTATTTGGCCCGGACATAATTACAGGTAAGCTGTTGACCTCCATGCATAGTCTTTTCATGCGCATCAGCGATTATAAGTTTAGCAAAATGGGACTCTCCCGCAATAATTACAGGATGTCTACTAACGTCTGGTAAGTGCGATCTATCTATCCTACCTCCTACTCGTAATAATTGCCTTTTGTCTAAAATTGGGTTTAAGGTAGATAGTTTACTCTTTCCATTAAGACCTTTCCCTTTTAGGAGATCTGCAATATCTTTCTGGAACGATACTTGCTGATGTATACGAATACAACTGACAAGAGCATCCTGGATTTCCGACGCTGTAAGATAAGGTAAAGGCTTTGGTTTAGGTGTGCCAGAATTTTTAAACAATAAAAATCTTCTGCAGTATGCCACAACCCGGATCAGTTTCCTCAAAGATGAAAACTTATTTATAAAATCAATATCGGTATTGTCCACAGAGGTTGCATGTACCTTTACAGTCTTAGCCTCAAGATCTAATTTAGTGCAAATGGAGAGCGGCTTCTGGTAAGTTATGTCGTCATCCTTTAACCACTTTGGTCCGTTCCTCCACAGTTGATTATCTATCAATTCCGATGGAGGTAGCCCCCGAGATGCACAGTCTGCAGGATTTTCATGTGATCGCACATAAGACCATTGACATGAATCTAAGATGGTCAATATTTCTGCTGTACGGTTGGCTATAAAAGTTTTCCATCGATTGGGATGATCGCTCAACCAAGCCAAAACGATGGTAGAGTCCGTCCAAGCGTGTAAATGTACCTTTTCAACATTGAGGACTTCAGCCACTTCTCGTAGTAGTTTGGAAACTAATACAGCTCCACACAGTTCGAGGCGAGGAATTGAGACCTGTTTGATCGGTGCAACCTTGGTTTTTGAAGTGATAAGGTGAGTTTTAACTGTACCATCTAAAGTAATACACCTCATGTAGACAACTGCCGCGTAAGCTGCGTTAGATGCATCGCTAAATCCATGTAACTCCACCTTCGTATCAGTATCTGTTCTTTCGACCCATCTAGGAAGATGAAAACGGTTCAATTGGGTCAATTCGTTGCGGTAAAGTCTCCATTCGTGTAGCAGTTGCTCAGGTAATTGATCGTCCCAACCTAGGCCGGTTATCCACAGCTTCTGAATGAAAATCTTCGCCGTTATGATGCATGGTGATATCCAGCCGAGGGGATCATACAACCGACATATTTCACCGATAATTCCTCTTTTAGTTTCAGACATCGTAGAATCCGGAAAAAGGTTGACTTTATAATCGAATTCATCTGTTCTTCTGTTCCAGCGAAGCCCAACTACCTTTGTTATATTGTCTTCTTTTATCTCTCTTTCTTGGTCTAAATTTTCCTTATCAAAATTTAATAATCCTGGTTTGTTACAAGCCCATTTTTGTAGAGTAAATCCACCTTTTTCTAATAATGTTTTCATTTCTTTACAGATTTTCACCGCATCGGCTTCATTTTGACAACCGGTTAACAAGTCATCCATGTAAAAATCCGTTTTTACTCTGCTAGCAGCTAAAGGAAACTCTGGACCCTCATCTATGGCCACCTGCTGCAATACTCTCACTGCCAAATAAGGAGCGCAAGAAGTCCCAAACGTTACCGTCAAAAGTCTAAAATCCTGTATTTCATCGTTACGGTTCTCTCTCCAAACTATTCTCTGATAGTCGACATGTTTTTTAGCTATCCTTATCTGGCGATACATCTTTACAATATCTGCTGTGATGCAGACAGGATGTAAACGCCAACGCATCATTGTGTGGCGGAGTTCCGGTTGTAATGTTGGACCCACCATCAAGGTGTCATTCAATGACACGCCATTTGCTGTTTTATCAGATGCATTAAATACTACTCTTGTTTTAGTCGTACTTTTGTCTAATCTTACCACTGCGTGGTGAGGCAACCATACCCTGCCTTCTTTTTCTTCCTTTTCCTCTTTCCTTATTTCTTCTATATGACCCAATGTCTTATATTCTTTTAAAACATTTGCATAGTCTTCTTTACTTTGTGAATTTTTATCCAATCTTTTCTCCAAACTCATCAATCTTTTTACTGCAACAGCTCTTGTATCGCCATAATTCTGCTCAACGTTAAGTCGAAACGGCAATTCCACAATATAGCGGCCAGAATTATCTCGGCACGTTGTTGCTTGGAAATGCGTTTCACATGCTTGTTCTTCTGCAGTCAACACTCTTTCTTTACTATAAGGCTCCGCCTCTAGCTCCCAAAACTTCTTAATTAACTCATTTTCTTCCAGCTTCACGTGAAGATTTAAGACTTCGTTGTGGGAACTTGCGTCTTCACTGTAATTACCTACTGGACCCGACAATACCCATCCGAGGTATGTATCCTGTGCAATAGTTAACCCAGTAGGGCTCTTAATTAAGCCTTCTTTCAGGATAGAACAGTACACATCGGAACCCAACAAAATATCTATTTTATTGGGTGAGTTGTATTGTGGGTCGGCCAGACTAATATAACACAATTCTGTCCAATTGGGTATACTAAATTTCTTTTCAGGTAAAATCGAGGTTACATTATTAAGAACATGTGCTTTAACCTGCAATTTGAATGTCGGGTCATGTAGTGACTGGATATTTACCATAACCATATACTTAGAGGTTAAGTCACTATGACCTCCGCCTAAACCTGAAATTCTGCTATTAACCGCAATTTTCTTAAGCTGCAGCAATTGTACTGCAGCTTCCGATATGAATGACGCTTGAGACCCTTGGTCAAGCAAGGCTCTCAATGTCTGAGGGTAGCCATTTTGAGACTCAGCCTTAACTAAAGCTGTCGCTAATAATATTTGATTAAGTCTCTTACCTGTCACAAAATGGCTCAAGATATCTGTGGTCTCATTCGTCTCATCAGACGATTCCGGTTCAATTTGCTCTATCTCCGCTGATTCATCCAATTCCGCTGATTCAGTTGCTAGTGCCACTGTAACCGAACTTGTTTTACCATGAAGAAGCGTATGATGTTTCCCTTTACATATACGACATTTAGTGACTACGCGACAAAATCTCCCTGAGTGACGCCCGCCGAGGCAATTGAAGCACAACCCGAGTGACCTCACTATATCCTGACGGGTGGAAACATCTTCTTTGGCAAACTTACTGCAAGAGAATAATTTGTGATTTTCATTACAGTGGGGACAATTAGTATCTACATTTGTGTGCAAGACCTTTGGGTTACTAGAGGATTGACTGGGTTTAAATCTATTTTTTGCCGGTTCTATGCATTCTAAAGCGCGGAATCGAGACTCTAAGAAATCTTTAAAAGACGTAAACGTCGGCAGGTCTTCACAGGACTCATTGACGTGCAATTCCCACTGCTTCCTCGTTTCAGTGTCCAACTTCAAACTAACTATATAAATAATTATAATGTCCCACGATTCCACTTTAATACCTAAGTTTGAAAGCTCGTGAATACAATCAGAAGTGGTATCTAAAAGTTCCTTTAACGCTTGAGCCGATTCACAATTCATCGCGCGTTGACTGAATAGACGTTTGAGAATACAATTAGACATAAACCTTTTATTGTCATACCTTTTTTGTAACATTTCCCAACATTTTTTATAATTAACTTTAGTAATAGGTACATGTTTAATGAGTTGTTCTGCCTCACCTTTAAGTTGAGTTTTCAAATAATGCAAGCGTTGAACATCATCTAGTGACTGATTGTTGTGTACCAACGAGCAAAATAAATCCTTGAAAGATGACCACTCAGTATATTTGCCGCTGAATACTGGTATAGATATTTTCGGTAATCTAACAATGCTATTATTTCGCCCGTCTGATACATCATGATCACAACTTCTTGAAGGTGTCATTGATTTCAATGACGCCTTCAATTCTCCTTTATAAGTCAAATAACACTCGTAACCACTATCGAATACATCATCGCTTATGTAACTACTTTTATTTAAAAGATCCCTACTATAAGACGATATAATTGCTTCATGCTTCTCACTAAATTTGCTTATTAACATCTCTAAACCTTCTAATCTTGCGCTGACATAAGCATCCGTTAACCTTTCCTTGGGTGTTTTCTTGAAATTACTTCTATGTTTCTCTATCTGATGTTTTAAATCTTCCATGACTCTAATATCGCGTTCCATTGTTTTGTATGATGTATCAACTTTTATACTTCAATCTCAAACTTATCTAACGAAAAGATGTAAAATTTTCTAAGTGTTTGAAGTCTCACAAATCCGTTATGAAATTGGGCATAGGTTCCCCGTAGTATCACTTTTGAGAGAATTATTCTAAGTCCCAATCCACTAAACACTTGAAAAGTTTAAAGTACTTACAGTTTTCCTTGCACTTTACCACTTATCACTTTCAATCTTCTATGTCCTGTTTCCACGCAGTTGAATAAACACGTAGTCGCCGTAGTAGTTCTCTTGTTTCACGTAGTCAACTCGTAGTCGCCGTAGTACAGTTGAGTTTTTCGTAGCGCCGCCAGATGTCGCCACAGCTTCTTTATTTTCGCAGTATTTTTACAAGTGAGTGGTTGTCGCACAGCTTGCACTCACACAAAACTCGCCAACTTTACCACAATCGTTCGGTAACAAATAAGAAAAGTTCGATTACTATCAAATTTTACGTGCACTTGATTTTCTTCAAAAAACGCTCCGACTCGTATGGACCATGTTCAGGGTACTACGAATCATCAGGGAATAAAGCAACACTATATTCCGGAACGTATAGACATTTATTAAAAATAAATGAGAACCCTAATACAAACAAAAAATCGAAACGCTACCGCGATTTATATCGGGACAGCGCCATCTAGCGGTGAACAGCGACAACTTGACGCCATCTATAGGTGAGCGACGGCAACTTAAATACCCTTACATTAGACATATTAGACAGTGTTGTTTACATTGTTTCATAGTAGGTATTAATTAAGACGAATATCTTTTTTTTCAGTGAGTTCAACTGAGTTCTAATTAACTTGATGACTTGTAGTCGACAACTCGATATCGATTGTATTTTTAATTTTACCCTACATCACTACAGCAGTTTGACATAAATAATGTTGCCAGTATAACATCAAATATACTAAATCTATGCAAAAAAGTGCAAAACTCAAATTATTTAAAAACAATAGGTTATTTTTGCGATTGAAAAGTCAGGGTTCTCTGAATATAATATGATATATCCAAATAAAATGGAAGTGTTAGATTGGAACAGCATTTCTAAACGCATGCCTTTTTTTTTAATTTCAACTGTCAAATTATCGTTCTTTTGTCAAAAGCGGATCCCCGTTTCTTTGCCGAATTTTCCTTTTCGCAAGGTAATATTATCCGAAATTATTGAGGAAATCTTATAGTGATAGTGCGATAAAATATTTTCACGGTGAAACTGTGAGAAGTGAAACCCAATAAGTTGTTTATTTCGTTGGAATTGTGATTAGTGATAGTGAAACTCGCGCCTGAATTTGCGGCGCTGAAAATCGCAGTGAGCTAATAGACGTATTATCCTTTGTAATACCCCACAACATTCCCAAAAATGTATATTATTTGGTTCAATATCGTTTTTGGAGTGTTTTTTTAATGTTTCACTCCGTAGTTTAGATGTTAAGTTTGATTTTATAATGGCCCGCATTTTCCCCTTGTATTTGATGTAAATTTGTCGATAAAAAGTTAAAATATTCTGCAAGTTTTGGTTTTTAGACTAACTTTACCTCTCCAAGTTGTTTGTGGTATTCTAGTGCTATGTTTACATGCAGTTGTTGCGTCCCAATGCATGTACGAACTGTGCAGGATACACTTATTTCTATGCAATGCAATATCCGACGCATCGGCGCAGGTCGAGCTCTTAACGATTTTCAGATGCACTCCCAGGGACAAGCTATTAATAATCCAGATCAAATCATTCATAACCATTTTGCTCAAGTTTGTCTATCAACTTAAATTTCCAGGTGAATTATTAGGCAAAATATTTGCCCTGTGTTCAATATCTTCTGTTTTGTATAATCAATTTGGAGTTATTTTGTACATTAGAGCTATAATTAAAAGAAACTAAGGTTAATAAGTAACATTGTGTGGAGTGACCTTTGTTCTAATGTTAATGAATTACATAGTTTAATAGGTAGGTACTCAAAAGTCATAAGTTATTCATTGCCTTTCAATGATTATCTAGACTTAATTTGATCGGTGTATGAATATAAATTGATTAATTTACTTTAATGGATAACATTCAGGAGTAATTTTTATCATTTTGTTTGTGTAGCCATAATAACAAGAAAATGTATCTTACTTAAAAAAAATGTAACTCAGACAGGTTTTTAGAGAATAACTACAACTGCAACAATACTTTTGTACTTGAGCAAACAATAAGAAAATTATTAAGGACTAAAAGTAGTGACTCACTAGCTCTCAAAGTCTCCCATACAAAGAATGACAAACAAACACACTTTTGCATTTATAAATATGTTGAAATGATTAAAATCATTAATATCTGGTCATTGTACACTTTTTGTTACAATCCAGTCAATATTTTATTAAGAACATTACATAGCAGTGCAATTTATGTGACACACTTATGTACAGTCAAAAGCACGTCAGACGTAACACTTTGGACTTTGTACCACTCTTATGTCGGAGGCATAAGTGCTATTATCTAACTGCAAGTGTTAACCCTGATGTGCTGTTAACCGTACCTACACAAATAAGAAGCATAGGCAAATGTAGTAACTTATCCATTTATAACATTGTTACAGGAACTCTCACTAGTCCATAATTACCAACAAAGGGGACTCCAAAATGCCTGAGCTCACCGAACTCGACAAGGCCACCGCCTCCATGACTGAGAAGAGGAAGGAGGAGACTGCATCGTCGGACAGCGACTCTGACGACACTATCCCAGAATTAGAGGATGCTGGTAAGCTGCTGAAAAAACTTTTTGTGAAGTCAAATAGATTCCTTGTATTCTGTGCTTCTCTACACCATGTCGGAGCCATCATGGGGGTCCCACAAGAGCAAAAAGTGCCTTTTTCAGTTGGCATACAGGCACGCAGTCAAACAGTAAACTGCAGCTTATTCTATTGAGGGTCACTTCACCAGAAGAAGCTCAATGAACTTGATGCCGATAATAATTGCTGTATAATCGTAATTGTTTCCTGCGATACAGGCCTTGAGCCTAGTGCAGTGGCCGCTGGTAAAACTTGCACTTGAGTTCCTTATGTAATATGTATAACCTTTGTAATTTATTTGATAAGCATTGTGTAACTTGGAACACTCTCTATAATAAAATATATTTGTATTTGTATTCAATGTGTGCCACGCTGTTAGGATAGGTACACAATAATATTACTGGAACTATGCCAGAGCTGTTATGGTCGGCAGATTTCAATTGTAGGTGTGGTAGCTAGCCCGTCACCCAAGGCAGTTGTGCAGCCAACCTAATGTTTATATTGATGATGTTTGTCACTCTTACTGAGTCACTTATATTATTAACTACAGGTGCACCAGGCAATGTGGGTATCTCAAACCCGATCGCCGGCATCGACATCCCATCGAAGGCGAAGCAATCTCGTGGAGAGAAGAAAGCGCGCAAAATCATGAGCAAACTTGGACTGAAACCTGTAAGTAACATGTAAAGTGTAACCCTTGATTATTTGTAGTTACTTTTTTTTAAATTATTATATTTTTTTGTTATTGTTATTACTACAATCTGTCGCCTTCTCTGGGACATTCAGCAGTATGTTTGGTATTATTGCTATTGGCGCTCTCGGTATGTGACCTGTATCACATCCTCTTCATAAAGACAGCTTATTCACTGTTGCTGGATTAACCCGGCGGGAGTGTGGTGAAAAAATGTTACATCAAGTATGTGGCGGGGTATGACATGCCCGTAAACAAAACTGCCTGTATATTATTGTTATTTTTAAAATGATCTTAAATTTTTGTATTCTTTATTTATTTAGGTACCCCTCAAGCTGGTTTTAAATTAAAAAAAGTAGTATCAACATAATTTAATAATTTTCATTAACAATTATTAAAGCACTAATTTTTGGTTACAAAATCATAGCACGGGCGCATCAAATTAAAAAAAAAAAATTTAAACGAAAAAGCCTCTGAAATCTTAAAATATATGAGGTTCTAAATGAAATAAATAAAAAAAAACAAGTTATAATATAGAAACACTTTAAAAACGCTGGAAGTCAGCCATATTATATGGCTATGTCAGTCAGTAGATGTTCCCCACGTACGTTTGTGCTCGTCTAACTCCAACGCCGGCTGACACAACACTAAAATCACGCCACTATCCTCCCCAGCAATTCCTCACTTCCAGCTACACGACGCCTCGAAATCGTCGCATAAAACAATAAAATTATATATCGATACAAACGAACACTGGGGTATGTCACACCCCGCCACACTCTCGCCGGGTTAAATCTTGTGGTATTTTCCTTTTTAACCGTCGAACTTTCTTATGTTCGTCCATTAGTGGCTGTGCCAGAACTGCCAGAGCATTAGGGTGATTTTTAAATTATGTAATGATATTTATGCACTGGCCTATTCTAGTGAGGGATACTTAAGATTTGCGAAGCGTCGCTAAATGTGCTGCCACACTGTATTCTATAAACTTAGATCTATCAGCCTTTCGAAATTTTAAGAACATTGGGTCTTCTCACATTAATATGGCCACAACACGGCGTATTTAGAGATGAGTATTCTACCTGATATTTATCCAAACTGGGTATTTACCGGGTAGAATGCCTCTAGGCGTATTATACTTGTGGAGGTGCTAAAAAGTTTTAGATGTCAAATGACTCAAGAGACTGAAAAGTTTAATTAAAACATGAAATACATAGTTTTTATCAAACCAATTCTTGAAATTCCAGGTACAAGGAGTAAACAGAGTAACTATCAGGAAGTCGAAGAACATTCTCTTCGTCATCAACTCACCAGATGTGTACAAGAACCCTCACTCGGACACATACATCGTGTTCGGAGAGGCTAAGATTGAAGATCTGTCGCAGCAGGCCACCATGGCCGCTGCTGAGCGGTTCAAGGCTCCGGAGAGCACCACCACTGGCAATGATGCTGCAGCTGCTGGCACGGTGAGCATTGATGATTGATCTCTTCCTATTAGTGTTGCCAAACTATCGGTAGTTTTCATCTAAACAAGGCGATCTTATCAATAGGACAATCGATAGGATCGTTCTTTTATTCACGAGCAACAATACTATCGATAGTATGGATACTATTAATAGTTTTTGTTTACAAGCAACAATAGTATCGATAGTATTTCTTACACGCGATAATATTGCCTGGATTTGAGCTATCGATACTTACTATCGATAGACTACCGATACTATTGACAGGCCCTGATTAGGAGTTCTGACCGCCCTAGGCTAATTATGAGGACGCGCCCCAGGTGTGTTACGGACGGGTCTAAAAGTAGGAACTGAGTAGAGTAGTATTATGAAAATTTTAACATGGTTCATACTACATAAATAAGTTTTCAAATCGATCTGCAACCTCCCGCATTATAAGACCAAAACCATGACAAGTGACTGCAGGCTACCAAGTAGTAAACCAAATCCATCTCGTGTTTGGCAGCATGACTTGTATTGGCTTAGTTTCTATAGACCCCTTAGGCCGTCATAGAAAAACATAGTGGTCCGATTGATCGGACAAGCCGGTCGGACCACGCGGCCTAAGGGCTATAGACAACTTAGTTTCCATTGCCATTGAATCGACTTGAGTTTTTTAAATATTTACTCTAGAGAAAACATTTGAAACAGTGAAACATTTTTGCAACTGATTAATAATTTATTTGAAAATTATAGTAATTAAGTTATTATTATTAGATTATACAAAAGCCCTTTTCGTGCTTTTATGTTGTAGGGATAATAATTGTGTAATAATTATTTCATTAGAACCAAATAAAAGTGAAGGTTGTCAATAAAAATCAACTATTTATAAAAAGTACAAAAATACGAATAATTTATCGTCGATAATATAATCGATGGTTGCCACGATAATCGATTTTTTTGGTTCATTCACTTATCACAGCACTAATTATATTTTATGAAAAGCTGACAACACAGTAAACGTCAGATTTGGCCATATAATTTTGAATCGTTTAAGGCATTTAAGGGTAAAATAAGTGACGTCGGGTCGGACGTGTGTGTGCCGCGTCGCTCGGTCGCAAATTGAGCTGAATATACTTTACTCGCTTACACTCAGGCGTATTTCAGTACATTTGTCTCTTTCTCCGTTAAATTAGCCGGTCTCATTGCGCGCGGCAAGCTAAGGAGCTGTTGCTGCGCTGAGGAGCCTATTGTAGGATGCGGTGCGATTTTTGTTGAATTCGCCTCACAGAAACGCGCGTTTACGTGAAGATTGAAGATTATTTTGTATGGGAATTTCAAAATTTAATGTTAAAATCAGGGACTCTCAAGCACACATTTAGTTTTAATGTTTTGTCTAGTTGAAATAAATAGGGTAGATGCAATGATGCTAGATTAGTGCATAAGAAGACACGATTTCAGCGCCCCCTCGATCCTCGCGCCCTAGGCTGCAGCCTAATTAGCCTATGGGTAAATCAGGCCCTGGACTATTGATATGACGACAACAATCGATAGACTATCGATAGTCGACTATCCATTGGCAACACTAGTTCATATCATACCAGCATATTAACGGTGAACGCACATTTTTTTGCCCTCGCCATCTTGTGTATTTTTGTCCAAAAGATGACCAGATTTCAAAGACAAATTCAGATAACTTTTCCATTGCCCATTGAAATTTTGTGTAATTTGTGTTGCTTCCTTAATGTTGAATCAATCAGAGTGTCGAGCAGGTATTCACCAGTCGAAGTAATAAAACGCGATAAGAGACTTGAAAGTCTGTGTTCTTGAGACTAGTTGGCTGGTTTGGTGACCAAGGCATTGACAAGATGAGCAGATTGTACACCTGATGGTAAGCACCATGTCTGCCCTTAGTCAGTTCAGTGCCAAACAGTAACTAAGCAGTTACTGTCCGGGACCGCCCTGCGCCCGCTACACCGAGACGACAGTTATTGGGTCTCATATACCCAGTAACTTCACTAGCTTCAGTGCCCTTTCCCCGAATCACAGAAGTGCTTGACACACTTCTATTTCACGGGAAAATATCTGACACTGCGGTGCTACCCACCTAGACGGCCCAGTACAGGAACCTACCACCCGGTAAAATATGTAAATGTATGTTTGTTTACAGACGGTGGCACCTATAGCTGAAGAGGAGGACGAAGAAGGAGTAGACGAATCTGGCGTGGACGAGAAGGACGTGGAGATCGTGATGTCGCAGGCCAACGTGTCGCGCGCCCGCGCCGTCCGCGCGCTGCGGAACAACCAGTCCGACATCGTCAACGCCATCATGGTGAGTGCGGGACACCGCAGATATATCTGATAGTAAAATACCACATGAGAGAGTGAAAAAAAGTAGAGATATCCGGCAACCGAGTACCCGGCGCAAGCTTATGCCGGGTAGCCAAATTACCCGGCATGAAAATACGTACATTCTACTTCCTAGTTTGACGGCGATTGACAAGTCAAGATATAAATCCCTGTAAGTGGTGGACCGGTAATAATATGGGCCACTCACTACCCTACTACAAAAGGGTGACTCTGTGAACGCCTCTTTTCGGAGGCTGAGAAAAAGCGCAACAGACAATCAAGATCGTTCTGAACAGCTTGTATTTCTTCAGCATAGTTTACCATCTCTTGATAAATGTCCGCTTTTTGACCTAAACCTAATTACCCGGCAGTGCCAGGTATCCGGCGCATTTACACGGTACCCGGCCGGATCCTGAAAAGTTGCCGGATCCGCCGGGTACCGGGTCCAAACCGGGGGTACCCGGCCCATCTCTAAAAGAAGTAAACTTCTTCTGAAAATGCATCCCCAATGTGATGTGATGATTGTTACATAGTGATTACATTACGACCAGGCTATTTCCTAAGCTTGTTGGTTGAATTAATTACCATCACAGACTCCCATTTGGAACATTTATTTATTTATTTATTTAAGCTTCATTGCACAAATCAAGTACAAACATGAACATTCTGGATTCATTATCTTTACATTAGATAAACTGGAGATACAAAATGCTAAATACATTTTTTATATATCGTCATTGTCAAGGTTATCTTATAAACTAATAATGAACTTTTTAACATTAAATCTAAATTTTATCTGTTTGTGTGTTCCAGGAGCTGACAATGTAGACACATAGTCACAAGTTATAGGTTAAGTGAGTGTTAGCAGCGAGCCACGGAGCAACAGCGGGCCGGTCGGCGCCGGGACGGAATGTATATAGCATTATTTACTTCAAATACATTAACATTTAATTGTACACAATGTGGTTGTTTTATTTTTATCCTATGACATTGGCTGGTTTCACTACATTATGCCAGTTTGTTTTCAATAATTTTATATGAAAAAAAAAATACTAATTATGTTACTCAAAATAACTAATTGCCCTTTGGTAATTTTTATTTTTTGATTTGCAGTTTAAAAGCCATAGCAGACGGAACTAAAAAGTTTCGACTGCCCCTACTGGTGGCAGATTTGGTAGGGGCAGTCGGAAATAATCCTAATTTATCTGACAGATAACAATAATGCAGTCCTTACTGTAGAAAATATCGTTTAAAAAAAACTTACGCATTCAAAGGGATAAAAAGCGCAGTTTTTTCCCGGGCTTCGCACTGATAAAACAAGTTTAAACATTAATAAAAAAAATCGGCTTATTTATAATTATTATTATAGATATTCGTCTTGTTATCAACCATGAACATCCGATTAAAATTCATGTTAGAAAATAAGAAAATCAAATGAATACCTACTGATTAATTTTCACACAACACAAGGCGAAATGTGTCGAAATTATCGTTTATTGCCCGTGTTACTACCATTCTTACTACCAGTAGTAATACCGGTAATAACTTTTGGTTTGCGTCTCTTTTCTGAGTACCTACCCGTATTTAGCCCTCCCTAGTAGTACCTCTACAACGCGTGTTTTGTGTTCGCCTTCCTGGACAAGGCCTAATTCATAGACTAATGTATACATACCGGAAATTTTTTATAACGATGACTGTACAGTACAAGTTTTCTGCGTTTCGTCCACTAGGATCCCCTAACCCGATCCCCCAGGGGATCCCCTTAAACTAATCTGTTTTCTGTACTATATAAGAGGAAAGATTTGATTGTTTGTTTGTATTGAATAGGCTCCGAAACTACTGAACCGATTTAAAAATTCATTCACTGTTGGAAAGCTACACTATCCCCGAGTGACATGGGGTACTTTTTATTCCGGAAATATAGGGGGAAGGGGGGATATTTGAAAAAAGAAATTAAGCGCGGGTGAAACCGCGAGCGGAGTTATTTTTACCGGGCGGGGATTGAACCCGCGACCTCTGGTGTAATAACAGACGAACTAACCATCACCATAAATCTGCCTACAAAAAACAGTCTCACCTTGCTTTATTTTGATTCCTTTGTTATTACTCCTGCATGGGTTTTAGTATTGTTTTTTTATGTATAAATCTAAATAATCAGATTAAAAGTAAATGCTCTAAGTAGTAGGTATAATAGTTAAGTGTACAATTAAAAGACTTATCTTGTTCTCAGCTTCAAAATTAAATTTTATGACAAATTAATTTGTCCTAAAAATACTGGAAAATATTTATGTTGGTTCATGGTTTTGGTATGGTTTTTATGCATCATCAGCAAAGCAACATGGCCGTCCACCCCACCACACCCTTTTTTACCTTAAGCTTCAACTAGATGTCGCTAGCCAGATGCAGGACTGATTCGTTTCTAAGCTGCAGTGATGAGATTTTTTTCCGTAGATAGACCCTCAGCCGGTTCCGTGGTCGTGCGCTCCGCTAGTCGTGAGCCCCCCGCCCCGCGCCGTGGAGCAGCGCGCTGCCCTGGCCCCCCCCACCTGGTGGGGGCGCGGTGCCTAGGAAGTGCCCCCCCTGCGCGGGGGTGCGGAGCGGCGCTTCCCTGGCCCTCATTGGTGCCTAGGAGACGTCGCTGCCGCCGCCGCAGACGGCCAACGACGCGAAGCCTCCCATCTCATGCCCAAACACCTGCAGAAGGATGTAAAGCCGACGCCCAACCCCCCTCCAGTCGATCCTCCCTGCCTTCGTGCTGCGTGACCGCGCCGAGGGCGGCGCAGTGTATCCTGGAGGGGTGTCTGTCTGATAAGCCGCCAAGCGGCCACCCAGTGACCCCATCCTTGAAGGGATGGGAGAAGAAGTCCGGGCAAGGAGCGAAAGCTCGAGCCCGTCCGCCTTAGCGCGCGCGCGCTTCGCGCGCACGCACAAGACGAAGACCCCGGAGCTCTGAAATCATACTTACCTGGCGTAGGGGACACCGTGATCAAGAAGGCGGTTCCCCCAGGGCGAGGCCCCTTCATTGCACTGCGATGGGGTTGACCCTTGCGATTATCCCTAATGTGGATAACTCGGACGCGTAATTTTTGGTAGTGGGGACTGCGTACGCGCTGTCCCCCTTATTTATTTAAAAAAAAACAAAATATGTACCAATTCGTTATAACAGTTTTTAATATTCCTTCGATCGTTATGTTTTAGCATCTCCTTTAATAAATCTATAAATCATTGATACTATTACCACATATTAGAGATGTCGTCATGCACCGGATCCTACTTTTGCCGGTCTATTCCCAGTCATCACCACTGGCTTTGTCACCACTGGGGACAAATGGGAAAAATATTCCCGATTGTTGCCAGTAGTGACGTATAACACTTACTTTCCCAGTTGTAGCCACTGGTTTATCACCACTGGTGACAAATGAGAAAAATTGCCGGTACCTATTAGTCTAAGATCCCACTGCTCGATTCTGCAGGTATCTGTTTTTTTGATACAACAAATTTTAAATGAATGTTAAGGAAGTATACAATGAAATAGGGAATGGTTGCCTAAAAAATATTAGCCGCAATTACCTGTAATTAATTTTTGTATAATTCATTCGCTACACTAAATTGCAACTATATATATGTTTTTTTAATGAATTTTACGACATTTGAAAGATAATAATGTCACAAATTGAAAAAACAATGGTTGCCAGCTCTCAGTCGGCCGCATCATTAGGGTTGCCAGCTGTAAACAGGTATGTCAGTGTTCATTTTTTGCAGTCACCTGTTTTTTTAAAACTTTCAATTCTAAATATAAAGTTTTATTTATACTAATTCCAAAAATCCATGGTTGCCAGTTGGGAAATGGCCGCAAACAGAGGTTGCCATGATTTCAAATTTCCATAAACGATTCTCGCTCCAGGTAAGTGGACGCGCAAGAGAGAAGATGTACGCATTGTTATGTGCTGCAAACAAGATAATAATGTAGTGTCGATGTAGTTCTAGTATTTTTTACTTTTTTTTTTATCCTACTAAATTATAAATTCGAAAGTCTGGATGTTTGTTCGTTACTTAATCACGCCTAAACGGCAGAAATTTACATGAAATTTGGCACACGTATAGTTTATAACCCGGATATTATAGCCGTTTCATTCCCGGGGAATAACAATTTTGAAACTTCTGAACCGATTTTAATAATTCTTTCACTGTTGGAAAGCTATCCCCGGTGAACATAGGGTACTTAATCTCATAAATGTGGGGGGAAGGAACCTATATTTTCTTTCACTTGTAATTTTTACTTGAAAAGTTGTCTACAGAATCTTTAAAGGAAATCGAACTTTTTTTATTTATTCATTTAATGTCCATGGATAGTATGTACATAGTATTTTTGTTTTTATTGGATTAAAATCTACTTTTTTTTTAATTATAAATTTTATTAATATTATTATATTGAATTTGTGATAATTACTCCACGCCATTCTATTAACACTATTGCATTTTTACGCCATTTTTTACGCCATAAATAAATACGGTAAATTTCTGGACAACAGAATTTTATTCATCATTAAAACGTCAGTTTAGTCTGTTAACGACGCGATAACTGTTTGAAATTTAAAAACATTTTATTCATGACAGCTGTCGTACGTTTAGATAATGTAAGATTCCCAAATAGTTCAATAACTATTTGGGAATCTTACATTATCTAAAAGTATTTTTTGTGCCACGAGGGTGGAAAATTGACTGATTTTAATAGTGAATCTTTTAAAAAGTGTGAACTTATATCAAAGTTTCGTAAAAAGAAAAAAATTAGCAATGAAAAAGATGACCACAGATAAACAAAAACATTGACATAATACTTAATAAGGATGACAACAGACTATGGTCAAGTGGACCTGGCCGCTGGCCTCAGCATATGCTGCAACGGACCAAGATCCGCTGCAGCGCTGGTTTTCAGACCAGACCCAGAGTGACTTTAAACTTAATAATAATAATATTATAATAAATTATTCATTTAACCACAACGGTACAATGGTTTACAATAAAATTTACGGTAGGTATCCTAAATTATAAATGAACTATGCTCAGTCTACTCAGGTACTTAACAACATAATTATGAATAACTAAGGTACTTAACATGGACTACAACGGCAAAAGCAAAAATGACAGAGACGAGTAAGCAAGGATGCGCAGTAGGGTGCTTTTTATCGAAAAAAGGCAATGAATGGCAGGACAATAATAGAATTGAATTTCCACTTGGTCAAGTCACACCCGAAAGAGAGCTCGCACAATAAGAAGGGGGCCATTTCACCCAGTGTAAGCCTCAACGACGCTGGGTTGCCGTTCCCGATGAGAGATGCGGACAACTAGAAGGTACATTTTGTGTCTTTTGTTTGTTGAGAAGATACTTTTTGAGATTTAATTTAAACAAATGTAACGTGTCCACAGCTCGCACCGGAGGCGGAAGGTTATTCCAACATTTCGTTGAGGCATACCTGAAAGATCCACGAAAAGCCGTAGTACGGTGCTTCGACGTAACAAAGATATGAGTGCAGGCTCTTTTCGGGTACCTACTATGATCCTTCGCCCATACTAGCTTGTTGAAGAGATAAAGCGGCCTTTGATTCCCAATAACGCCAAACAACATTGTAGCAAGGTGAAGTTGTCTACGAGCATCCATCCTTAGCATATCAGCCGCATTTAGGAAAGGGGTTACATGTGACCTACGCGGAATGGTGAAGCAGAATCGGGCGCAAGCATTTTGCACACGCTGCACAAGCTTTGCTGTTCTGGACAGTAAGCACGGGCCATACACTGTATCGCAATAGTTTAACTTGGATAAGACAAGTGCCTCGCACAATGTTACTCTCAACTCTTCACTCAGGTAAGGACGGATTTTATAAAGTAGCTTTAGCCTAAAGAAACAGTTGCGGGAGCACTCAGCAATGTGACTTTCAAATGACAAACATGGTTATCATCTAACATGTTACAAAAAGTTCACTGTTTTAAACAAAAAGACAGAAATGAATCCTACATTGGTTATTTGCTTTTAGCTGATACCAAATTTTGTAATGACAAAAGTTTGATTTTCATTAAAGATTCTGTAGACAACTTTTCAAGTAAAAAATACAAGTGAAAGAAAATATAGGTTTTTATCTCACGCAAAAAAAACTAGTCATCATGCTCTAATATTTATGTTTTAATAAAAAAAAAGTATAAAATTACTAGAACTACATCGACACTACATTATAATCTTGTTTGCAGCACATAACAATGCGTACATCTTCTCTCTTGCGCGTCCACTTACCTGGAGCGAGAATCGTTCATGGAAATTTGAAATCATGGCAACCTCTGTTTGCGGCCATTTCCAAACTGGCAACCATGGATTTTTGGAATTAGTATACATAAAACTTTAATTTAGAAATGAAATTTTTAAAAAAACAGGTGACTGCAAAAAATGAACACTGACATACCTGTTTACAGCTGGCAACCCTAATGATGCGGCCGACTGAGAGCTGGCAACCATTGTTTTTTCTATTTGTGACAATATTATCTTTCAAATGTCGTAAAATTCATTAAAAAAACATATAGTTGCAATTTAGTGTAGCGAATGAATTATACAAAAATTAATTACAGGTAATTGCGGCTAATATTTTTTAGGCAACCATTCCCTATTTCATTGCATACTTCCTTAACATTCATTTAAAATTAGTTGTATCAAAAAAACAGATACCTGCAGAATCGAGCAGTGGGATCTCGTACTATATCTGTTTGGGCGTGATTAGAGATGGGTTTATGCCCTGCTGGCATATTGGGCGTATTGATTTAACGCCGAATAAATGCCTTTTGTCTGGGCAAAAACTGTAACACAAATATTTAAAAAATCAGAAAAGGTTAATTCATAAAAACATTTAACTATAGCTAATATATTAAGTAACGAGAGTTAAGATTATTTATTTTATAAATAATTCGAATTTTCAACTGTGATTTTATAACAAGACTGATTTATTTAATTAAAATTATTTTAATTTACGAAATACTGACATTGGGTTACATTTAAAGTTAAGTTCCTGCATAATTTCTTAGAACTTTTAGTTATTCGTCTTTGGGCCCAGTAAGGCATTTATTTGGGCGTAAACTCATTTATGCCCAATATGCCAAGTTTATGCCCATTTTGTCCATATTTGTTTTTGCCCTCGACCCATCTCTAGGCGTGATCGTGATTGACGCGCGACGCGACACGGTCCAGTCAAGCAAGATAAAATCCGCCGGGTACCGGATCCATACCGGGTACCCCTATATTATACCCCTCCCATCTCTAGTTTTGTCTGTGTTTAATTAACGTCATGTTGATGGGGTACAGTTAGAGAGAGCCTCCGTGGTGCATGCAGCAGTGGTGGCTGGCTAGTATTCAGTTATTCTTACAACATTCGCACTAAAGTTTGGTCCGACATGGAATTTGAACTTAGCTTTAAAAAGCTAGGTTCAAATTCCAGGTCGGACCAATTGTTCAGAATACTCAGTCACAGTCTGGAGTCGGTCGGTGGACGTTAGCAGGCGTAGCCTGGGTGTCAGCCATCCGGGGCGGAAGACAATTTTGCCGCCCTTTCTTTTTTGCTCCTCCAGTTGGTAAAGCAGCCCACCCTCCCGGGGCGGAAGACAGTTCTGTGCCGCCCTTTTTTTTTTGCTCCTCCAGGCAATTTTACACATTTACATAAGTTTGTTTCATAAATCATTGTAACTTTAAATAATGACCGACAAACTTATCTGTTCCGGTGGCGGCGTCGCTACTGTCTATTTAAAACTGTCATTAAATATCGTTTTTGCATTGCATTTTACGTAGTTCCAATTTTGGCCACCGGAACAGATAAGTTTGTCGGTCTATAACAGGGTTTTTGCACAGGTTTTTGAACGAAGCTTAAAGTGTCAAATTCAAATTTGTCAGCTGTCAAAACCGAGGGAATTCATTTTCTTTTCGGTTCATTGTCATTGTTTTCTCAAAAGTTTTGGAGTAAAATCTGTTTGCATCCTGGATTGCTGAAGTGATTTTTGTGTGAAAAATGTCTATGTTCCCAGGAACTGTAGCCTTCGACGAATATGGGCGTCCATTTATCATCTTACGAGACCAAGATAGGCAAAAACGGCTAACCGGTATAGATGCCTTGAAGGTAAGAGTTTTTATTATTAATTTTATCACACTCAAAATAACATCCTGGATATTTATTAGTAACCCCTTATTATTATTTCTATGTGTTAAACAATTTGATAGTTTTATTTTGTAACCTAGAAATATAAACATCGATTACTATTTTTCTAAAAACTGGCACAAAAGATGATTTTTATCAATGAAACTGGCATTATTCTGGTCATTTATGCTAAAATAAGTTATCCTAGTCTTAAAAAGTACACTTTTGTTAGATTTTTATGAAATTATACGCAATTATAAAACCGGGTGTAAGTGAGTCACATGATGGCTTCTTCGATCACAATCCTTCAATGGTTACCCTTGCCTACGACAAATCGTTTCAAAATAATAAAATTAATTTTCATATAATTATTTAAAACACCTTATCATCAGTAAGTTATTTGTTTTAATAACTAGAATTTAATAACCAGCAGAGATTTTCTCAAAATGGTGCTTATTATTTATGGCCTAGAAATGATGTTTACCAAAAATCAGCTTAAGAGCCCTATCACATATTGACTGTGATTTTTGCATAAAATGGCCAACTTTGGCGTTCTTGATCTCAGAAACAAAAATACATTTACAATTATGACTTAGTAAATAGTGTAGAATATTTATTAGAATAGTTAGTAGCGGCTTTGCTTTTTGTAAATTTTGCTTAACTTTTTATATGAACCCAAAATTGCAGAGAAAGATTTTCATAAAATGCGCGAAGGCACATTTTTAAGCTCCTAGATTAACCCATTACCGCCCTCTGTACCTGCTCAGGTACAGTCACTTAAGTAAATATATCATGGATATTGTTGATGATATGTGCGGAAGTAGTTATACATTTTGAAACTAGATGACACTATTTGTCAAATAATAAAAAAGCCTTGGCGTTGGCGCGAAAACAAATGTCATTTACTTTGTTTTATAATACAGAATCCGAATACGCCCTAAAATGTAAGCTTATTCTATTGTTTTTCATTAAAAATAGTGATTTATTGTAACATTTTCTTATTTACTCAGAAAAAGAAAACATTTAGGTTAGCTAGGAAAAAATAAAAGTGGAGATTTACTACAAAACTTATAAACTAGGAGTTGTTTTTTGCACTGTACACAGGCAGGTACAATGGGCAGATTGGTACAAAAAAAAATATTTTGACTTCAGACTTACACATACGTTACCGTGGCAAGTCGGTGTGTCTTTACTAACTATATAAGAGTCGAAGAAACTTCGGAGTCAATTTTAGCCGAAGACAGTAATAATATGGGGTATGATATGGTATTAGTTCCACCGGATCCCGCCATATCGTGAGTGATGAGGAGGATGGTAATGAAGATGAATTGGCGTCTTCAACTTTGCCACGAGACGTTCCAAGGACTCGTGGCAAAGTTGAAGACGCCAATGATCACGTTATCCTGACCATGATGTTTCAGAATGTAATGACAGTGATGACGAGCCGCTGGTAAGACCTGGACCTGCGAAACGTGCTAAAAGTTGTGATGAAAATTTACCAGTTTGGAGAAAAACTTTGCCGATCTATAGTACTGCCCACGCCGTTACCGATGTCACTCAGAACGGTTTCCGAGCCACAGGTACCGTAAAGGAAAATAGAACGAAGAAATGTCCCCTGACCTCAGTAAAAGACATGAAGAAAAAGCCTAGAGCGCAATATGTCTATCGTTTCGATACAAGAAATGAAATAACTATGGTACGATGGACAGACAACAAGTTACAATGGGAACTAATTTTGATCACATAGAACCTCTGGGCAAAGTCAAACGCTGGTGTAACATCAAAAAGCAAAGGTAGATGTAAACATACCCAGAATGTTTGTCAACTATAACAGTGGGAATGATCCATGGGTGGAGTTGATCAGATGGATCAGTCTATCAGCCTTTATCGTATATCCATAAAAGGAAAGAAGTGGTGATGGGTTATTTTTACTTACTTGCTAGATATGGCTATATCAAACGTTTGGCGGTTGCATGTTATGCTCAGTAAAGCGAAAGAAGTGGTCACCTTTACCTTTTAGACGAACGATGTCACGGGCTTACTAACGTCCAACATAAACAAAGAACATCATCGTCAGTTGTGCTTGAAGAGCCGAACAACAACGGCCATAACCCAGAACGCATTGAAAACCCACTGCGATGTGTTATTTGTCACCAACGAATTCGCTGGCGTTGCGAATTATGTTCGAAAACCTTATGTATTGAGCGAAGTTGTTTCAAACAATTTTACTCCTAATACGCCCATTGTACACGGCTGTGTACACCCTTAAAACTTAAAATCTATAACTTTTTTTTATTTTTATCTTTGTATTCCTTTAATTTGATCCATATTTAAAGTAATAAATAATAGTATCACGAAAGTATATACCGCAGTTTCATTTTGGGCGTTAATGGGTTAAACTACTATTCTAAGCAAATGAAACAAAAAAAATGAGAATGTTATCTCTTATATAGTCGTATAGTTCGTAGCGGCCTGGGATTATTAAATATCTTTGGTTTTATATAAGAAAAAAAATCTAGTTCTAAAGCGAAAATCTTCGAAAATCGCTTTAAGTTAACAGTGAATTTCTCCTATCTACGATAATACAATTAAGCAAAATGTATACCACAATAATTGTTATATCATGAGGATTGAAGATTTTATAATTTTAAACCATTCATTTATTATCCTTTTTCGATAATAACAATAAATAAAACTGCAAAATTACTACAAAATGGTATTGTGGTCACGTGACCAATGAGTTGTCATAACGAAGTGGAAATTTGTAATAGGGCTCTTAACCTAAAACTGTAAATACTGAACACTGATGATGATTGAAATATCACGTAGTGTATTGATTGTTGATGATATCAACCTTGGCTGTGTCTGAGGTGTTCAGTAAAACAAGCAAAGGCTAGGATATAAGAATAACGATAGTTTTCAACAAGATAGGAACTAATTCAAAATACCCATCACTTGACTCATAATGAGAAACAAATACTGGCAAAAAATTGCATGTTTATTGAAATAAAATAAAAGAAATGTATAAAAAAATGTAGTTTAAATCCCACCAAAAACATTACCTATGTAAAAAACTAGCCAAGTCTCGATGGAGCTGCTTGTTTATCTTTAAAAAGTAATGAAATCTAGACAAAGTAGTGCCAAGTCTAAGGTTCCTTACTGCGATTTCTTTATTATTATAGGTAATGTTGTGTGATTTGGCCGTTGAAGGGCCAGATGGCCAAACAGACGTGAACTTGAGTTCATATAAAATAACAGTTCAACTGAAACTATACACTATCTATTTTACATCTAACTTAATTCAAAACAATATCCCATTTCAGTCCCACATAAATGCTGCTCGTCAAATCGCTGGCATCCTCCGCACGTCACTTGGACCCCGTGGTCTGGACAAGATGATGGTGTCGCCTGACGGTGAAGTGACAGTCACCAACGATGGGGCCACAATCTTAAAGCTCATGGACGTGGAACACCAGATCGGAAAACTGATGGTGCAGCTTGCTCAGAGTCAGGACGATGAGATCGGTGACGGAACTACTGGTGTGGTAGTGCTTGCAGGTAAATTAAAATAAAACAGAATTTTAGAATCTGTTTTAAGACCCTATTTCCTACATATAAACAATAGTGAAAACTTACTAATAAATAGTTTAGCGTCTATTTCTTGGCGAATACTGTCGTTTCAGCATACGTGCTTACATGCGCTACATTCGCATTAACACGCTTACTTTGTCGTGTTTCCTCAAACCGATAATAGTATCATGTCAGTGTGTATAGATTCGCGGTTATAGGAGCTTATAGGCGCCTTATCGCTCGTAAGAATTGCGTGAGTGGCAAAAGCCGTGCGTATACGACGAGCGTAAGGAGTTTATACGCGCGTATAAAACGCTTATCTGGAACCTAAACACTTGACAACTAAACAGAAAATTTGAGTCAGTACTCAGTGTATAATCTCCACATAATCTTTCTCTCCTCAGGTGCTCTTCTAGAACAGGCCTCCAACCTGCTCGACAAAGGCATCCACCCCATCCGCATTGCAGACGGCTTCGAGATTGCAGCTGCCACAGCGCTAGCCCACCTTGACTCGATCAGCGAAGCATTCCCCGTGAACAAGGATACCCGTGATCACCTCATCAAAGTGGCCATGACAACGCTCGGCAGCAAGGTGGTCGTCAAGTGCCACCGGCTTATGGCTGAGATCGCTGTTGATGTGAGTATACTTTTTACACTTAATTGGTGCCTGAAACACTAACTGTATACATAACAAAAAAATTAACATTCTACTGGAATAGGTCTATTCGCTTTACTGCTGAACCTCTATGATGATTAAACCATGTTGTGTATTGAATCATTATGATGTCAACCTTGGCTGTGTCTGAGAGGCTCAATGTAAAGCAATATCTTAGTTAAATTGACTTCAAGTAAAGAAACTACTTAATTTTAATACATTGATAGTTCTTTTATTATTCTAATTGCATTTGTCACACCTAGTATTTCAGTTATCCTTTACTAGAAGGTTGTCTGATAGAAATCACTTCAAGCAATAAGACCAGTAGCCCACCTATATTGTGCTTTTATGTTTTTTTAACACATTCCCTGTGCATGCACCAACGATGAGGCATTTTGAGTTACTCGTCAATTCGTCATACGTGAATGCCCCATCGGTGGGGCATGAGTACCACGCAAAACTTACGGTAAAAGAAGTGGATAAACTCACGCGTGTATAAAGTTAAGCCTTTAAACTTGCGTGGTACTCATGCTCCACCGATGGGGCATTTACGTATGACGAGTAACTCAAAATGCCCCATCGGTGGGGCATGCCCAGGGAATGTGGTAACTGTAACTTTTATCTTTTTTTGTGCAATAAACGATATCTATCTGTATCTTATGTTAAGCATAAAACAATAAAGACTCTTGCCTAATGCATTCTCTTTATTCACAGGCAGTGCTATCAGTGGCAGACTTGGAGAAAAGAGATGTGAACTTCGAGCTGATCAAAGTGGAGGGCAAAGTGGGGGGACGTATGGAAGACTCCATGCTCGTGAGGGGAGTCGTCATTGACAAGACTATGAGCCACCCGCAGATGCCTAAGACGTTGAAGGTATGTTTATTTTTAATTTTATCATATAACTTCAAGGAATGGAAATCCTACGGAAGTATGAGGGTATGGAACACGTCTGAAATGAGAGAACTTATGATTGAGTTTAAATTATTGGGAGTACTGAAGCTTATAGGCTCTGATGGCTTTGTCACTTGAGAAAAGATTATGAAAGCCTATTTATGCCTTCTTGACGCATATTACTTCCCATCTTGTCTCACCTGCTTGCCTCTGTTTTTCATGAAATGGTTGAAGAATTTCATGATACAAATCTACGGGTCCCTAAGACATATTATAACAATAACATATTTGCAAAATCATTCAGTTGCATTATCAAGCTTAATTTAATCTTACACGCATTTTAGATTATAGTATAGGTTATGAAACTTAAATAATCCGTACTAAAATAACGGTTTATACTGAACAGGACGTGAAACTAGCCATCCTTACCTGCCCGTTCGAGCCGCCGAAGCCGAAGACAAAGCATAAGCTGCAGGTGGGCTCTGCGGACGAGTACCGCGAGCTGCGCCAGTACGAGCAGGACAAGTTCCTCGAGATGGTGCGCAGGGTCAAGGTATGTCGACTGGACTGGCCGGCGATGGGTGACCGTGGACATGGGTGCCAACAGGACAGCTTGGGCAGCCTCCTTCTGCAAAGTAGTTATCTCGAAGGAAGGAGGGAGTGGAAGAAGGATTCTATTGCCGCTTCCCCTTCGGCGAAACTCCTTTAGCCCTCTAACATACGCATTGCACAGGTTATCCATGCCTTGTCTGTAGATGACTTAGTTTCTCTAGTGATCAAGGGCGTCGCCAGCTTATGATTAACATTAAGGGGGGGGCAATGGGTCAATATTATTTAGGAGAAAAAATTTGAACGCCGAGAGCATGAAGCGTTACCGCTTTGCGGCTGGCTACATTTGATCTCTAGGGGGAGGGGGGGGCGCAACTACCCCCCTCTGCCCCCCCTTGGCGACGCCCTTGCTAGTGATCCTTCCAAAGGTGCCACACTGGCCTATTTCGCCAGGCCGGAGTAAAACGGGGGAGTTAAGTGAGTAGATAATTATTTTTCTGAATCTGATTGGCTAGTTACTATACTACCTCCAGAAAACTGCTGTCATAAAATTTTTTGCTGTGTTGCGCCAATATGTATGTGGGAGCCAGCACACTTGTAACGAAAGGATATAACATTTATTTATTTACAAAAATTCTACGCTAACATTACAGGTACACATAACACCAATAGGTGGGTTGTATGACTGTCTGCCAGCTGACCTAGCATTAAAAAATTATATCATCTTCATCATCATTGGCCTGTCTCAGTTCACTTCTGGGCATAGGCCTCTCTCAATGCTCGCCACTTAGTTTAATTATTGGCTAAAAGAGTATATAACATAGATTTTATCCGTTTATCCAGGAAGCCGGAGCAACCCTAGCAATCTGCCAATGGGGCTTCGACGACGAAGCGAACCACCTTCTGCTGTCTGAAGGCCTGCCGGCGGTGAGATGGGTGGGCGGGCCAGAGATGGAGCTCATTGCCATCGCTACCGGTGGACGCATCGTACCACGCTTCGAGGAACTGACCAAAGAGAAGCTGGGGTCATGTGGACTGGTCCGGGAACTCAGTGAGTTACATTATTATTGTTCAACCAGCCGGATCCGAAGGTTTTAAATTGGTGCTGAAACATCAAACAGTTTTAAGAGTAGAATGTGCCGAACAATTCGAATTTTAGAATTTTTACACTCAGTTGCAGAAACGTCTATTAAAGTTAATGTTTCATTAAAGCTATTGTTGTCACTTTTTATTTCATGACAACGAAAAGTGAAAGCATTAGATTTAATGAAGCATTTACTTTAATGGAGCTTTCTGCAACAGGGCGATAGTCTCATATTTTTCATTGTATCAAATCGTCCATATACAAGTAAGCACAGAATTTTTAGATGGTTTCTGATGACGTCGTCAATGCTTTAGCAGTTTTTTATCTCCATGAATTATGTAACAGAAATGTGCAGTTAACAGTACTTTAGTTGTATAGAATTGAAAACATTTCTTCTGCCACCGCTTATGCCTTCGACTTTGTCGATTCTTTCGGTGCCATTGTTAGATCTTATCGGAGTGATCAATCCGTTTGTTGAGCTCGATTCGAATTAAAGTGTGTCTAAGTTTACTCTTCTGTTTGTTTACAGCATTCGGCACGTCTAAAGAAGAGATGTTAGTGATCGAGCAATGCTCGAACTCGCGCGCAGTGACGCTGCTCATGCGCGGCGGCAACCGCATGATCGTGGACGAGGCCAAGCGCTCCGTCCACGACGCGCTGTGCATCGTGCGGTCGCTGGTGCAGGTATAGTGCAAACATTGACAATTTTATATTGGTAGTGTAATGGTGTAGATTAATATGACATTTTCAGAGAATATACTCAAATATAGGGTTTTTCAATAAGGACGGGTAGATTTTGGCGGCCTGTGGCGACCATCCTGTCCCGGTGACATTCGTCAAATCTTCATCTATCTAACAAAGTTTTACCACTTGCACGCGCTGCTCAGTCGTGAAACTTGGCATAGTGATTTGGCATGGGTGGCTGAATGATGGACGGAAGATTTGACCAACGTCACTGTGACAGGATGGTCGCCACAGGCCGCCAAAATCTACCCGTCCTTATTGAAAAACCCTTATTCCGAAAATGCAACGAAATTTTTTTTTCTCTAACTGCGTACATAGAGTAAAAGACAATTTTTCATTTTGATCAAGCAAATCAGTTATTTGTAACAAAAAGATAATTATTTTGGAGTCATTTTCTTTCGTGTGTTGCCTAATGATGAGACTCAAATCGGAGGGAGGCCGGCGGTGGGGCTTCGCATCGGCCCTGAGCCTGGGCCGACTGTGTGAACAGCGTGGCGAAGCCCTACCCGCCGGGGTGGCCCTGTGACACGTTGATTATGAGAGCTGAAGGCATACACGCTAACTGAAAGAAAAAATGAATAAACATAGTAACATAAATGACCAAGAGAAAAACATTTCCTACAATTTCCAGAGGATTCCAAACTAAACCAGATCTATAACTTTGGAAATACGATTGGCATCTGACATCCGTAACCCTTACAAGGGAAACCAGACCTACTTGAAACATACCTTTATTCCCCGTGGTCCCTGTCCCTGTCCCTGGAAGGGACCACGGGGAATTATTTTCCCCGTGGTCCCTGAATTAAGTATAAGCCAACAAATTTAAAAAGGTTTGTTCATGGTCCCTGTGGTAGTCCCCGAAAGGTATCATAATAGCGCTGTTATAAGCTCGAAAACAGACTTTGCGGGAAGAAAATAAATTGTTGATGTACATAATAGTTCTAGTACAAGAGGCAAAGAAAATATTTTTGAAGCGATGGAGAAAAATTAAGAAAAAATGGTGGGCCATTAAGGTACCACGGGGAATTATTTTACCCGTGGTCCCTGAATTAATTGTGTCAGTCTGCGATGAATGCGGACTTGTTTTTGGGAGTTTTTTTTTTGCGCGACAAGACGCGACGATTTGAATTGAACAGTAGCTGTCCAATTACCATGAAATGCAAATATCTAAAGAGCTATGGTATTTAATTTGTATTAAAAAAAAAGCAAAAAACATTTAATAAAATGTGTGAAAATTTCGGAAAACAAATGAATGTCGGGAAACTAATTGAAAGTCGGGAAAACAAATGAATGTCGGGAAAACAAATGAATGTCGGGAAAACATTGTTTATTGATCTGAAGTAAAAAAAACAGGTGCAAGCGATTTTCGACCTTATCGACATTTACCAAAATAACTGATTTTAATGAACTAGCAAAGATAGTCGACAAGCGGTTGCGAAAAAGCAACCAAATTTTAAATGTCAATAAGGTCGAAAATCGCTTGCACCTGTTTTTTTTGTTTGTCTATTGATTTGAAGTAAAAAAAACAGGTGCAAGCGATTTTCGACCTTATTGACATTTAAAATTTTGTTGCTTTTTCGCAACCGCTTGTCGACTATCTTTGCTAGTTCATTAAAATCAGTTATTTTGGTAAATGTCGATAAGGTCGAAAATCGCTTGCACCTGTTTTTTTAACTTCAGATCAATAAAAAATGTTTTTACGACATTCATTTGTTTTCCCGACATTCATTTGTTTTCCCGATATTCTCTTGTTTCTCCGACATTCAATTGTTTTTCCGACATTCATTTGTTTCTCTGACATTCAGTTGTTTTTCTGATATTTACTTGTTTTCCCGACATTTTCTTTTTTCTCCGACATTCATTTGTTTCTCTGATATACAGTATTTTTTTTTTCCTGATATTCATTTGTGAAAAATAAAGTTCTGTTATTTTTTTTCTTAGTTGTCTATTAATTACTTGGTCTGCGTTTTGTAAATATTGTTATAGTAAAACTAATGGGAAAAAGCAACACAAGCGTAGTCCTACCATCGGTAAGTTCCCAGAAGTTCTACTGGTAAGACTGTAGGGATTGATCTGGTCTTACTTAACTTTTTATTTGTGTTTTTATGCATGGTGACATTTGCGACAATATTTGTGCTGTTCGTCCCCACTGGCGATAATTGGGACGTATTTTTCTCATTTGTCACCAGTGGTGATAAACCAGTGGCTACAACTGGGAAAGTAAGTGTTATACGTCACCACTGGCAACAATCGGGAATATTTTTCCCATTTGTCCCCAGTGGTGACAAAGCCAGTGGTGATGAATGGGAATAGACGTTTTTAAATTTGTTGGCTTATACTTAATTCAGGGACCACGGGGAAAATAATTCCCCGTGGTCCCTTCCAGGGACTATCACAGGGACCACGGGGAATAACCCGAAACATAGTCTATAGTACTAGCTCCAACGGCTTAACGTGCCTTCCGAAGCATGGAATCATAATTCTTTTCAGACATTCAGGTGATTCAAGCCTGCAATGTCCTAACCAAACTGAAAACAATCACACAAAGTGATGTTCCCTGCGGGATTCGAACCCACGACCTCCGAATTTTAGAGCCCAAGGCTCTAACCACTGTACCACGGAGGCAGTTAACATTATTATTATTTATACTGTTAATGTTTGTAGGATTCGCGCGTAGTGTACGGCGGGGGAGCGGCAGAGATCTCTTGCTCTCTGGCAGTCGCTCGCGCCGCCGACAAGCTGTCTTCACTCGACCAGTACTCCTTCCGCGCCTTCTCCGACGCGCTCGAGTCTGTACCGCTCGCCCTGGCTGAGAACAGGTCAGTCTAGGCTATTGAGTATGTCCTAGGTCGATCACACAGTGCCTAACGACGAAAGTCTACAACCAGTGTGTCCTACTGACATAGGGACCCAAAACGTGGACACTTACGGCATTGAATCCGTTATGTTTATTTGTTGGATTGAATCCGATATAAGGTACTTAATCCGATAGAGAACCAATATAATTAACTGTGACCATTCCTTTATTGTAATCTCTTCCGTAATAAAAAAAATATTGGTTCAGGATTTCCTTAACCCATTAAAGGGCATAAGGAGTTTAAATTTTTCATTGGTTTTCGCCGGTATTACAACTGCATAAAGTTTAAGTTATGGTGGGAACTATTTTACCACTATTAATTGATGTATAATGTTGTTGTTATTTGCAGCGGCCTCTCGCCCATCGACACGCTGTCCGAGGTGAAGGCGCGGCAGGTGGCTGAGAACAACCCCAACCTGGGCGTCGACTGCATGGACACAGGTAAATTATTATATGTATTTATTTACTAAAAGAGATTGATGGATTGCGTGAAAGATGATATAAGTAAAGGAGTGGATACCTCATTAGCGAGTGACAGGAATGAATTGAAGCTAATTATAGCGACGGCAAAATTACAAACAAAAACACTTCTAGTGGTAGTGAAATTACTGGGTATATGAGACCTAATAACTGTCGTCTCGGTGTAGCGGGCGCAGGGCGGAGCCGGACAGTAACTGCTTAGTTACTGTTTGGCACTGAACTGTCTAAGCGCAGACGTGGCGCTTACCATCAGGTGTACGATCTGCTTGTCTTGTTACACATTGCAATAAAAAAAACTTTATTACTCCCATGGAAACTGAGTTATCCCAGGACAAAAATGTAGGAAGTCTGTGTGTGTAAAAGGCACAAGGTTTAGTCTGTGTCTCTTTTTCTTGCGAATTATCTCATACTTTACGTAAGCTGGGATGGTCACAGCTTACGAAATATGCCGATGACCAGGAATAGGCCGATCAATCACTACAAAGTGAGCACTGGGTCGTCCCTCCCGGGTGTAGAACCAAGGGAGTTTAGTGGGTAGTGGGACGAACGTCTAATTGCCCTGCGATTAAGATATTTTAACTTTCAAAAATGGTCTCAATGGTTTACTCGTGTCGTTATTTTGTGGTACGGTCAACAGCACATTACGGTAAATACTTGCAGTTCGATAATAGCACTTATGCCCTCGACACAAGAGTGGTACAAAGTCCAAAGTGACGTCTGACATGCTTTTGACTGTACCAAATGTTTTTAATAGTTTTGATATTGAATTGAAAGCCTCGAGTATACGCTAGCTACTTTTACACTCATATTAATATGGATTAACTTTGTCTCCAGGGTCAAACGACATGAAAGCAATGAACGTGATCGAGTCCCTCCACTCGAAGAAGCAGCAGATCGCTCTGGCCACTCAACTCGTTAAGATGATCCTCAAGATCGACGACGTCCGCTCACCAGCTGACTCCATCGAATAATATACTAATACCTAACCATAGGTGGCCGTTCGATGCCCGTCTAGGACCCTGCTTTATTACGCCATGGTGACGTAGTCGGCTACCATATCCAAGCAATAATTGAAATGTGTAATAGTTATGAAGCGCTCGTGGCGCAGCTGTGACAGTGAATCGTTAGCGATAACAAAAGTCAAGCTACAGGTCGCGGCAAATATCTTGAAATCGGGTGGGAATTGCGCAGAACATGAATTTTAAAGTGCGCGCTGAAGCATACTTCTGACCAATAGAGCGCGCGTGCGTCGGGAGATTCGCGCGCGCTATTGGCCATTAGAAAGTGCATATGCGTGAACTTTCCCCCACTCCGTCGACCAATGATCAAGAAGTTTGCTGGCACCTGTACCCACGCCGCGGTCTGTTGATGATGATGGTGATCATTCTGGACCAAATTTAGTGACATTTATTTCGAGCGTCTCCGTGTTTCGGAAGGCACGTTAAGCTGTTGGTCTGCTGATATTTACTATAATATAGATATTAGTCGTTAAGCTTTTTTATTGTTCAAAAGCATTCATCTGACCAATAGCGCGCGCGGGCGTTCGGGAGATTAGCGCGCGCTATTGGTCACGCGTAAGTGCACATGTGCGAACTTTCCCCCCTCTCCGTCGAACGATGTTCAACAAATTTGCCAATACCTATACCACACTTTGCGACGGATTAGCAACGTTGTCAATTGTGACATTTCCATACTATCTGACAGAGTAAGTTAGCCGGCACGTCAGTATGGCGTCCCAGTGAAGCAGGGTTTTTAGGGCTGTCTGAAGATGTTTAAGGTTAGTTACTAAAGATAAAGAGATGGTCTCTTTAGAAATGTATGAATTTAACTTGACTACTCAGTGTTCTATTTAAAATACAATAGCATTCAAAATGGCGCCGGTTGATAAACGTTAACGCTTTCAATGTCACAATTCGAAAAAAAAAATTACCAAAGTCTTAAAGGGCGTTAACCCTTTGATCGTCACAGTCGGATTAATCCAAAAAATTGTGTCCATTTTGCAAATTCCATTAGGAATGGACACGGAAATATGTGTCAAATTAATTTGACCGTGGCGGATAATGGGTTAATAGGTTAATGCTTTACGTTTTAAGTACTTGCTGATATATATTTTCTTAATGTGTTGACTCACAGCATAAGTTGTAATTTACAACGATTTAGTAATGTTTGAGTTAGGAACTAATTTTAAAAAGGTATTAGAAATTCTCATTAAGAGAAGTGAGAGAATAATACAAGAAGAAGTACAACTCGTTTATGAAAGTCTGTAAAACAGTGGCAACGGTCTAAAAATGAGATAGCGTCTTCAATACTTCATGCTTTATGTTTGGTTAGTAGCAGGTCTATTAAACAGACTTTTTTATATCATAATGGTCACAGGCCTCCCATCCTTGAAATCAAGTTATCGTTACAATAGGTACTGGTATTTTTGCATATAGATATTTTAAATAGGACACTGGGTGTATAAGTCCAAATAACTCCAACTTTTAATAAAGTACACCATATTATATTTATGAATGATTTCAATCACAATGTTAGATTTGTGTTCGTTTTATTTGAATTGTAAGTATTATTTGTCTCAAGACTGTGGTAGATATCTATCACATTAGGATGTCTGTACAGAATTCAAACTTTAACTCTTTCAACGCCAATGACTGATATATCAGACAAAAAAACAGGATCAAGAAACGATGTATTTTACTTGCCTGTATGAGTTGAGTACAATTTTATAATTTTTTGGTAAAAAAAATTTTATGGTCGTGGCGTTAGGGGCACCATTTTCGGAAAAAAGCGTGGCGGGGAAAGGGTTAAGTCTGTGTTCAGGTCTAGGTTAGGTTCTGTATAGACGTTTGTCGCTAGTTTAGCTGCTGCGTTTGTTTGGTATGAGCGCGGGTATGTCAGTACTAAACACGCGATGGATGCCTTATTGCACTAATAAATTAATAAGCTATTCATTGTTGTTTTATTTTTGTAGCTGTTGTGAGAATTATCATAAGTGCGTGGGTATTGGATATATTTACTGGTGGTCTCTTGGTGTATCTGGGTTGTGGCGGGGGGGGGGGGGGGATAATGTATAGGTAGTACTTATATAAGCAGCGAAATCGGCGCTATTCAAGCGGCTAAATTGGGCTAAATCGCCGTTCTGGATAATGCCATAAAGGTGTTAGCACACTGCAGCGAATGCGAGCCGGAACGAAACGGAACACCATACAGGGTGGCCCTGAAAATCGTGGATCAAACGAAACAGGGAGATAAAGGAGGTTATTACCGACATAAACCCCTCAACAGTATGACCTCACATCGACTCTACAAAAAATTAAAGCTATTTTTTGTTTTGAAAAAAATAATGCCTTAATTTGTAATCAAATGGCAAAATAATGAAAACAGATTGTTTTTTCTTTCTTTTTTTTGTGTTCAATTATTGTCAAAGAAAGCATCTTTACATAAAAAGTATCTTTACCACTGTGGGGACACAAATTCGTGAGTAATGGCAACTTTCTTAAAAGAAATTAAGTTTTACGAAAAATCAATTCCAACTTCAAAACAGTACTGTGAAAAAAAAATGTATGACCGACAAGTGACCCTGTATCAAAAAAATTAGCCTGTTTTATCACCATTTAAATGAGGTATAACACTTGGCTATTTTGTAGTTAACTTATTTTACAAAACTTGTTTATTGGCGCCAAGTCTAACTTTCAATAAATTGAGCGATCAATAAAAATCGTTATTCGCGTTGATTATTTTCACTCTTAACAATCCTAGAGCTTTAACATTGGAATAAATACCCGGTATCTTTTGTCCTTTTCACACTCGGGTCGGGTACGTACCCGACTCGGGTCGTACATACGATCCATTGTTTTTTGGCTCAGGTACTTAGGTACCGCTTGCGCGTACGTTTGGCCCACCGCTCCCGCCGCGGCAGCGAATCAGTGACTCGCTACCGCTTGTTATTACGCACGTATTCTGCCGGTTTGCTCTTCAACGTCTCCTGAACGGACTCGGATTTCTTGTCTGACTGTGATCTAAGCTTGCCATACGGACTGTGAGTCTTGCCAAACTGTGACCTAAGCTTGCCATGCGGACTCTGTGTGATTTCTTGCCAAACTGTGACTTAAGCTTTCCAATCGGACACTGATTCTTGAAGCCTTCCCTCGTCAGCGAGAGTATGCTGACATGCATTACATCTACGGCTTTTGTAATGGCCACTGTAAGAAGAGTGGAGTACAGTCAGCTGTACTCCACTCTTCCTACAGTGGCCATCTGGCGTAGCGTAGGTCACAGTTAGGCAAGAATTAGTGTCCGATTGGAAAGCTTAGGTCAAAGTTTGGCAAGAAATCACACAGAGTCCGCATGGCAAGCTTAGGTCACAGTTTGGCAAGACTCAGCACAGTCCGTATGGCAAGCTTAGATCACAGTTAGACAAGAAATCCGAGTCCGTTCAGGAGACGTTGAAGAGCAAACCGGCAGAATACGTGCGTAATAACAAGCGGTAGCGAGTCACTGATTCGCTGCCGCGGCGGGAGCGGTGGGCCAAACGTACGCGCAAGCGGTACCTAAGTACCTGAGCCAAAAAACAATGGATCGTATGTACGACCCGAGTCGGGTACGTACCCGACCCGAGTGTGAAAAGGACAAAAGATACCGGGTATTTATTCCAATGTTAAAGCTCTAGGATTGTTAAGAGTGGAAATAATCAACGCGAATAACGATTTTTATTGATCGCTCAATTTATTGAAAGTTAGACTTGGCGCCAATAAACAAGTTTTGTAAAATAAGTTAACTACAAAATAGCCAAGTGTTATACTTCATTTAAATGGTGATAAAACAGGCTAATTTTTTTGATACAGGGTCACTTGTCGGTCATACATTTTTTTTTCACAGTACTGTTTTGAAGTTGGAATTGATTTTTCGTAAAACTTAATTTCTTTTAAGAAAGTTGCCATTACTCACGAATTTGTGTCCCCACAGTGGTAAAGATACTTTTTATGTAAAGATGCTTTCTTTGACAATAATTGAATACAAAAAAAAGAAAGAAAAACCAATCTGTTTTCATTATTTTGCCATTTGATTACAAAATAAGGCATAATTTTTTTCAAAACAAAAAATAGCTTTAATTTTTTGTAGAGTCGATGTGAGGTCATACTGTTGAGGGGTTTATGTCGGTAATAACCCCCTTTATCTCCCTGTTTCGTTTGATCCACGATTTTCAGGGCCACCCTGTATACCTCGCTATAAAAGCGTTTCGTTTTGCTTCCGTTTTGCATTCGCTGCAGAGTGATCGGTACGGTTTGTTCCCGTTGAGTCACACCATTTAGGCCACCGATTTCCATAACGTATTATCATAGAGCTCAGTGGTACAGGGGGTACAGGCAGGCCAGTACAGGCACTGACCTCCATAGACAAGCTACAGGTGTACAGTAACACCTTTAAAGCAGTAAACACACTGAGCTCCAGGTCAGTGAGTAAACATGATAATAATAAACTCTGCAGTCTGCTCTACACTCAAAGGTTCAAAAGATGCTGGCAAAGAACACAAAAAATCCAGTATTTTCATTTTGAAACTGACACTGGCCGTCAAATCTACCCCGCAATCGTTAAAAATATCACACGTGAAACAGTTTTAATTAAATTCCTTAAAAACTTCGTTCTGATCCACTCATCAAAGGCGAAGTCATGTTTTTCTTACTAAGAAACATAGCGAGTCGCTTTCTTACCCGCCGAGTTCCTGCCACCAAGTTTTTGACATCCTGTGGCGGTTGTACCCCCAATCTTCCTGATAGTCTCATCAAGTTGAAGAGGCTTCAAGCTCGGTTCCAGGCTGAGGACGGACTACCTATCTGGCTGAAGGCTGGCATTTCCGATAGATTCCTCTACGCGTCCACCGTTCTGGGCTGTTACACAGGTGTCATGATGACTTTGTCCACTATTTACGATAATGCTAAACCGCCCTCTTGGAAAAAAGCTGATGCATGCTGAATGGACCTCAAACCGATTTGTTAATGTTTACTTTATTAATTTTTTTGTATTGGTGATAATTTTTGTGTTTTTTTAGTTATCATAATATCTACATTTTGAATAAATATTAATTTATTTAATACTTTTTTCTCATTCATTAGGTACATAGGTACCTACTCCAAGTTCAGTGGTGGTATCTACTATCCGAATTATTCCTCTATTCCACTTTGCCTCACTACTGGTGGTAGGGCAAAGTCTGATAAGACGAAAAATTATAAGTAAGGCAATGCGCAGTTGAGAGAACCGTAGAGCACTAGGCACATCCAACCAAATGTTATTTGTGTTTATAGCTACCTAATCGAGGGGGTATCCTTGGATTATTCCCGACTGCCCCTACCAAATCTGTACCCACTTATTGTATCGCTGTACTGTAATACCTATAAAAGCGGCTAAAGTTGGTTCATTCCCGTTCGTCCCATTAGTGGGACGAATTAATTTTTCTAAACGTCCTTTTTATAAACGCTTTTTGAAAACGTCAATATCTCGGGAATTTGGGCTAATAGCTAATAAACAAGGCATAATAAAAAACACTTTTAATCAGACAATAAACCGAAATTCAACACGGAGCGTTCTTCCACGACGGAGGCTTGGCGTTCTCATAGAGCGTGGCGAGCACCATGAAGGTGCCGACGTAGCAGCCGACCACGGTGGCCGCGTACAGCACGCGGTCGCGGAAGCCCGCCTTCAGCCAGATAGGCCGCCCGTCCTCGCACTGGAAGTCCGCCTGGAGCTTCCTCAATTTGACTAAACTACGAGGAGTGCTCAACACTTGCGTCGTCGTCAATGGTCGCTTCGTATTGTCGAGAAGGGGACGAGTGATGTTCCGTACTAAACTTGCCATGTCCCTCAATTGCAATTAGATAATTTAGATTTTAATTAGATTATTATTCCTTAAATATTCGTAATTTATTTAACTTGGCTTGCAGAATTCGTGAATGCTTGTAAAATGTTTTTGGTTTGACACGTTGTTGATAGTTCTAAAAACAAACAAACGTCTGATTGAATAGTTTTTTTTTATTGAATGACTACTACTCACTGAGGTCAATTATAACTTATTATTGTAAGTACTCTTTGCTTACTTTGTGTGTGCCAAGGTGCTATTTCAATAAAATCACAACTACCATCGATAGCGAAACTATAAAAGTTGGACTCTAAGGCCTCTGCCTCAAATTTCGCGGAAGCGGTAGCGGGTGTCACCTCTTGACGGGATCGCACCGCTCGTCACGGCTCGTGAGGGCCCGCGTCAAGCGGTGACCGCACATTGGGAAAAAAATCGCGTTTCTAAGAAATAGGACTTTCGAAAATTCAACTGTTTCTTTCATTGAAACTTGTTATGTAGTTTGATTAAGTATCAAATTGTAAGACTTTTTTTATATGACAGCTTTGTCTCATAATGTATAGTTATCGAAAAAATCGACCTTAAAGATTTTTTTTGTATGGAATCTGATTTTCAAACTCCTCGTGCTCATTATTTTTTTAGAGTCCCAGCCTGAAACTACTACTCGTCTAAAGTACTGACGTTCATGCAACCCGGACATACATTAGTTTGGCAATTGGCGTCCGGGAAGTTCTTGAAATGAGGTGTCAAAGATTATGCGTTTTTGTATGGATCCCGGACCATTGACGAAGATAAACAAACCTGTTTCTTTACAATAAAAAACGTTATTTAAATGAAATAATGCATTTGTAGCCTTTATAGCCAAAAATTAGGACATGGGAACACATTGGGGTGACCATACGTCAAGATGAGCAAGGACAATATTAGAAAAATATTCAATACCTACGTTATACAGACAGATTATTTAAAATATCGAGGAATCGGGGCTCACGCATTATAAACTAAATAAGATAACTGTTAGGGTGACCATACGTTGACGGTGAGCAGGGACAAACAAAAAAAATTGTCGTCTCTTGGATAAAACGGGTGTCCGAAACTCTTATTTGTACATTGTAAATTCTTTGCATAGCTTGCTCATAGGCTTTATTAAAAAAATAAAAAATAGGATAGGATATGTAAGGTGTAGGAAATAAAATAAAACACCATTTTATTCATGACCAGTCGTAAGAAACAATGATATGCTTATAGCCCTGAAAAGGGCTTTTTGATAAATTATATTAATTTTGAAAACTGACTGCAATGAAGTTGATTAGTGTGGTGATAAAAACTGTGTATCATCGGATAAGTTATTGATATCTACAAAATCAATAGTGGATTGCGATGGTGGTTTTGGCAAAATTAATAAATTCAAAACTTCATTACAAAATGATTTTTTTGGTTTATTTATTTTCGGTTTTGATTCGGAATATATAAGACATGATTGTTTCTGTTGTTTGTACACTTTATTTAAAAGTTATGGGAATAATCTTGTTTGTTTGTCCCATCGTTGTTTCTTACGACTGGTCCTATCCTATTTTCTATGTTTTAATAAAGCCTATGAACAAGCTATGAAAAGAATTTACAATGTATTACAAATAAGATGTTTCGGACAGTCCGTTTTATCCAAACGACGACAATTTTTTTTGTTTGTCCCTGCTCATCGTTAACGTATGGTCACCCTAACAGTTATCTAATTTAGTTTATAATGCGTGAGCCCCGATTCCTCGATATTTTAAATAATCTGTCTGTATAACGTAGGTATTGAATATTTTTCTAATATTGTCCTTGCTCATCTTGACGCATGGTCACCCCAATGTGTTCCCATGTCCTAATTTTTGGCTATAAAGGCTACAAATGCATTATTGCATTTAAATAACGTTTTTTATTGCAAAAAAACAGGTTTGTTTATCTTCGTCAATGGTCCGGAATCCATACAAAAACGCATAATCTTTGACACCTCATTTCAAGAACTTCGCCAATTGCCAAACTAATGTATGTCCGGGTTGCATGAACGTCAGTACTTTAGACGAGTAGTAGTTTCAGGCTGGGACTCTCAAAAAATAATGAGCACGAGGAGTTTGAAAATCAGCTTCCATACAAAAAAAATCTTTAAGGACGATTTTTTCAGTAACTATACATTATAGGACAAAGCTGTCATATAAAAAAAGTATTACAATTTGATACTTAATCAAACTAAATAACAAGTTTCAATGAAAGAAACAGTTGAATTTTCAAAATTCCTATTTCTTAGAAACGCGATTTTTTTCCCATAGTGGACCGCCCGTGCGCACCCGCTCCCGCTTCAGCGGAATTCGAAGCAGAGGCCTAACCTCCTTATTTATAAACGAATCATTACTTGTTTTGTTACTTAGCAATTTCTTCACTGAGCAGCGTGTTTCCATTCTATACAAGGCCAGAACGCAGCCATAGGAAACTGCTCGAGTATATATTGTAATGCTGTTTTTAACTCTGTTATTACAATGCATACACGAATTTTGCGTACTGATCGTGTATAGTTTGTATCGTGGATGCTCGCGTCTTTGTTCCAAACTATACTACAAACTTACTTACACTTGACAAGTGTTCAGTCTAGTTTTTTAGCAGAGGCGGATTAAACGTTGAGAGCGCCGTAGGCAAGGATCTCATCGGCGCCCCTATATTAAAAATTACTCGTACTGTCATCATTATCATCAGCCTGTAACAGACCACTGCTGGACATAGGCCTCTCCAAATGCTCGATGCGATTCTCGGCCACTCGTATCCAGCTCCTGCCAGCCATCTTGCGCAGATCATCGCTTCACCTGGCCTGAGGGCGTCCTACACTACGTTTACCTAGACGTGGTCCCCAGTCTAGAACTCGTTTACCCCAACGGTTATCGGTTCTACGGCTGATATGGCCAGCCCACTGCCACTTCAGCTGGCTAATCCGGCGAGCTACGTCGGTGACTTTGATTCTCCGCCGGCGCGGCGATGAGAAGACTCGACGTAGTTTTCCAAACGCTGCCCAACCCAACTGAATTCTTCTATTCACCTCATCCTCAAAGTTTTTTCGACCCAACTGCAACGACTGCCCAAGATACACATAGTTGTAGGTCCTACAGCGTCTCCGCCATTATGACGATGTCATCTGCAAATCGCAAGTGAATCGCATCCTTTCCAGTTCAGCATCTTATCATATCCGCCATTGCATTTGTGAACAATTTCGGGGAGATGACGTCCCCTTGTCTCACTTCTCGATGCAATGGTATAGGATTTGTCTGCTGATTTTGTACTTGGACGGACATGGTGGCTGCTTTGTATTGACAATTTCATCACTTATATATCGCCAGTCTACTTGGCATCGCTGCAGGGAATTCAGAACGGACCAGATTTTAATCGAGTCGAAGGCCTTCTCATAGTTCACAAATGCTAGACACAGGGGCTGATTATACTCTTCGGTCTTCTATATAATCTGCCGCACAGTGAAGATGTGCTGCAAAACCCAGCCTGTTCTGGTGGTTGCAACTCGTCGAGTTTTTGCGCAAGACGGTTCGTGATCACTCTAGAGAATAGCTTATAGACGTGGCTTAGTTAGAAGGGAAATGGGTCGATAGTTTTTCAACAGGGGTTTGTCACCCTCTTTGAAGAACAGGACGACCACACTCCTACTCCACGCCTTTTGAGTTCTCCCCTCAAACAGGACAGTGTGAAACTCAATACAATAGTAATCGATGAACCTACGACAAAAAAGTTGAAAGTCGTGACACTCTCCACTTATTCGTTTGCGCCTGACCGTTCAGCTCCCGCCCCATGCACCATCGACAAGGTTGTATGTAGGCGTACGTTTTAGTCAGTCCCATCCGTGAAATTTATCTTTTGTTATAAGTTGAAGCAAATTGAGGTTGTAAGCAATAATAATAGTTTTTATTGTCTATTAAGTAGGTGGCTTACTTCCTGGCGCAATTAATTTTATGCTATAATGTATATTTTTTCTTTATTTTACATTTCTTCCCGCGCGCCCCTTTGTACCGTCGCGCCCCTAGGCACATGCCTACTTTGCCTTTAGGATAATCCGCCTCTGTTTTTTAGTAAAATATGGAATTGTATTTTAACTTTATTAGGTAGAAATAAATACAAAACAATTACTTAATCATAATTATTTTGATTAAATAGTGCTTTTCAACGAGCATTATTAATATTATTAAGTTAAATGCTAGGTCGTGTTTCCATTTTACATTTTTTGTCGCGGTGGGTGTTGAAGGCCGGCCTGCTAGTATTCTATTTTTTGTAGCAATTTTTTTTCAGGTTTAAAAAAAAAAATAACCACGAAGGCCAAGGCGGGAGCTCCGCTTCGCTTCGCTCCCGCCTTAGCCTTCTAACCTATATCCATCCGAGTCGCTTTCCGCCTCAGATATGTTTTTTCTAACTTAATTTCTCTCAGTACGCCGTATGTAAACGGCGGAATAATACAAATTGCCTGCGCGACATATACACGATTACTCCGTAAGCGCACTGGCGCTGTAGATTATGGAACAAGAAAAACTTGTTCGTTACTACGAAGTATACGCGATTATTTGCGTACTGCTCGTGTATGGATTGGAAGAACTTAGTAAAAAAGTTATTTACAATATATACTCGAGCAGTTTCCTATGGCTGCGTTCTGGCATTGTATAGAATGGAAAGACGCCACTGAGCAATTACATGTAACTTAAGAAGAGTCTTAAAAAAATATAATAATCAAGTAGTTTTCTGAGATCTGAATGTCTCATTTGTAATGATGAAATGGAACGAAGATAAAAAAAAATATAGTTACTATAAAAAAGACATTTTATTTATGAGCTTATAGTAATTTTACAAAAATACTTAGTTTCCTCTAGTATTTTACAAATTTGACATATTTAGGTATGAAATGGGTTCTAAATGAGTTTTATGGCTAGGCTTTGTCATGTATATCTAGACTAAATGTTCTCAACTTATCTGTTTTGTTACTAACTCCAAGAATTAAATAAGTAGGAGACGCTAACTATCTATTTTAAATTAAACTTGAAATAGTAATATTATAATAATATTATGTTTATATCCATACTCATAATGTAAACCCGTCTGACTGTTACACTTTCATAACTCTGTTAACTTTTGATTAAATAAGGTATCTTGAGAAAAATATGTCCTAGGACATAGGCAAATTTTGTCCAATGCAACATAACTGAAAAGGAACAAAAATTGTTTTAAAGTTTGCTATATTTGCATGCTTGATAACAGATAGTGTACATTTACATGGTTTTTAACAACTCTATATAGTGTAAATCTGTAATAGTATGCATTAATGTCCTACAAATCTTCACATTTAAATGTCTTTCACACCATAATTACCGAGCGAGAGGCCTTCTACTCAGAAGATTTTCTCGCTCGTTTCCGCCGTTATATGTCAAATCTCTCAAATGCCAGCGACTTCCCTTCTTCCTCATACTCCTCCTTTGTCATACAGAAGGAATAGAAGTCCGGATCTCTGAATATTGTCTTTCCCCCTTCCCAAGCATATGTCACTGGATTATCAGCTAAAGTTACGTTGACGTCAAAATGGTCTAAGGCCAAAGACCGGACTTCGTTGTACACTCTATCCCGGAATCCAGGGAAAAGTGTACTTCCACCGTACAAAATTATGTTTTCTAATAAATTCTCCATGTTTTCTTCAGGACATGCGTTGATTGAGTGCATTATAGCTTCGGGTATGCCCATCTGTGGGATCCCAACGTCTGACGGGTGGAAGAGGAGCTCAGGGATTGAAAACCTTTCATTGTTCAGTCGTAACGTTTGCTGTTCCAAGTCTTCGTCTGGGCCGACGACGTCGCGAAGGTACCCTCTGCGTAGTGTGGTGTAGTCTGGGAGGACATAGTCCTTGATAATAGAGTTGTCTTTACCTGAAAAGAGACATTAAACATTTAGTGAAAGAAATAAATAAACATCAGCCATTACAAACATTGACTTTTTTGATTGATTGATTGAGCCCATAGCAAGTAGCCTAAAACTTGTGCTATGGGTTTCCTAAACAACGGCAATACCAGTTATGTACATAATATGTTTTATACAATAAACATGTAAAAATGTCATCATATAACCTTTTATAATCCCCTTGGATTTGGGCTTGGGGATTACCAAATGGGTGATTAAGCAAAAAGGAGCTTCACTGTGTTTAAAGTTTGTTAAATTACCTTTCTTTCTAGCAATCTCCATGTCCCCCATAAAATCCTGAGACACAAAACAAGAGTCTTCCTTAACTTGATTAATAACATATGTCTCATCCATTACGTTCAACTGCCGATATGACAATATCTCTTTCAGATGGTTTGTTAACACTTTCCCACCAACATCAATCCTTCTTATACCTTCCCGGTACTTCTTGCCATGCAAATATGGAACGATGTATGTGTAACTGTAGCCTGAATCAACAATCAATGTACACTGGTTGTTATGAGTCTTCCGATAGTGGTATTCCGCTAAATCCGTAGCGTTTATACGTAGTAGAGACTGACATTCGTATTCCTCAAAGAAAATTTCAGTCATGGCTTCTTGTATTGACGCAAAATTGAATAAAGGCTCAGTTATTATCAAAGGAGTTTCGTTGAAGTTGACCGGGCAGCATTCTTTGCTAAACATATAGTCCCATATGGTCTTCTGGGTGTCCCAGTTGATTAAAAACCCTTTTTGAAAGGGTAAAATGTAGAAAAGGCCTGATGCGTCGCGACATTCGTCTATTTGAGATCCGACGAAGGGACGGCGTCTCTCCGACTTCGCTTTCATTATGCAATTAGGTACAACCTTCGGCTCCGCGGAGGAGTAGCCCACTTTGGCCGTGTACGCACCATTGTCCACAATATAGCAAGATGTTTCGAACATTCTTTTAGGTTGCCGGCTTTGCTTAGAACTAGATGAAGGGACCACACCGGTCAGAAGTATGTGTACATTAAGACCTTAGGATCGTTCTTATGTTATGAAGAGGTTACTTTTTCACCTTCCTTCTTTATTTAATTATTAAACCGAAAATATTTTAATCGCAGTCGGAGCGGAGAACAACAATACACAAACAGACAGATGTCAATGTCAAATTGACAATCGGGCTTCGGCCGATTTTAGAGATGCCATGTATGCAATTGAATATTCAATTATTAATATCGACTGAGCCCAATTTTTTTCCCGTAATTTCAATGGCGTCATTTCTACATAGCTAGCTCATAAATATGCAAAACTTAACAAATAACTAAAAAATCAAAAAAAAATCCAAAGCCTTAAAAATGAATTTTGTTTATTTTAATCATCCTAGTCCTCAGTCCTAACTCCTACCCCGTTATACTGGCGTTTTAAGTCTTCTGTCTTAGCAAACTTGTATCAAATAAATTAATTTACCGGTTAACGGTAATCAAACGATTAAGGTCCATTCAATTTGAACCAATTGAAAACTCGGTTTATCGTAAGTGAATCAGTTACTTGCAGCACTATAAAATGTTTTCATTTGGCAAAATTTACCTTTAGCAATGAAAATAATAATCATACAGCCATACGAAAATGCTAGCAAACTGGTAGACATGACATGACCTCACATAAATACTTCTCCAAGACTTGTCCAAGCAATGTCCAAGACTCATAAAAATAATTGTTGAGGATAGGAAATTGTTTTACATAATATAAACAACTACTTTTATTACTTTCCTCTATCCTAAGGTTGACTGGAAGAGATCGCTATCTAGCGATAAGTCCGCCTGAATTGTACAGCTTCATTATGTAACATGTTTTCCTATGTTTTGTGCAATAAAGAGTATCTATCTATCTATCTATCTATAAACAAATAAGTAATTAATAAACACAATATTTAAAACAAAATGATTTATTTATGTAATGTTACAATTTCTAACTTAACCTAAGTATTGATCTTCACATCAGGAATCATAAATAAGCTATTATTGCTCTACCTGCAACAAAAACAAGTGATTTAAAAAAAATTAAAATAATTATTTATCTAATTTTGGATAGAGATGAAACTGGCTCTATAGTAGATTTTTTCTTGATAAAGTGACCTACCTAAGGGAGTAGTCCCCTAATGAATGCATTGCCGACGACGAGCCATTTGGTGTAATGGTCGAGAAGTCGACTGTTACACCAGAGGTTGTGGGTTTGATCCCCGCATGGTACCAACATTTGTGTGCATGAACATGTCTGTTTGTATTGGTCTGGGTGTTTCTATGTATAATATGTATGTATTTACAAAAAAAAGTATAAAAGTAATGATTATCCGTTGTCTAGCACCCATAGCACAAGCTCATGCTTAGTTTGGGGCTAGATGGCGCTGTGTGGATAATGTCCAGAGATATTATTGCACAAGGTCACCCAAGACATATCTGGGGATCACCTAGTTTTTCTGATGGTCCTCTTTAGACGGGATCCCTGGTCATATGCCTAGGCTATGCTAACTAGGCAGGTACCGGCTCATCCCTCTTCGTAAGGTAAAGGCCCTCTGCTGAAGTTTAGTGGCCACAGGTCTCGTAAGTCAGTAAGGTGCATCAAAGCGTTGCCCTCCAAAAAAAGGTGAGGTGTCAGCAGTCCTTTTTCACATTTTGCATGAACAGTAAGTCAATTTAAAAGAATTGTGTACCATTTACTTCTTGAGAAGCTGGTGGCGGGTGATAAGGTAGGGTGCCGAGAGACCGGAGCCGGCGAACAGGATGAAGTACGCGGTCAGCTTGTAGCGGTTGGTGATGTCGAATGGCAGGTTCTGAAACGTTAGTGTATAATAACTGTTAGTTGGTTCATTTATTGCTAGGTTACCTAAATGAAGATTCTTAAAAAGCTTAATCCATACATGTTATTTCACATTAGTTTTATTGAAGTTGTGATGAAATTATACTTTTCTTTATTTATTTACTGTTTGCATATTGTAAAGAGATAACAAGGTAGGACTAAGCAGACACTAAATCTTTCAAATTGGTTTCTTTTTTGCTGGGTTTTATCAGGAATTTTTGTTGTTTAAATTATAACAACAAAACATTACACAGAAGAACATTCTGAATAATATACCTTTAACAATGCAATTTTATTAAAATAAAACAACTTTAAACGGATGAAAACTCGCGTATATTCTACATTTTGAAATTTAAACCCGACGTTTCGACTACTTTTCAGTAGCCGTGATCACGGTATGACTCAGGTATTGAATGATAGTGAAGACGACGGTTGCTGATTATTCTAAAATAATTTAAAAGTGAAGGTAGAATTAACAATTTAAATAACTGTTTGACGCATAACACCTGAGTCATACCGTGATCACGGCCACTGAAAAGTAGTCGAAACGTCGGGTTTAAATTTCAAAATGTAGAATATACGCGAGTTTTCATCCGTTTAAAGTTGTTTTATTTTAATGAGTAGTAAGTAACCGTGTAAATATTAGAAATCATAATGCAATTTTAATAAAACAAATATACAAATAGGACTCAATTTTTGTGGATAGTAATTCGATACAATAACTTCGGTATTATAGACAAAATTAATAGTTCATTAATCTATTCAGACTAACCTGTAATAATAAATTGTAATAAAGATTACATTTTGAGTGAACTGTATCATATTAATCGTCTAATGTTAATTAGCGTGAAAAAGAATAGGAAATTACTGTTCATAATTAATAAAAACAATAGACAGATGAAAAAATATAGGGCTGGAATTATGTAATGTGATGTGGTGCATAGATATTTGAATTTGGAACATACCTCGCCGGGAGTACCACCGTGGGAGTGGTTTCTCACAAAGTTGGTCATCACATTCCTGCCAAGCCTGTTCGAGATACGAGCGAGGGGCATCATCTTGGTTGTTTTAATTAAATTCCTTGAAAAACTGTGAAAATTCAATAACCTCCTTGAAGTTTCCAATGGGTAACTAACTTTTTTTTTGACAAATCTACCATTGCGTTCAGAAAAGTCCTAAAAAGGGAGCTCTACTGAACGCACCCTTACTTGATAAATTAAAAATTGTAAATAAAATCCCAAAAACACATTTCAAAAAATTGTTTAATTAGCTTAAGTTATTAAACTACATTTGTTGTCATCGCTTAGAAGTCCTAAATACTTATTTACCTGCAAGAGAAAAAGCGTAGTGTTAATATTTAAAAATTATTCTAACGGGCAAAGTGGATGGTGATTTTTACACTCGTCATCGTCATTGTTACTCAGCCGTTTTATGCATGATTTGAATCAAAACTTGATATATTATATCATATATAACATAACATTTGTGCTCAAGAGATACTTAATGCTGAATTATATAAATTTAAACATTAACCGTCGTGTCCTATTTTATTTTAATGGAGAGTCTTGAGAGTAGGTATACATCCTACCCTACACTAAGTTTACCGAGACGCGGTCTCCACTCTACCACCCGTTTACACCAACGGTTATCAGTTCTACGGCTGGTAAGGCCAGCCCACTGCCACTTCAGCTGTCTAAAAGAGATGTGACTCACTCTATTTCTTGGCGAGCTGGTGCCACAGCACAAGGTAGGGCGCGGCGAGGCCGGTGCCGACGAACCAGAACAGGTTGAAGGTCAGCATCTTCTTGTTGTGGATGTTGAACGGCAGGTTCTGGAAGAAAAGATATGGAAGATGTTAGCCGAGTTCTAGCTTCTTGCTGAAATGGCAGAGCCATGCTGTTTAACAGTACGAAAGGGTCGGCTCGCCTGGGGAAGTACCACCCTCTCACATAAAACACCAGCGTGAAATAATAGGGACTACTATTTTGTGCTTCGTCTGGTTTGTGAGAGTGCCGGAGGCCCACATGCCCCCTTAAAAGGCCGGCAACATATCAGCGATCCCTCTGGACCCTCTGGTGTTGCAGATGTCCATGGGCGGCGGTGATTGCTTACCATCAGGCTACACGCTGGCTCGTTTGCGGGCTCTGACAAAAAAAAGTTAATCGGTAACTTAGATGCTGTCTCTTTTGTCAATTTGCAAAAAAAAGAAGAGCATTATTGGATAGCAGTGGTGAAACTGGCCCTTGTATAGATCGTGACTTGGGTCCATTTAGACAGTACTATAATGGATGAGCGTGATAAACACAGTTGTGTTTACTTATTTACCTATAGTTATTTAAAGGTTGATGTTTTTCATGACCTTGTTACACACTTTCCATTTTACATGGATGTTAAAAATTGTTACATTTTTAATACAATATAAATTCTGAACTCTTCAGTTGTCTAACTCTAGTCGATTTTTTTTTCGGAGCTAAATGCGGATTGAACCCAGGACCCGAAATCGAGGACCATTATATCATCCAGGCATTGTAAGGACTTATGTAGTAGGCATATAAGATTTCTCATTCGCCAGGTCCGGTGTAGGTACGTTGATGGGATGGGATATTGTTTGACCAGCAATTGCAAGACGTAAACATTCCTCGGTTTGTTTTCAAACGACCACTCGTAAATATACTTAGTTCATTACACTAACTGAACTCTGGAAATTTGCGCTCTATCAAGTATCAAATACGGTCGATATTAGCATATTATCTGGATATCGCACACCTTTGTCGTAATCGTATGCAATAAAATGGGAATGGTTACATATTTGAAAAGGTGATGTCAATCACACAAATCTTGTGTTGTTACTAAGTTTTTTATTAATTAATAGCTGTTTAACGTTTCAATGGACTAATGGCTTAAATACAGGCTCTCGGATTCAATTCCTGGCTTGGGCAAAATTTTTGTCTGGTGGCCAATGATGATTACGAGAACTGATTGTTGGTAGATCTTTCAGTTTTTTTTTTAGTTCTGTCTGGCCCAACTAGGGCTTGTCGAAACTTGCGACTAAAAAGTTTCGACTGCCCCCACGGCAGATAACAGATTCGGTGGGGGCAGGCGGGAATAAACCGTACTTTCATACAGTTTAATGACAAAGTAAGTATGTCTTTCACTCGGGCTGATCGGGATAGTACGATGTAGTTACTTATATACCTTCGTTCGGTTCATTTTAGTTTAACTATGAAACACGCAGAACTGATGGTGTTCATCAATGTTTCTGACTCGCATTTCGTTGCATGGGGACTCTTTAATTGCCACTACACACAGTTTCACGGTTTTTATTATAAACCTAACGAACAGAATGAATTTCAAACCAATAGGTAAAATACCTATTAAAATAATAGAGCTTGTTTGCCGGAATCGAACGAAAAGCCAGTCCCTATCTTCAATTGTTTCCAACCGATGTAAGAAAAGCTGAGATCCTTTTATTTTAATAAGCCTGATAAGACACGTTAACTCGGATTTGGGGATGATCAATCGCACGATCGATCCATAAAACGATGTACTTAATCAAAATGGTTGCTATTATTCATGCTTAATTTATCAAACTTGACAAACTATGATTTTCAAAAACTGTAGTCTTTAACTGCACACAAAAAAATAGCTGCTCATCGCGCCATTTTATGCCACCAGTGTCATCTGACCAACGTGCTCTGACCATTACGTAATAAAAAATATCCTTACCTCCCCAGGAACTCCACCGTGAGAGCCATTCCTCACGAAGCTCCTCATAACATTTCTGCCGGCATGGTTCGAAATCCTAGCGAGTGGACCCAACATTTTTACTACAAAATTGTTACTACGAGCAAGCGACCAGGTTTGGTCAAACCTTAGGTACTTAGATAAGATTGTATTCCGTATCGATAGTATTGGAACTGTGTGACGACTGATAAGCGGCTGAGGTGTTCTGTTATAGGATTATCGGTTGAATTAAAGTTGATATGCCTCGACAGCGGAGTTGCACTGCCTGCGAGCCTTTGTTATTTGTTTGGATTGTACAGCAAACGTCGGGGGAATGTACTTAAGTTTGATTTTTCTAGCGGCTGGAATATTGACTGAGATTTTAATCTTTTGGTTTTGTTAATCATTCAGAAAATCATTGGGAATAAAATGCTGAAGTTAAAAGGAGAATGTAAAACTTGCCATCGTTCTTGTCCCAAATCTGCACAACATTTTTTTTTGGGCCCAGTCTTTTGCATTGTCCTTTCTAATATATTTTAATACAAGTTTCTTTTGTTAGTTTCCCACTTTCTTTAGTTGGTAATGTCATGCACTGGAAGTGGCGTAATCATCTTGCCTATAAGACTGTTCTCGAATGGTATTGAAGGAAAGTTAGCAAACCAACTCTCAATAAAACCTCTGAAACGAAATGACTTGATTCATCATCATACAATTATCTGTGATTGTGTGACTAAAGATATTTCTGATATAATAACGCCAACCAAAGTAGACGACAAATCCACAAAAGAGTAGTTTTAAAATTATTTAAACCTTTGCAATGATATTTAAATATCATTGAATGTTTGGGCTAACTAATTATAAAGGGCTGATCGAAACTATTTCCAAATATACATATGTGTTAAAGTCGGATATGGGCATTAGTTTTTTGTAAAAGTACTTAATATTGGATTGCATGCGCTCATAAGCATGTCTGGCTGGTGGTAGATTTTCGACAAAAACTAGCAACACTTACAAAGTTACAATAGTAATAAATTTTGTTTCCAAAACGGCAACACTCAATCTGCCATTTTAAAAAAAAAGAAACAGTCGGCCACGCTTGCCACAGAAATCGTTTCACGTTTTGGGGATTTTTTCCCCTTTGTTTCGTTCCAATATTGCAGTAACTAACTCATTACCAGAGCAAAACATAAAATTCACACGTCAAAATTCGAAATGGCCGATTTAGACGATTTCTTCGCAAAGAAAGATCGCAAAAAGAAAGCAGTGAAAAAGTTCGCCACAGCCGACGAATTAGCAAAAAAATTAGAAGACACAAAACAGAAAACTGATGTACGGCCGAAGAAAGAACGGCCGGCACAGGAAGGCGACGAAGCAGGCCGTGCTGGGGTGAGTCTTTTCGCCGAGTTTCATGTGAAAATGTGGTATTTTCTACGGACTGTGCCCAAACGTCAGGCGCTGGTCACTCGGTCAAATTTCCGAGCATTTACCGTAATTTCTTGAACTCCCACTTGATAAAACCGTTAGTCATCCTGTCATAGACTCGTGTATGTCACTGAAGGCATCAATCGTGCGGAATTTCGCCTGTAATAAATGTAGTGAAACGTAAAATTTGTAGTCGTGAAGTAAAAAGTGCCTAACCTTTAATTTTTTAGGTCACGCCACCACATCATGAATAACAAAGGAGTTTATCTTTATTATGCAGAAATATACAAGTTTACATACACATAGGTTCCATAGTAGATATCTTGATCTCTAGAATTGCTATTACTAAAAGTCAACCGTATTATTCAAATAAAATTTTGTGCAGTGAAATTTCTGCATCATTGAATACCTATCATTAATATAAAGTACCAGTGGTGTATGGCTTAGAAGTTGGCTATTTAAAGATCACAGGTACAACTCCTACCCAGTACAAACAAAAGCATCACCTGTTTGCACGAACATAAATGTTTATAATTGTTATCAGGGTGATTCAAATGATATGATGTATAAACTACTTTAACAGTATTAAGTATGTTTGTCCATCATTAAGTCTCTACAACTTCAATTTTTCTTAATTTGAAGTTGTACGGTCATGTGTGAGAAGTGTTCAAAGGTCATATTTATTTCTGGCCAATAGTTTTTAGATTTTTTTGTTTTATGACAAAGTCACAAACGGCTTTATTCAAAGACTACCCTTCCGCCGGCCTTCCGGTTTCACCCGTGCTTAATTTCTTTTTTCAAATATACCCCCCATCGCCCCACATTTCTAGGATCAAAAGTAACCTATGTTCGCTGGGGATAGTGTAGCTATTCCAACAGTGAAAGAATATTCAAATCGGTTCAGTAGTTTCGGAGCATATTCAATTCAAACAAACAATCAAATCTTTCCTCTTTATAATATTAGTATAGATAATTTGTTTTTACTTTTCCAATTTTAATAACAACATAAACAGGAAATGTGATCGTACATTTTCCTTATTGACATCATATTATAAATTTATAAATCATATTAATTTATTATAAAGTTTTTGTATTGCCTCAGTTGAGCAGTAGCTAGTAGGTCGAAGTTTGAAGCAATGGCCGCACCAGTGTTTCTGGGTTTATATCCCATTATGGCGAATCAAAAATTTGTGACTGGATTTTTCTGTTCAGAAAATAGTATAGTCTAGTAAAATTGTTTGGTATACGAGACCTAATAAATGTTGTCTGGGTGTAGCGGGCACAGGCCATGCTTAGTTACTGTTTGGCACTGAACTGTCTAAGAGCAGATGTGGGGCTTACCATCAGGTGTACAATCTGCTCATTTTGTTACATATTGCAATGAAAAAAATGTCAGTCACATTCAGGAGTCTAGAAGTTGGCTTCGTAAAACACCGTCGTGGTTCGAAAGCATGTACAACCCTTGGTCCTGCACTGATCTCTCTTCGGTTGTGTCGGACCACTGTACGCTGTCCCACTGTGCTATGAGAGTGAGGAAATAGGGAGTCTACCTGTGCCTGCTCACTCGTGTCCAATCAAGATGTCACAAATTATAATAAATTAAGTATTAAGTATGTCAAGCAAAAACGTCACAGATAATAATTATAAAAATAATCATGAATAATTATGATTCTTGAGCTGGTTAAAAAAATTGTTTCTTTTACTATTGAGAAGATACCAGCAAGAATATCAGGAGTAATTCTTTCTTTCTTTTTTTAAAATGTTTTTTTTTTATAAAAATAATATAATAATGTTGTATACAAAATTGTGCAGGCTAGGGTGACCATGGATTCTTATTGTTGAGATAATCCTCTACCTTATAATAACCTTTCCTCATTTAATACTCAATACTCTGCGAAGAGGACATTATTCGAAAGCAAGTGATTGTAATACCATGTGGCAATATTAAATTGTAGAAGGTTATTTTTTGCACATTATGTTAAATAGGAGTTTCAATTTACATAAATAATTTTTTGTGTACCTAAAAGTCTCTGTACCTAAAATTATAATCTTTTAATTAACAAGGTTTTGTACAATTTATTGGATTTTGTAGATTGTAGTCGAGTATTATAGTATCTTAGTCTCTAAGATCCTCTTATAAAACTAAAATAAAAGTCCGTTTCTTTCTGTCCGTGTTTTTGTATGAAAGAGGGAGGTCTCGGCTTGGTATTTAAACCACTGAAACCATCGAGGTGTTCTGGATATTCATCATCATCATCATCAGCCTGTGATAGTCCACTGCTGGACATAGGCCTCTCCAAATGCTCGCCACGTTGAGCGGTCCTCGGCCACTCGAATCCAGCTCCTGCCAGCCATCTTGCGCAGATCATCGCTCCACCTGGCCTGAGGGCGTCCTACATTACGTTTACCGAGACGTCTCCACTCTAGAACCCGTTTACCCCAACGGTTATCGTTCTAGATATTTATGATGTCTAAAGTTTTAAATATATGTTTTCAGGAGGAAGAGGAATGGAAGGAGTACGAGGAACCGGTGAAGGACTACACGGGGCTGAAGATCCAGGTGCTTCAGGGCGGCAACGGAGCGCAGGAGTCCGGCCGCGACCCCGCGCTCGAGGACTGCGCGCCCGACGGCAGTGGGAAGGGAAAGGGACCCTGGAATAAGCCTGTGAGTACACCATAATCCTAAGGCTTTGGCCAGTTATTACATTTCATCGTCATGTCAGTTTCTGATTGCATCCAGTATGGAGCCCAGGGTCCGCTTCGACTATCCTAGATTCGATAAGCCTGGTTATTAGAATGGAGCGATTGCCATCTGACTTCCGTAACCCTGACAAGAAACCTACTTGGAACATAGTCGAGACGTCTCGTGCCTTCTGACGCTCGGAATCATTATTATTTTTAGACATTCAGTTGATTCAAGCAATTCTGCAATGTTTTAAGAGGCCTATTACAAAGAGCGCGCGCTCGGTACTGACTGAGTTCGGACGGCCAGCGCATCGCATTTTGTAGTAATTTTGCAGTTATATTTATTGTTATTATCGAAATAGGATAATAAATGAATTGTTTAAAATTGTAAAATCTTCATTCCTCATGATGTAACAAGTATTGTAAATGCAAAATATGTGCGCAACATTTTTGGCCGCTCAAGAGCAGGAATTTAAAAAGAATTCAAATATCTTACTGGACATTCAACAAAAATCAACAAATATCGAGTCTTCTATCAGTTTTCTAATGGCCCAAAATGATGAACTGAAAAATAAAATAGAAATGCTAGAAAATAAACAAAAAGAGGATCAAAAATATATTACGATATTAGAGGACAAGTTGGAAATTATGCAACAAGACAACAGGAAGGCAAACTTCGAAATAAAAAATGTCCCCAAAAGGCCTAATGAAACAAAACTAGACCTAATAAACATGGTCACTGACTTGTCCAATTCGGTTGGGTCCTCTATATCACAGTCTAATATTCGCGATATTTACCGAACTAGGGGAAAAAACAGTTTGACAACAAATACATCGATTATAGTAGAAACAAATTCTACCATACAAAAGAATGACTTACTTAAGTCATGCAAGGCTTTCAATATAAAGCAAAAGGCGAAGTTGACTGCAAAACACTTAGGGTTCCGAACGCAAGAGGACACACCCATCTTTGTCAACGAACAGCTTACCCCTAAGGCAGCGCGTCTTCACTTCCTAGCACGTGACTTGGTAAAGTCGAAATTATACAAGTACTGCTGGACGGCTTATGGGAGGATTTATGTTAGAAGGGACGACAGCTCGCCGATGATTTCCATTAAAAGTGAAGAACAAATCCACCACCTTCTTAAGGACAAATGACTATTATATAATCATCTGCACCTACGTTTTGGCATTTGTAATTTGGCTTATTGTATTTCTTTTTGCTTACTATGTTTAAGCATTTGTAATTTGGCTTGTTGTATTTCTTTTTCCATATTAAGTAATATCCTACGCATACATCTACTAGTAAAACCATCTGCAATATTTTGCTCAGGTAACTGCCATGTCATTATATATAATACCATATTACACATATATAACCGAAGCTTGCATAACATGAATAATTATTATAATGCATATTTCATTCATCAAAGCTATAACAATAAATTAACTGCATTGCATGACAAATCGCTTAAAAGTTTCTTCCTATGTATAGTTTCTCTAACTCTGATTGTAATCTATTGTATCACAACTTCTTCTCTTGTCCGCTTTAAAAACGAACAAAAAAGTATCTTACAAAATAATAATAACATTTTTCACAAAAGTAACCAACAAATTTATCTAAAACCAATAAATGTGAAAGAAAACAATGATGATAACTTAAATACCTCACTCATTCAAGCATGTGCGTGTGGTACACAAAATAACGTCTTAACTATATTTATATCATTATACTATAATTATCTACACGTAAATATATACAAAACTAGACCCTTAAAAATATACCCACTGAAAAACAACTTAAATCTACTACAATATGGCTGATCAAATACAGAGTATTAATCAAATTGATAATCTAGAGACTTCAAAATCAATTAAGTGTGACGTTACTGAGCTGATAAAGCACTACAATAAAAATAAAACAGATCTCACAGTCATCTCGCAGAATATTAGGAGCATCTATCGAAATTTTGATGACTTTCTCGTGACCTTATCATGCCTTTCGTTCGAAGTTGACGTAATAATTTTAACAGAATGCAGATTACACCCAGATAAACCAATTCCGAAACTAAATAACTACATACCATTTTTTACCTCGCGGCAACTTAATCAAAATGATGGGGTGGTAGCCTATGTAAAAGAAACTCTTAAACCCAAGTTTACAGAAATTAAACTAACCTATGCGTCTGGTCTACAAATAGACATAATCAATAACACAATACTTGCTATCTACCGTTCCCCATCGGTTCCCAACGCAGAACGCTTTATAGACTCTCTGTCTAGACATTTAGCATCCCTTCAAAAGAATAAAAATATAGTTATCACCGGTGACATTAATATTAATATTTCTAACCTTAGTGATGAGCACTCACATGACCTAAAAAACCGAACGAATTATCTTGATATGTTATCTGCCTATGGTATTCTTCCTGGACATACTCTTCCCACTCGAGTTGGAAGTTGTCTCGACCACTTTATGTTAAAAATAAATTTGATCAAACACTCTGCTTTCATTGCCATTCTTAATACTACTATTACTGATCATTTAACAACCTTCCTCTCTATATCATCTTTAAAAACTCGTAATGTTGCTATTAAAACTACCACTAAAATAGATTTTGAAAAATGTTTAGTTTACCTGCAAAAAAAGAAGCTAACACAATTACTCTACAGTGATGACCCTAACTATATAACCGACATTTTGATAGAAGAATTAAGAGAATCGATTAGAGAAAATAGCACTACACAAAAAATACCAAAAAATAAACGGATAATTAAGCCATGGATCACTGAAGGAATATTAAGATGTATTAAGAACCGTAATAAACTCCAAAAGGAAACTCAAAATGACCCATTCAATCAAATAAAAAAAATTACTTTTCTGCGTTATCGAAATCATTGTAACAACCTTATCAAAAAACTTAAACGGAAGTATGAAAGAAATCTACTTAAAAACAGTATGCATAACAACAAACTCCTTTGGAAAAATATAAAAAAATTAACATATACAAACCAAAAAAAAACCCCCAACATTGAACTATCTTGCCTTAAACCTACCCCCCATGAGTCCACTAACTATATAAATAACTATTTTGCAAATATCGGTAATCACCTAGCGAATAAAATTCAAAATACTTTAAATGAAGAAGAATCAAAAAAATATCTTAACTCATTACCTAGTTTACCCAATTCTTTTGTTTTGACGGATACGGATCATAATGAAATAAATAGTATTATAATGAATCTTAAATCAAACGCTGCGCCTGGTTGGGATGGCATAACTACTAAACTAATAAAACACGTAAAAAATGAAATTATTCCTATAATTACACATTTATCAAATCTTTGTCTAAAAAAGGGCATATTCCCAACAGCTTTAAAGAAATCTATCATAACACCTATCTACAAGAGTGGGGACAAAGACAGTATTAACAATTATAGACCCATTTCGGTTCTTCCAGTTCTGGCTAAAATACTTGAAAAATTGCTTAACTCTAGATTGCTAAACTATTTAACTGCTAACAATATTATTTCCCCCAATCAATTTGGCTTTAGACGCGGAATCTCGACGGAAGACGCAGTTACATCTATAACCACAAATATCGTAAAACAACTAGATGGGGGGGTAAAATGTCTATCTGTTTTTTTGGATTTAAAAAAAGCTTTCGATACTGTCTCCATTCCCATTCTTGTAAATAAGCTAGAAAAAATTGGTATACGAGACACACAATTATTAATCTTTAAAGACTATTTAACTGACAGAAAGCAAAAAGTTAAACTAGAGCAGACAATTAGTGATGACGTTGATGTTACCTGTGGTGTGCCACAGGGTAGTGTGTTAGGCCCGACCCTGTTTCTTGTTTACATTAATGATTTGTGTAACCTAGGACTTAATAATGCAAACATATATTCATACGCCGATGACACAGCAATTGTCTTCACTGGACGTTCGTGGGCAGAAGTGAAGACAAATGCTGAAAAAGATATGGCTTGCGTCGCGCTTTGGCTGCAAAACAATCTCCTCACCTTGAATACAGCAAAAACAAACTTCATTTGCTTCAGTATTTACAACAACTCACAACCTGACGCAGAATTTAAATTAAAAATACATAAATGTGGCACTCCTAATAAAATTACCTGTGATTGTCCATTTATTAATAAAGTTCAAAATGTTAAATACCTAGGAGTGGTACTGGACCAACGATTGTCTTGGTATCCACAAATCGAGCAACTGTCATCTAGAATTCGTAAATTTAATTGGATTTTCAAAACATTAAGACATATTGTCCCCAATAACTTGTCAAATAAAGCTGATCATTCGAAAAATATATTAAATAACATCTATATCTCTTTGGTACAATCCATTATTAGTTATTGTATTCCAGTTTGGGGTGGTTCACTAAAAACACGCTTTCTCGAGGTTGAAAGATCTCAGCGTTGTCTATTAAAAATAATGTACTTTAAGGAAAGATCATTTTCAACTCAAAACCTTTACCACATAACCTACTTGTTATCCGTCCGAAAACTGTACATCTTATCTCTAATACTAAGAAAACACAAATCTATTAGTTATAAACCCATTGTTGGAGTGAGAAGGAGAAAACGGACAGTGACACCAATTCCTCATGTGAAAACTGAATTTGCAAATGTTCAGTATGAAAAACGTTCAGCGATTTTATATAATAAAGTAAATGATAAAATTGATATTTACAGTAAAACATCTTATGAATGCAAGTCATTGGTTAAGAAATGGTTACTTGGATTAGGCTATGAAGAAATTGAAATGTTCATGCAATACAGTCGATGAAAGTTATATGCACAACTTGCTTATGCGTACTAAATAAATTAAAACCTACATAAAACATTGTAATGATACTAATATACGAGTATTTGCAGTACACCAACGCAGGATTTTGTGGTTTTATACTGATTTTATTTATATTCATTACCTAAGTTATTATTATAATTATAATTAAAAATTAAGATAGAGCAAAATTATAATTTTGAATTGTTCGTAGATATTTTACTCTTTTAGCTAAAGGATGTAATAACAATAAACCTTTCTAAATAAATAAAAGTATATTACACATAATAAACACAATAATATTAGCTAATAATAAATAATATTAAGTACCTACTTTAGAGTTATGAAGAGCGGAGTCTCCTGGCACAGGCAATATTATGCTTAAAAGGAGGCTCTGACAACTAGATTTAATAAGAACTATTTGTTAATGCAAAAATAAAATATTTTAATTTTAATTTAATTTTTTAATTCTGGTATATATTTTGCCTAATTGTATTGTCGTAGAAAGGAGAAATTCACAGTTAACTTAAAGCGATTTTCGAAGATTTTTGCTTTAAAACTAGATGTTTTTTTATATATAAAACCAAAGATATTTAAAAATCCGAGGCCGCTATGAACTATACGACTATATAAGAGATAACATTCTAATTTTTTTATTTCATATGCTTAGAACAGTAGTTCAATCTATGAGCTTAAAAATGTGCCTTCGCGCATTTTATGAAAATCTTTCTCTGCAATTTTGGGTTCAATTAAAAAGTTAAGCAAAATTTACAAAAAGCAAGGCCGCTAAGAACTATTCCAATAGATATTCTACACTATTTAATAAGTAATTATTGTAAATGTATTTTTGTTTCTGAGATCGATAACGCCAAAGTTGGCCATTTTATGCAAAAATCCCTGTCAAGATGTAATAGGGGTCTTAACCAGACTGGAAACAATTACACAAAGTAATGCTCCCCGCGGGATTCGAACCTACGATCTCCGGGTTTAAGAGCCCAACACTCTAACCACGGAGGCAGTTATGGGATGGTAATAGTGATGATGATGAGAATGGTAGTGATGATAATGGTAGTGATGATTGTAATAGTGGTGATGATGATAATGATAGTGATGATGATTATGGTAATGATAGTAATAGTGATGATGATAATAATAATTAGGGATGCCTCGAATCTCGATACGCCTTTTTGCCGATACGATACCGATACCGATACTCATAAAAATTAACGGCGATACTGATACCGATACGCTTATTGAATGGGATAGATGTGCGAAACAAAACACTGAATAAAGCGCGGGGTTTCCCCGAGCATAGTTAGTTCGTGCCTCGTTTGCAACGAAACAGATGGGACAACACGCGGGTTTACATTGCATTTATAATGCGCGTTTGAAAGTATCGTTGAATCTGCCATAAAAATATCGCCGATACCGATATATCGGCAAACCCGAAATATCGCCAATAGTAGATACATATATAGTGGTAAAAAAACAAAAAACCTTTAACGTATAGAAGTTATAGATGTTATTTGATTTGTCAGTTGGATAAATATCGGAGAAAATAATTATCTTGATAATTTGCAACCCTGATGATGATACTGGTAGTGACGATGGTAATAGTGATGATGATTATAGTAATGATAGTAATAGTGATGATGATAATAATAATATTGTGTCCCCAGGTGGAGGTGGAACAGCCTGCGCCGCCGCCGCCGCCGGTCGCGGAAGAGCCGCGGCGCGAGAGCAAGCCGGCGTCGTACGTGCCGCCCTCGGCGCGCATGCGGCCCGTCGAGCCGCTGCGCCGCAACCAGGCCGTGAGTAACAAGTGTCCATGACTACAGCCGCCGGTCGCGGAGGAGCCGCGGCGCGAGAGCAAGCCGGCGTCGTACGTGCCGCCCTCGGCGCGCATGCGGCCCGTCGAGCCGCTGCGCCGCAACCAGGCCGTGAGTAACAAGTGTCCATGACTACAGCCGCCGGTCGCGGAGGAGCCGCGGCGCGAGAGCAAGCCGGCGTCGTACGTGCCGCCCTCGGCGCGCATGCGGCCCGTCGAGCCGCTGCGCCGCAACCAGGCCGTGAGTAACAAGTGTCCATGACTACAGCCGCCGGTCGCGGAGGAGCCGCGGCGCGAGAGCAAGCCGGCGTCGTACGTGCCGCCCTCGGCGCGCATGCGGCCCGTCGAGCCGCTGCGCCGCAACCAGGCCGTGAGTCACGACTTCTTTACGACTGACCAACACCCAATGTTATACTGAGTGTTTTTTTAGTCGTTGTTTTCCTGTAGCAGAACGCTTCACCTTCAGTAGTAGTATCGATTTATGCAAGTAGTTTTTTGAATTTTTTTATTGTTTTTTTTTTTTTGTAATTTGTTTCAAAAGTTTGGTGGGAAAATGTAAACCAAATGTAAGTAAATAGTAAATAATCATTTTTTTGATAAACGCAAAGGGCAATGACCCCGGCCGGTGACCGTCCAAAACGCAGCTAGTACTATTGGTTCGAGTTTCGTCTAAAACTTTTGATTTGACTAAAAAATACTTTATTTATCTATTTTACTACTAAGATAGAATCATTTTACTGCGGGAAAACAACGACTAAAATTCCACGCTGTATTTGTAGGGAGCATCAAGCAGCGCACCTGAGAAAGACCTAGCGCAAATACCTGGAGCTTTTCATTTTAATTATTCTTCAGGCTTGCATTATATATTTTAAAATCAAGAGGAGAAGAGGCTTTCTGCTAGGGGTCACAAAACCGGAGATATTTTAGAAAACCGGTTTTTCGGTTTTGATTCAGTGGCAAAACCGGTTAACCGGTTTTTTCGGTGATTTCGATTTTTTCTTAACTTGCAATAAAACTATATTTCAAAGAACTCTACTTTAATAATGCAGTCTTTATAAACAGTCTTACTGTAAACAGTAACATTTAGGGATTGCTCCCGGGAATTCTCGGTTCTGAAAATAGCGGGAATTCCCGGGAAACTAAAAAAAAAAATACAAAATTTTGATTTATGACTGCTTGTGAGGCGCGCAAACGTAACCACCACGACAAAGTACGTGCGACTCGTACTCGAAAGGAATCGGCCGCTACTTTTTGGCTGGTCCACAAGTTCAAAGTCGCTGGGCAGACTATAGAAAGAGTTATGATCGAATCCAAAATGTGGTGATCTGGCAGAGAACCGATGTCGCAGGCTTTGCAAGCTAAAGTGGCAATGGCAGTGGGATGGCCATATCAACCGGAGAACCGATAACCGTTGGGGCAAACAGATTCTAGAGTGGATACCGCGTCTCGCTACACGTAGTGTAGGATGCCCTAATGCCAGGTGGAGTGTCGATTTGCGCAAGATGGCTGACAAGAGCTAAATGCGAGTAGCCGAGGATCCAACAAAGGGGCGAGTCTTTGGAGAGGCCCATATCCAGCAGTAGACTTAGGTCCAAATCCATCTATTTGCCTGCAATTCACACCTAAATGCTGCTTGCTAACCATGTGCCACCAAATCTTTTTCGTGATGAATCAACATTTCAGTTCACCAAAATTCGTAAACGAGGGTTGCTTAGTTTCTGCAGTCTTGGTGTGAACAAGGTGACTGGTCCAAATGGGATATTAGCGAGAGTATTACAGAGTAATGCACACAAGCTGTCTCCAGTTTTGACACGTTTGTACCTCTCTCTCTCTCTGAGGGAGGGATTAGTTTCAAAGTCGTGGAAACTTGCTACCGACCCCTCGAATTACCGACCAATAACCATAACCTCCATTCTATGTAAGATAATAAAGTTTACAATTAATAACCACTTACTTGCGTATTTAGTCTACTAAGCGATCTCCTCAGTCTCACAATTTTTTTTTCAAAGGGATAGGTTTACTGGAGGACCTTCTGATTTGCCCAACGCATTTATGGAGCAAGCCCAGGCTATCGAAAACCACGTTGAGGCCATTGCTGTGTCCTTGGACATAAAAATGCTTTTGACAAAATCTGGCACGATGCCCTTATTGGCAAGCTTCCCTCCTATGGGATCCCCGCTACAGTTTGTGCTTGGATCCAAGATTTTCTGACTGGACGTCGAATCAGCCCCCCTAGACAAGCGGCATTTATGACGTTCGTTATAGCTCAATTTGCGATAGCGAATGTCAAATACCATATTTTCAACACGTGACTTTTCTATGGCATCTGTCAAATCCATACAATTTAAGTTAGCGAATTTCGCTATCGCTGTCAAAATGTTACTTTGTCTAGGCCCCCAGAGTAGATGTTGATGGGTTCAACTCCGACTTATTTGAAATAAATGCTGGCTTTCCTCAGGAATTTGCGCTCTCGGCTACATTTTTTCTGCTGCACGTTAATGATCAGTTGGCTACTCCCGAAATTCTGGGGTACCTATGAATTTAATGTTATGAATTTATTTTTAGTTTTACTTTTACGGCCCTGGATCCTGGTCATTTTGAGACATTCGTATAAAAACTGTTTACTAACATCATCATCATCATCCCAGCGTATTCCCGATTGCATCCAGTATGGAGCTCAGGATCCGCTTTGACTATGATCCTAGATTTGACAAGCCTGGTTATTACAATGGAGCGATAGCCATCTGACCTCCGTAACCCTACAAGGGAAACCAGACATACTTGGAACATAGTCGGGACCAACGGCTTAACGTGCCTTCCGAAGCACGGAATCATCACTCTTTTCAGACATTCAGGTGATTCAAGCCTGCAATGTCCCAACCAAACTGGAAACAGTCACACAAAGTGATGTTCCCCGCGGGATACTGACTGAAAAACTGTTTACTAACATAACATAAGAAAACCATGATTTTAATATCTACTAAATAGTATGATAAATCAAAACCGAAAATACCGAAAAACCCGGTTTAGCCAAATTTCCAAACCGGTTTTCAAAAATAGCTTCAAAACCGGTTTAGCCGGTTTTTTCGGTTTCGGTGAAACCGGTTTTGTGACCCCTACTTTCTGCCATACCTTTAATAAAATTTATAATAAAAAGGATGTTATGTGGTCCATCTCGTCTACTTAAAAATAATTAGAATTCAGTGGCCATTATATATTTTGGTTGATTGGACATCATAATCCTATTTTGACATGAAGAAAGCTTTTGATTTTGTTGATAAATATATCTCATTTATCAAATTGGCGCACTTACAAAAATCTCAACTATTGAAGTTATTTGTTAGTTTTTAGGGAAATAATTAAATTTATCTACTGTGATAACACCAATGAAGAAACCTCCCTTACTTGTCGAGGTCAGGTGTAAGCCAAGGTAGCACTTTGGGCCCTATTCTTTACCTTATAATTTTCAATGTCTCTCTTCTAGCATGGTTGTGTTAGCAGACACATAGATAAAACACAGTTGGTAAAGTTATATCATTCTCAGTTTCTACATCGTCAATGTTGTCAGGCCTCATACCTTTTGTTTACTTAGACACACGTTGTAAACTGAAGTTGTAGTGTTGCTACACGAAAGGTGAGTATAGACTACAACATTTACTTGTATCAAAACATCGAGCTTCGCCATTTTTAAATTTACTCAAACCGCTCTTCGAACACGACTCTCGATGTTTTGTTACAGCCTTTTTAAAATCCAACTAGCATATTGGTGTAAAATTTTGTCGAGCCTTTGCACGAGTGCGATAAACGCAGCACACGCTACTTGTAGGTCCGACATTTCAAAGAAGAATGAACGCAGGTACAACGAAATGTTACAGGTAAATGCACACTCGCTGTAAGCATTTACCTGTAACACAACGCCGAGCATTCGCAGGAACGTTACATTACATGGAAATGCTTAGGCTAACTGAGCTTTTGCCTGTATTGTACCATTCATAAGAACGTTACATTACACAGAAATGCTCAAGTAAATGCAGTCTATACTCACCTGAAGACATTCCGCCATTTGCAGAAGCACGCGCCGGACATTCACAACGACGACACGTTCCCAGTGCTGGGCGCGGGCGCGACCAAGCGCGGCGGCGGCTGGAGTACCGCCGGGGGGACGCCCGCCGCCCACCAGCCGGCCACCCGCCAGCCGCTGGCGCTCGGCAACCGCTTCACCTCGCTGCAGGACGACAGCTAGCCAGGTGACTTTTAATTTTAATTGTAATGTTGTTTTTTCCTTTCCAATTTGGTCAATTGAATTAAAAATTTTGGGGTGTCTGAGGTTTTACGCATTTAACATAACGTTGTATACAGCGAACTTATATGACATGGAAGAATTCTTGCCGCTTCAAAATAGCGTAACGTAAACTGCACCGCGGTAGGCGTAGCTTAAAAACTGCACCTGTGAGTGAACCAGTCGGTTTACGGCACAGCGGAGAGCGCTGTCAAATGTCACATTGAAAAAAATAGATTTTGGAAGGAAATAATGCCTTCATGTGTTGTGAAGTGGTGCAAAAGTCATACGGACCACACCAAGTCTACTGGACTTAGGTTTCAACTGTAATTACGGCCATTTTTCTTTTAATTTTGGATAGGCACCTCTGAGTACTGAAACATATGGAGGCGCCTTTTTGATCTTTTCCAAAAATTACTTAAATATATAAATATACATCGAATCGACACTGTCATTACAAATAGGTATACACTTATCTCTTTTCAACTAAGTGATTGTTGCGTATGAAAAAAAAATTGACAGATATAAATTATGGGTGGGTATGAGTACAAAGCATTTTAGAAACACTTTTTAGTGACGTTACAAACTTTTGTCGCGTGCCGCCGCGGCGTCGCTGTTTTGTTCCAATTTTTGGATATCTAGTGATGGGATACTATGTTTTGACGTATCGATACGTTTTAGATACATAGTTATATTCTGCAATGGTGTTTTTTTTCTGCAGTTTTTTTTTGGTGGGCGATGGGCTGACAACAACTACTGCATAGAATTTATAATATTAAAATGTCATGTTAATGTAGGTGTTAAAATATGTTTTAAAGGTTACCGCTTACTATAACCTCCCATCATCATTGTAGCGATAACTTGATTTCAAGGATGGAGGCCTTTGCCCTGCAGTAGGACATTAATAGCCGAATCCTCGAACTCTTGGGTCACATCGCACGCAAATCCACTAACAACTTGGAAAGGCTGATAGTGACTGGGAAGGTAGACGGCAGAAGACCTAGAGGCAGGAGCCCGATTCGATGGTCCGACCAGATCCGCACCACCCTCAACTCCAATCTAGCCGACGCCCTACATGTCGCGGAAGATCGCCACAAATGGAGATCTATTATTAGAGAGAAAATTATCCCGCTCCAGCATCAGTAGAGATCACGACCCCCAGCATTGGGAAATCGACTCGAGGAGGAGGAGGACATTAATAGGCCGATACTTTACTTTACTTTTATAAGTACTTATATATTGATAATTTGACTATTTCTAAGTGCTTGTCCTGTTACAAAGCTCACGTAATAAGTTTTTACTTCATTTCTTCTCATTAAAATTTATATAGCATTCTGATAATGCTGTTATAAAATATCGTCACGTAAACTTGTATCGATAATTAAAATATCTATACAATATGGTTGCACTACGGAGTACGGACGGGTGCCATTTTTTTGTTCCAAATCAAGTTTAGGCCTACACGTTTTTTTCGTAGGTATGCCATCTCCATATGTTTCAGTACTCAGATGTAAGCACAGGCTTCTCTTTCTTTCATCTGTATTTTGTCTCGCGCGTCACGAGAGGCGGCCGGCAAATCGCAGCGCGTGTATCATTCCATATACGAAATGCCGTAACTGACGTCTCATATATTTTCAACTTAGACTTGGCAACAATAACGTTGCATTTTTACGTGCGGATAGTTTATTTGAGCATTTGTTTGAGTCGGTGTCGATATTTTTTGGCATTTAGTATGAACAGGGTACTTCCATGTCATATAAGTTCGCTGGTTGTATATTTTACTCTTGCTACTGAGCTTCCGACACGGCCAGGTGAAAGCACCCCAAGGTTTAGTGGGTAAACCACGCCCCTTTTTCAAAGTGGTGGGATTCCCTCACACCGATCCCCTCGTAATTTTATTATGATAAAACAATCTCATGTTAATTTTTGTTTTCAGGTAGCAGGAGCCAGCTCTGTGAACCGCAGCAGTAAAGTGAAGTGTCAATACGGACTTGTAAGCAAAGCCTGGGCAAAGCATACACCCACATACATTCTATATAAATGTCTAGCGAAACAGAACAACAGTGCATTTTCCTACGGTGTTGCCACCTTGCGGACCGACGTTACAGACAGTTGCTATAAAACGGCAATGCTAAATGTAAATTGAAACTTTTTCGTGCAATAAAAGCTTGTCACTTTTTTATTTTTATATCGATTTTAAAAAGAGGTCTAACTTAAATTGTAGACAATAAATCATTGCCTAAAACGAGCATTTAAAAAAAGTAATGTCACATAAGGCGGGAAATAAATCAACCCTAAAAAGCGTAAAGAATATGGCAACTGTCTTGATGAAGCATGAAAATGGGGAGTGTGAAAAATCTACATTTGTTATTTTTTATGTTTATATTGAAAACTTAAGGCAGTGTTTTGTATGCGTGGTAAGAGACGTTTAGGAAATTCGACGAAAAACAATATTACGAAAAATGCCGGAGAACATTTAATGTAGAGTTTAAAGCGTGGACATGCAAGAAAATTTTAATTATTAAGAATAAGAAATCATTTAAAATAGAAAGGCGTAATGTTTTGGCTATATTATAAACTACTATGAAATGTTTGGTTACCTAAAATTTGTTTTTTAATATGCTGTTATTAAATCGGCAGATCCTTCGAAACATGTTGTACCATAGTAATAAATTATGTATTTAAACTTAGCTTTCGTTTTATTTAATATGTATTTGTTCCTATATAAGTCTTGAAAAAATTTAAGAATCCGAAGTAAACATTTTTCATATAAGATAAAAAATCTAAGAATTGTGACGTGATTTTCTGTGTTATGTAGGTACAACTAACCGCAGATGCATGATGATGTCACAGCTAAAGAAGTGAATCTTCGCACTAGTGCTTGGATTCAGAGTGACTGAATCTGAACCGCAAAATCAAAAGAAAGAAAATGGTTGATTGGTATTATAACAATACCAATGAAGCTGTTGAGAAGATAAATAAGGATTTAGAAAGTATTTATAAATGGTCGGTAAATAACTCCTTGATACTAAATCCCAATAAAACTAAAATGATAATTGCTGGCACCAAACATCAAATTAATGAAGTTTTGAAATCCCAGGCAAGGGTATGTATCGGTGATACCATTATAGAACCAATAACGCATGCAAGAAATTTAGGGCTTATACTAGACGGAGAACAGAAATATGAAGCACACGTAAATGAAAAAATTAGGAATTCCTTTTTTAAGTTAAAACTGTTGTATAAAATAAGACCCTATATAAAAGAGGAGTTGAGAATTAGGCTAGTAGATTCACTTGTATTATCACCTTTTAACTATTGTGACTCTGTGTATGGTCCAAGAATTAACTCGAGCACTGAAAAAGCCATACAGCGAGTTCAAAATGCTTGTATGAGATTCTGTTTTAAAATACCGCGGCGAAAGCATGTAACCCCATATATGAATAAAAAAAGTATCCTCAACATGAGCGCGCGTCGAGACCTCCATTATGCTTGCCTCGTACAGAGAGTGGTGTGGTCAAAATGTCCAGACTACCTGTATGAGAAACTGTCTTGGAAGAAAGATTCGAAGAGGTGTAATCTTCGTTCGGGCACGTCTAATCTCCTAAAAATACCTTCTCACAGATCCACTCGTTATAGAGGTTGTTTCAAATTTAGAACCACAAAGATTTGGAATGATCTGCCCCCGCCGCTTAGAATTGAAATGTCTGCAATAAGTTTTAAAATTAAAATGAAAAATGCTTTACAAAAAAGACAATGTGCCTCCGAAAATTTGAAGCAACCTTACAAAAAATTTATAGCCCTGAAGGAGTTTTTCTAAATAATAGTAGGTCTACTTATTTACACAAAACACACACTCTTACACAAGCAGTCCTCCACGCACAACACCTACACACACACACACACGCACACACGCACACACACACACACACACGTATATTAATATCTACTATTGTCCTGTTTAAGTTTTGTTTTAATTTTTTCTTTTTGAATTTGTAAAACTTTTAAAGTTGTATAGCCAGCCAGCATTGACATGCGCTCTCGACTAACGCCTCAGAGAGCAGGGAGAGGTTGAAAACCAGCGCGGCCCGGGGGCATCTGCACCTGCGGCAGCAATTGCTGAACCTCTGCCTTTTGCCTTTACTGTGTGTTATTTAACCTTATTATTAGTAAGATGATATTTGTATGTATTGTAATTGTTAAAAAGGCAATAAACTATTTTTCTTTCTTTCTTTCTTTCTTATAAAAAAGATTAAAACAAAATGGCCAGTTTTTTAATCCTTCTAGCCCCGGATTACTAGACACAATAGAAAATCTATTGTTATGCGGCACCCGAGTGCCGGTTCGGCGTTGAGTGGTTAAGTGTTAATTTAGAATATTTCTTGTAAGTCGTACCGTCGTACCTATCTAACGGATTCTAACGTTTTATTACAAATATTTTACTATGTAATGTATTACATTACATATTTGTGATATGTCTACCATGTCGCGTGTCTAACTCTGTTATCAGTGAAAAGAAAAAATGCTCTGAGTAATAATGTATGTATTAAATTTTTTATTTATTCAATTTTAAAAACTTACGTTGTACTCTAGACTAGAAAATTATGAGCAAATCAACGCTTAAATACTAAAATTCTCCTCCAGTCTTCTCAAATGATCAACATTAGACTCTTGCGGCGGACTGCTGTGGCTTAAAATGTTATTTTTGTATAAATCCATATTCCTTTGCGCAGTCGCCATATTGCTATAAACTTCGCGCGGGACCAAGCGATTTTGCGCGGGAATTTTGACATTTCCCGCCATACTTAGGCTGCGTTCCATGTGGAATCTTTCGTTCGGATACGAAGGAGGTGGGATTAAAAAAGGTGGAACTTCGGGTTTTGGTATTCTGTACATATTTCTGTCTATTGGGTTGTGTGTTGAGAGGTTGGTGAGTGACTTCATCCATTGTTGTTGTTGGGTTGGGGGTAGCCTGTTGGGGTAGTTGAAGATCCAGAGGCGGTCTCCGACGAACATAGGCCGTGGGGCGACTATACCCAGACTGCTGTAGTACTGCTGGGCTAGAAGTTCGACGTCGTTCGTGTATTTCCGTTTCCACTTCGTTCTTCGGTTTTGGAACCATATTTTTATCTGAAATTAATTTCAGAAAAGTAAGTTTTGAAGGAAATAAGTAAATTGTTGTTTAGCTAGTTCAAACAAGAGTTTGGCAGGTCCCGCGCCTGATGCCCGCATTACATATGTACGAGTAATTTTATTACTAACTAATAATTACGTAACAGTAACATGCAAAAGTACACTTAAAATAAAATGAAGATCGGGAGGAGCCTACCGTACCGTGTGGCCGCACATTCAGATACTTCCTGGTTAAATATCCCTTAATGGAATAAACTCCCACGCTTGTCATCAGGTGGGCTACGTGCCTGTCTGTCATTTGGCAGATCTAGCATTAAAAAAACAAAAGACGGTTTTTCCACCCTCAGCATTTACCAAGGCTACATTTTGACAAGCCATTTGGTGTAATGGTCGAGAAATCAGCTATTACACCAGAGGTCGGAAAAAAAAGAACCAAACTCATAAGCACCTGAGTTTCCGTCAACCGCAGCTGCCTAGCGAGGCGCCCCCTAGCGGCGACGGACAGGTATCGGTTCTTTTCAAACTCCGCTTCCAAGCTTTTGATCTGCTGCGCGCTGAACGCAGTCCTTGCGCGCTTGCCTCGAGACGAGCTGCATCCTGAGTTGACAATAAAAAAGAAATTAAAATTATACATATCTATACTTCTATACTAATATTATAAAGAGGAAAGATTGTTTGTTTTTATTAAATAGGCTCGAAAACTACTCAACCGTTTTGAATAATTATTTCACTGTTGGAAAGCTACACTATTTCCGGGTGACAAAGGGTACTTTTGATCCCGGAAATGTGGGGGGAAGGGGAGGATATTTGAAAAAAGAAATTGCGGGCGGAAGGCTAGTAAAATATATAATTTTTTTTCATGTTATAATAATAAATGCGTTTATCCCTCTCACAGTACATCATACCTGAGGAAAGATTTGACTGTTTGTTTGGCTTTGGGACACAACAAATTCCATAACTTAAAGTACAAAAGAACATTGCGCCCAAACGTGTTGAAATATGACTGACATAAATATTCTTAATACTTTTGATTGCAATTTTCTGCTCAACAACTTCGTTAAAGTTCGAAACGGTTCGATTATAGTGTTACATTTTCGTTCTTACAAACTAACTTACATAAACTGTACTAAAATAGCTTACCAAAATGGCTAATTCAAGTAATAATAGGAACTTTATTTTTTAAGTTTCCAATTTACAATTACGCTGTTCACCAAGCGTTGTGCAGCTATTAAAAAACATAAGAATCGCGTTTTAATTATAGCTACTTAATGTCCATTCAATCATTGGCTCCCGACTGAATGAGCGCCTCGCGGAAGTCATTCCAGACAATCCCGCCCGTCAAAATGGAAGCGGACACGGCGCGTCATCACCTCAAAGCTATTTTCAATAAACACCTCCCCGCCATGAGTAATTAGTGGCAATTTATCAACGTGTCATTCCGCTACCGACTACGCCATATTGGATTTCAAGCGACCACTTTACAACGTGAACGCAGCCTAATGATCCCGCCAAAATACCTGTCAAAATAACTTTTTAAATCGTCCTACCACTCTATGTCTCAGACATTAAAGGTTAGAATCTTCACATTAAATATTTTAAAAGCGAAAAACAATATTTGTGGGTGAGAACGAACGTCCTGAAGATTTATTAGCTATCTGGAGATCGTTAAAGAAATTACAAAGAACATACAATGACTGAACGGGTTGTATTTCAGTTTTAATGATATAATGAGTGTGCGTGTCACTTTTAACCGTTCTGAAAATGTTTTTGTGGTGTAAAAAATTGTATCCGGCCGGTGTCGGCTTAATTATCGTGTTTTAGTTGTTATTGCTGGGTTGTTCATACAGTAAATAAATGTAAAATACTGTCAATTTATTAGCACGTTAAATATTCGGCAACTTTCGGTTTTTTTTTGGATTTTCTGTCTATCAGTCATCATCAGGAAAACTATTTTATAATCAAATCTTGCGCAGAGATGCTTCAAGAAAATTTCAACAAATCGTTCGTGAGTGAAAAAAAAATTAGAAATACACTCTTCTTTTCAAAAAGGGACGCTGTATATTCTCGTACCTACTTATGTAAATGTTCTGACCGTCAGAAGTGATTTTATACAACTTTACATGTAAAAGTCTTTCGTACGACCAGGGAGCAGATTCATGGTGGTAGCCTCCGTCTATGGGGAAGACATCTCGCAGAAGGTGGAGTGCTAGAGAACGGACAATCAACCTGCTCCTCCGTTTCGTAAAAGGAGAACACGGCGGAGAAGATGGCTTGTTACACAGGTGCTGTGTTAGTCCATGGGCAGGTAATCCATTATTAATACTCTCTGAAGCATTCCATAACAAATTAAATTAAAAAAAATAAGAAGACGGAACAGTTATACACCCGTACAGGCAATAACTTATTCGTATAACAATCCCATTATAATTTTAAACGCATCTCCTTTCTACCTAATTGCAATCCATCAAATCGCCTACAATAACGCGGGAACTAAATTAATTAGCGCCAGAAATAGAGCGGTGTCGCTACTAGCGCTACAAAACAAAAGCGACAGATACAGCGATTAATGTCAATTTATCGTCACTTGTCAGCGCCTCGTGGCTTGCCATTGTGTAGACTTTAATGTTTTTTTTAATTGCAATCAGTGCTCTGACTGTCTTAGCGGTGAACCAAAGTGAATTTTGGCTTCCGAAATGAAATTGACGCTGTTTTAGAGTGTAAACTATCACTTATGTTTGTTCTGACCCACAAATGTTAGCGCTGCCCTGGTGTCCCGCAAGGCTGCGTGCTATCCCCAATACTGTTCCTTCTGGATATCTATCCATGACTTAATGGTTTGCTATGCGAATAGCAAAAACAAACCCTATTAAGTACAATGCAACTTTTACCTCATTAATTTGTCCGTCTCATCATCACCTAAATGCAACAACAGAGTACAATCTGGACAAAATTCACCAGAAACAATAAAAAATATATTATGTCCTATAGTTTATTACGTGACCCTATTCCCTTTTGGTATATAATTAAGTGACACTTTATTAAAAAACTGTCTAAAAATTTCGATACTATTAACTCTATTGGCGCTCAAACTAAAATCCACAACAACTGCAACCCAACGAAAAATAAAATAGAGCAACTACAGTCTGTTCCACATAAGTTGTCCTTTAGCCGCTATATTGGCAGCATTGCCTACGCTTTGTAAATCTGTCAAAAAACAGATTGAATGTATTGAAAAACAATACTACCAATATAGCGGCTAAAGGACTTCTTATGTGGAACAGACTGTATCAAACATTAAAACTGTCAACACCGATCATTCCTTTGTTCTCTTTTCGAAAATCGAATCTAAAGACCGAGCGTAAACAATTGAATCCCGTTTCTCGTAATAGGATTTTACTGCATTATAATGAGCGCTACACTTACTAAATTTCAGCGGTGCGACAGTTCTTTTCATGTTTATACGTTTTTTTTTCAACCGGTGAATGATTGCGGGGCAGAGAGATTTAGCTAACGAGACTGGGGAGGCGTGGAGATTTATCTTTTCGGAACAAATTTAGAAAATGAGACATCAGCGAGCATTTAATGCGCTTGTGTGCGTGCGTGGAACGGAACGTTGGAGACTCAAACGGCTAATTTGAGGCGCGATATGCGGACAGGGTTGGCTGTGGAGTTAAGAATTTCTTAGAGGATGCTGTAAATTTTCTGTGCTTGTTTTTATTTATGTTGCCAGACAAGTGCACATTGAATCGGGGGATGAGATGACCTTTTTTATTCCGTAGTATATAATACGTCCCTTTACACTCTGTCGGGCAGCCCAGCCCAGCCCCCCTCGACAAGCGGCATTTATGACGTTCGTTATAGCTCAATTTGCGATAGCGAATGTCAAAACCCATACTTTCACCACGGTGACTTTTCTATGGCATCTGTCAAATCCATACAATTTAAAGTTAGCTAATTTCGCCAGCTATGAAGCGATGTCATCTTGTCTAAGCCCCCTGGTTCCTATGGGGATCACCTAGTTTCTCGAGTGCTCTTCCTTAAGAGAGTACCTAAATCTGCCTGAACCAACAGGTATAATATAGGCTCATCTAGTCTTCGAGCTTTTCATTTCAAATGACTTCGGAATGGTAAAGTGGATTTATCCCGATCTAGCAGTACTTACTTTTGCATCTTTTTTATAAACTAGGTTAGTTGGCAGACAGGCACGCAGCCCACCTGATGGTAAGCGGCCACTGCGGCCTATTCCACTGAGGGAAACTTCGCGTTGCTCAATGTGCTGCTAGACTGTAGGTTCATCTGATCTTCGAGCCTCTGATTTCAAGTGTACTGGCTCCCACATTAATATTGCCGGAACACAGTCAGAGCTGTTATGGCGACAGATTTCACCTGTGGTAGTTAGCCAGTCGGACTCTGAAAAAGCCCTACCGCCAACCAGACCCAAAGTGGTGGGAATCGAACCCACGACCTCCGGGTTATTCCGGAGCGGCTTAGCCACTGTTCCACGGCGGTAAAAATCATGACCCAGGGGTAGAAAAACACTAGAATTAGACCTGACTACAAAAAAATCATGATTTTGCATTTTGTATGTATTGAACTGACTTTACATTGGAGCGACTGACTGTCAGCTGACTTCCGTAACCCTTGGCAGGGGAACTAGAACAATTGGACGATAACTTCAAGTTATTTTCTAAAACATCATCAACTTTCACTTTTAAAAATTAAAATCGATAATTTTAGTACATTTACTACATTTATTAAACTGCGTGTTTTTTTAGTCGTTGTTTTCCCGCAGCAGAACGCTTCACCTTCAGTAATACCACAGGTAATACTATCGATTTTTGCAAGTATTTTTTTTTTAATTTTTTTTTAGAATCTCTTTTAAACTTTTTTTGAATTTTTTTTTTCAAAGTTTGATGGGAAAATGAAAACTAAATGTTAGTAAATAGTAAATTACATTTTTTTTGATAAACGCGAAGGGTAATGACCCCGGCCGGTGACCGTCCGCGACGCAGCTAGTACCTACTATTGGTTCGAGTTTCGTCTATCATAATTGTAAAACTTTTGATTTAACTAAAAAAAAACTTTATTAATCTATTTTACTACTAAGATAGAATCATTTTACTGCGGGAAAACAACAACTAAAATTCCATGCTGTATGTACAGTCAAAAGCACGTCAGACGTAACACTTTGGACTTTGTACCGCTCTTATGTCGGGGGCATAAGTGCTATTATATCGAACTGCAAGTGTATACCGTGATGTGCTGTTGACCGTACAGGCCCCGGCAAACTTCTTGACAATCGGGTGGGGATTGCGCAGAACACGAATTTTGACATGACCTCGCGCTATTGGTCAGAAGTCACTCAGAAACATACCTCTGACCACAGACCAGAGATTAAAACTTTCTCCGTGTCTCTGACCAATAGCGCGCGCGGGCGTTCGGGAGATTCGCGCGAGCTATTGGTCACACGCAAGTGCACATGCGCGAAATTTCCCCCACTACACCGTCCGATGTTGAACAAGTTTGCCGGCTTGTATACCAGAAAAACCGACTGGTCTATTGACCAAAAAATCGTTAATTTTCTTTAAAAAAAGGAGGATTCAGGTTAACATAACATCAAATATGTCAAAAAAAATAGTTTCCAAAAGATTGAACACCTTACGCGTCGTCTTTCGCCGACTGACAGACTGTAAATAAAGTAAATGGGCGAGATTTTTTTCTCATATAGCTCGTTAAGAAAAGTTATTGGCGATCTTTAGTGAGCTATATCGCTTTATTTCGTGCCTCTAGAAACTATGTGAAAACATTTATCGCGGTTTGTTTATGAACCAATTCGAATTTAACATTTTATATTTTATTTACTGAGCTTCCATTTTTATATAATTTAAGTCCATGTGTTTTTTTTATATTAGGTATTTATTACAAAGTAAAGTACAATTTGAATATCTATTCTTGCCCTGTGTCTATTTCTACTGTGAACTTTATCTTGTATTAATGAAGATTTGAATTTGTTTACGTGAGTGAGGTAGAAGATTTCATAATTTGCGTAAAGACTAAAATTATGATGATGACAAAACTTAATAGAAACAAATCACATGCCTATCTAGCCCCAGACTAGATCCTTTATTGCCCGTGTTACTTACTACCATTCTTACTTACTACCAATAGTAATACCGGTAAAGAGTTTACCTACCCGTCTTACTACTGTAGTTAAAAGTTGTAAGAACAGCAATAAAATATTGCATCCTTGTACGGGAATCCGTTTAGGCGCAAATTGTCAAATTCGCAAATTGTCAAGCTATATTAATAGTGTCAATACATAAAAACACACAGATCGATCCAAATAGACATGTTTAATTGTTTATATCGTACGGTGATCGAAGCCATCAAATAAGCTGTTAAGTTTTTGTAACATGGGTATGTGTTCTGTGAAAGTTTTGCAAACTTGAAAAACTTGGTGATTAAGTTGTGATTAAGCTATAATAGGATTAATAAATATCTACCTATGCCACAATAGCTTGATTATCTAATGATTTCAGAGATCGGGACCTTTGCCTTATATTAACATCTTTAAGCTAAATTCTAATTATAGTAAAATGGATATGTTAAAGTTACCTGCATATAAGTATTCAAAAGTAATCTTATGTCAGCATAACTTTTTGAACAAAAAAATACCTATTATGTTTCGGAAACTAATTAGGCAGGTTAAAAAACTAACAAGCATTTTTAACACCGGATCACGCATATAGATTTACAAATAAATCAACGCAATCCGATCCACAGCCAGCCTCGACGATTAAAAAATATAAAAAACATGGCCGTTCGCGCCTTCCCGCGCTATTTGACAGCACGCCATGCTTCTGCCGGCCATATTTATTTTCGGCGCCAATTAAGATGTTATTTGGGCAATGAATCAAATGTTTGCTAATTACGATGTAAAGTTAACGACAAGTATATGCAAATGGCGTACTGGACAAAGTTCAAATGTGTGCAGAAGCGTCAGCATACAAACCACTTCCGTTGAATAGATTTGAGTCGGTTTGGATCTGAGTAAGAGATGGTTTTAATTTTGATTTGTTTTTAGAGTTAATTTTTCTCCTTTAGAAGAGATGGGTCAAGTGTGGACAGGATTTCCCCAAAGGTGAATACGGTCGCTAGCCTTGGCTTACAGCTTTTTTGGACCTCGTCGTCGTCTTCACGCAAGATAAGCGGTGTATGATACCCTTACTTGACTAACTACCACTGCAGCTTAAAGTACAATATTTAAACGAAACGAGTCAAAAATCGTTTTTTTTTTAATTTAATTTAAAACTGTTATTAAGTATACTAACTATTTATCAGTTCTCAGCAACGAATTTAATATCGTTGGTTCTCAGTGTGCTCTGTAACATGATCTTTATAAATATACAATCATTTAGCGTTCGGCCGTTTTCCTTTTTTGTAACACTGTTCCTGAGTGAATTAGATTGCGATCGCTTCCCTTTCACATCAAGTACCGCGATTTAAAAAAAATCCTATCTTACCGACTTTAGGTAAAAACCTTTCATTCTCTCAATTCTTGATACTGAAGATGGACGACAGACATAATGGTGTGAATGTTTATGTAGTCTGACTAGCGGTCGCTCTCGCGGTTTCACCCGCGCGTAATTTCCTTTTTCAACTATCTCCTCCTTCCCCATCCTTTCCCCCCGTCCCCTATCAAAGTATCATATGTCCGTCTCCTGGTTCTAAGCTGCCTCTCCACCAATTTTCAGCCAAATCAGTTTATCCGTTCTTGAGTTATAAATAGTGTAACACCACTTTCTTATCACTTTATATAATATGTATGTATAAGTAGATTGTCACTGTTGCAAGCTAATTGAAAGCCTGGAAGATTTTGAAACTTTAAAACTCACATGAGGTATGTAAGCTTTCAACATTTTTGAATACAATAAATTAATAGCTACGAACTACGAACCTTCATAGCTACGAACGTTAATTTTGAATTTAAGTTTTGTAATGCATTTATTGTGTGGGAGGAAAATACAATCACGCACACTACCCTGTAGCTGGAGGGACCACAGGATAATTAAAATTATTATGTGGGACTCGGATAGAATGATGTTACCTATCTACCCTGTAAAAAAATAATGGGGTAGTAAGTATGAGGCAAAAGCCTTTACTTCTTACGCCACGTGGCCCACTTAGGGCCCCTAAGCGCTCTTCGGTTGAGGGCCTATGAAAATAGCCAGGAATCTTTGGATGTTCCCATGCGACGCGGAAACGGTGGCAGGTGCAATGCAGAAGCCCCCAAACCTCCATCCCCTCGTATCGTACAGTCAGCAGCACATCAAACCATCTGTCAAATTCCTATAAACAATTTTCAGCTTAATGTAGATTAGATTGATCTGCACCGACTGTACCTACGAAAAGTGGCAATGCCAGAACAAACCCTAGGTATCCATGGTTGATAGCAAAAATAATGACGTGTAAAATGTTAAAATTAGTGAAAAAGAATAAGAAAAGTACGGAAATAATCTATATAATATAAAAGAAAGTTGGTGTTAGTTACACTATTTATAACTCAAGAACGGATAAACGGATTTAGATGAAATTTGGCACACGTATATTTTTTAACCGGGATTAGAACATAGGATACTTTTTATCCCGGAAAAGTGGGGGGGAAGGGGGAATAGTTGAAAAAGGAAATTACCTAATTACGCGCGGGTGAAACCGCGAGGGCGACCGCTAGTAGATAATTTATGAAATTTTTGCAACGAAACAATAATTGTTGGTGATTCAGATACACACAAAACAAATATAACTATATGGATACCCCATAGTTAAAAGTTTTATTATCTTATAATTTCCTTTAGACTCTTATTAACGGTAACCCGATAAATATTATGTTAGTATTAATTTTAGCTACAAAAAAGCGCGTATAAAGGCAAGGAAACAATTTTCCGTATGTCTGCCTTACTACAAGTTTTACTAAACACGATTGCCTTTTTTTTAATACCACGTCAGTTGGCAGACAGACACGCAGCCCACCTGATGGTAAGCGGTCACTGCGACCTATTCCATTGAGGGACACTTCATCGAAGCGTCGCTCAATGTGCTGCCAGACTGTAGGCTCATCTGATCTTCGAGCCTTTAATTTCAAGTGTGCCGGACGGAACACAGCTAGAGCTGTTATGGCGGCAGATTTCACCTGTAAGGAGATAGCCATTAGGACTATGAAAAAGTCCTACCAACAACCAGACCCAAGGCGGGAATCGAACCCACGACCTCCGGAATTTTATACCCGAGCGCATGGGCGTACCGAGGGGGGGGGCAGGGGGGGCAGCTGCCCCCCCCCTGGAAATCTCGCAGTACATGTATGAACTCGTCTAATTACTACAAATCAAAGTAACAAGTGCAGCTGCCCCCCCCCCTGGAAATCTCGCAGAACATGTATGAACTCGCCTAATTACTACTAATCGAAGTGAAAACGGGGCCTTATGCTCCATCCTTTAAATTTTGTTTGCTCAGTGTACTTACATATAAAACTGAATTTGCAAACAGTATGGGCGATTCTTTCACGGAAGACCTTATAAACCGTTTTGCAGAAGATCTTCGAAAATTACTTTTGATGTAGAAGCGATGCTTTTTAATCATATATTATCATCATCAACGTATTTCGCGTTTCGACATCTTTTCTTACAAATAATTTTTCACTCTATCTGAAAGTGTAATTTTTCGTTGGAGAAAGCACCGTTCAACAATGAAATTTCGTTCCGGAGGTATCAGCGTTAAAAATGTACTTCGTAGTAGTTGACCTACTTTAGGACGACGAATTGAGGACCCTGGTGGAGCTAAGTCTGACCCATCGCAAACAGCTCCAGGGATTGCACAAGAACTATGAGTCAGTCACTTTCCAAAGGCAAAAACCCACCAAAAAACGACTTTGGTCAGACAATCACCGCAACTTGCATCTGAAGCAGCCAGGCACTGGTCAACAGAAGACATCTGATCCTCATCATCATTATTATCAGCCCGAACAGTCCACTGCGGGACATAGGCCTCTCCGAATGCTAGCCACGCTGATCGATCCTCGGCCACTCCTATCCAGCTCCTGCCAGCCATCTTGCGCGCAGATCATCGCTCCACCTGGCCTGAGGGCATCCTACACTACGTTTACCGAGACGCGGTCTCCACTCTAGAACCTGTTTACTACATAACAACGGTTATCGGTTTTACGGCTGATATGGCCACTGCCTCTTCAGCTGGCTAATCCGGCGAACTATGTCGGTGACTTTGGTTCTCTGCCAGATCACCTCATTTCAGATACGATACGGCAGAGAAACGCCGAGCATAGCTCTTTCCATAGCCTGCTGAGTAACTTTAAACTTGTGGACCAGCCGTGCCGTAAGTGTCAACTTTTCGGCTCCGTACCTATGTCATGACGGGTAGGTCGCACTGATTGAAGACTTTGTCTTTAGACATTGTGGGATCGGCGATGAGAAGACTCGACGTAGTTTTCCAAACGCTGCCTAACCCAACCGACTTCTTATCCTGTTCCACGACAACGCCCGTCCGCATATTTCACAAATCACCATCCGAAAATTAACCGAATTAGGCGTTGAAGTTTTTCCTCACCCACCATACCTACTCTTCAGACCTCTCGTCAACCGCCTACCTAGTACCTACCACCTTTTCAAGCACTTCGTTGACTTACTCACAGGTAGAATCTACGTTAATTGTTGTTTTTTCCTGGTCCTGACCAGGAAAAAACATTTGTCGACTTCATCTAATCCCGAAAACCAAATCGACCCTTGAAAGAAATAAATTACTAATAAAAAGCGACTTGTAGCTAACTCTATGGAGAGCTGTTAAAAGTTGGAATGATGAAAAAAATCATAAAAAAATTGTAATGACAGCAAGTGCATTTAAAACTGTTCTGCAATATTATCTTACTGTCTAAATTTTAGCTGAAGAACTGTTGAGCCGGTACACTTGAAACTAAAGGCTCGAAGATCATGAGCTTACAGCGATGCAGCACATTGAGCGACGCTTCCTGATGAAGTGTCCCTCAATGCAATAGGCCGCCATATATGTTGGTTTAAAAGTTAGTAAGTAGAACTTTATCGATTGAAACCCTGAGAACCTTATATTTAACTACCTACTGTTTGCTGTTTATTACTTATACCTAAAGTTTCAGTAGGTGTGTTTGTGTATGACAAAACCGCGCACAACGCGCTTCACCCCCCCCCCCGTTTTCAAGGAGTTTCAGTAGGTGTGTTTGTGTATGACAAAACCGCGGACAACGCGCTACCCCCCCCCCCCCCCCCCCCCCCCCGCTTTCAAGGGGACTTGCCCCCCCCTAGGCCAGAAGCTGGGTACGCCCATGCCCGAGCGGCTTAGCCACTGTTTTACGGAGGTGGTGCCTTGCTTCCCGATTCCATACTTCCTCGATTTCTAGAAAATTGTATCTAATCTATCAGTCAGTATCGTGTCGTATCAGACGCGTGTGCGTCGGAAGCCAAATAAAGAATAGGTACTCGTACTTACTTTGATTTTTATTTCAGACCGCTTTGCCATTGTTATGTTCTTATTTTTAACTAAATATTGTATTAGTATATTATGTAAATTATTTATAGACAAATTTCCCCAAAAACTCACTGTTTTATTCTGGAAAACGTTGCAAACGTGGTCATCATCATCATCAGCCTACTTATATTCGTTCAGATGTTATCAAGCCGCCAAATAGCCTCTGACTAGGCTTGACGACTAATAGGTATCTACATTATAGTAAATACAGCCGGGACTAACTTAACGTGCCTTCCGAAGCACAGAGACACTCGATCCTCTTATTATGCATAATCTTAAATAAAAACAAAACAAAAAACAGTTTAGGCACCTGATTGTTGATAATCATGCCGCTTTCCATCCATGAACTCTTGCGCATCCACGGTAGACCCCTCCACGTCGACATGTTCAGAGCTGAGATTGCTGTCTTTGTCTTCATCATCCGTCTCACATGCCGGTTCACTGTCCTCCTTGGGATAATAATTAGCACTCGTTGAAGGAGTAGCTTCTGACACCGTTTCATTGTTAACAAATTTATCAGCCAATAGATTTTCGATTGAGAACGGAAGTTTTGCATCTGTCTTCTCGATTTTTGATTCTGTTTCGTCTATTTCCATTGTGTTTTCTGATGGATTCATTTTTAAAAGTGGAGAAATCGCAAACTTATTAATTGTAAGATTTGCAACAGTAAAATTTTGGTTTGTAGAAATTTTTTGAAGCACTGGCCACTTAACTTTCGAGTTTTTTTATGTTGCTTTTTTGGATAACTTTTCGAATAATGTGAATAAATATTTCATAATTTAGAAGTTTAAATCCGTGCACTTAAAAAAAGAAAGTGAAAATATTATTTTTTTCTGTTAAAATTAAAAGAACGCTTATTTAATTTACAATTTCCACTTTCACGTCCGCACTTGTTAAAAAGTATTTCGTTTTTGGTATCTCCTTCAAACTTTTCGTTTCACAAACGAATTTACTGACTACTAACTCTCGCGCACAGATAATTTAGACTAATTTGAAACTTTTACTGTGCGTTTTTGTCAAATCGCACCGCTGAAACGGCTGTGAGACGAAGAATGTTAACTGCCTCTTCTGAAAAACATATTTGTCCCAACCCTCGTCTAGTGCACCTTATTCCTTTGCAATAAAAATGAGATTCGTTTGATTCGAAACCATTTTGAGTGACTGATGTGAATGAAGATGAAGAGTCTGGACTAATGGGCGTCTTTCCCGGTTGACAATTTAGTATAACACTTTTAAATACGTTACCTACAATTTTCGACTTAATTTTGATTGGGATTCGGTTCAAATCAGTTTGGGGTTCGTTAAACGATGCAAATAGCTCGTGAGGGCTCCGATCCAAGATATAATTAGAGTTAAACCAATCAGAGGCGAGTGGGCGTGTCCTGTCGGATGCGCGCGCGCCTCTTTGTAGATCAAATTGGGATTTATTTATACCGTGTGAGATATGCGCTTGTTCATTAATTGTGATAATTATTTAGTTAGTCGGTTTAATTGGACGCGTCACATGCTGCGATAGATTTATAAGAGGGAGAGATCGTTTGGCTAATTTATGTGCCTTAATTGGTCCCAGCGTTGAGGCTGCTATTACCAGAGGACTTAATAAAAATCACAACATAGGTTATTATTTAATTTCATAAACGTTTTAGCAGTTACAACAGTTCATACGCCGAAAAGCCGAATTGAGCCGATACAGCAGACAGTCCCTATTGAGAGGTGAGACACGGCTTGTGCCGGGAATGTGCCACCTTCTTACAAAAGATTGTTATAGCGCTTCGTTTGCTAAGAGTGTCGGAAGCTCAAACCCCTTTTACCCTTAACCCCATACCGTAGCCTTTCGCCTTCGCATTTCTTTCATATTATATTCTCAAGTTACACTTGCAGAATCTGGAAGTGCATTCGCCCGGTCTGCGAAGGGTGCAGTCCACCCCACCTGGCACCTGGGTTTTCCTCATCATAAAACATAGGAAAACTTCATCATTGAAATCAACGTCACAAATGATATGAACTGACTTTAACACCGCCTCCGTGGAAAAGTGGCTACGCCATCTCGTGTAAAAAACCCGGTCGTAAGTTCGAAACTCTTTAGAGAATTTCCTGTCTGGGTAGGCATACCTACAGGTGAAATCTGCATTGAGTTACAATAATTGTAGTTCAATGGAAATCTGCAATATTAATATGGGAGCCAGTAAATTTGAAAATAGAGATCAGATGAATGACCCTACAGCGAACAAGAGGTGGTGATCACAGACCCTAAATTGCCTGACCCCAGAATTGAACAATAAGGTACCCGGGATTCGCTAGATCAAACTACAACGAGGCGATTTTTTTTTATATATTATAGGGGGGCAAATGAACAAGTGGGTCAGTCACCTGATGATAATAAGTGATCACCGCCCGATAAGCACCCGAGACCCCCTTGGGGTCGCAGGCGCGTTGCCCGCCTTAAGAGACAACAGTTATTAGGTCTCAGATACCCAGTATTTCCCAGAAACACAGAAGTGCTTGACACACTTCTATTTCACGGGAAAATATCTGGCACTGCGGTGGTACCCACCTAGACAGCCCAGTACATGAACCTGGTAATTGTGTGTGTGTTTTTGGCGATTCATCCATTTCAACCTCCTCCTTCTCGCCTCGATGGTCTAGTGGTTTAAGTACCGGGCCAAGATCTCGGGGTCCTGGGTTCAATTCCCGGGTCGAGCTAACTTTGTGTCGGTTTTTTCGGACACAGCTCGGGTTTGTGATCACCAATCCGCATTTGGCAAGCGTGGTGATTAAGCCAATACCCATCATTGTAGCGATAACTTGATTTTAAGGATGAGGGTCTTTGCCCTGCAGTGGGACATTAAAAGCTGATACTTTACTTTTTTATTCCATTTCAAAACGAATCACAGAATCGCTCCGTTCAAAAGCCACGTCTATTCTCATTAACCTTTTCCACGCCAATGTCTGATATATCAGACAAACCATTTTCGTGCCCACCACGCCAATGTCTGATATATCAGACAAAAAAACATGATCAAGAAACGTTGTATTTTTACTTGCCTGAATGAGTTGAGTATAACCTAATAATTTTTTGGAATTTTTTTTTTTAATGGTCGTGGCGTGTGGGGCACCATTTTCGGAAAAAAGCGTGGCGGGGAAAGGGTTAATAGCTGGAACGAATGTTTGCAATAATTAAACCGATAAATAACAAGAACACGCCGCGTTTCCGAACGAACGACATATTTTGTCATTATTAGAGGCGCTTGTTTTTTGCCCCACTTTTTTTTTTGCTTGATTGATGCGGGCGCGGTTAAGGGAATCTTTTTTTACACTTTGGTTCCGTATGTTATTGGGTTTTTATTATGTTTTCTAGGCAAATATGGTTCGACAAGGAAGTTGTTTTGCCAAAACGTGCCAAGCATCATCATCATCAGCCGGAAGATGTCTGCTGGGTGACGTACAGGTCTCCTCCACGGATCTCCAAACGCATCCAGGGGATTCGCGCGATCTTAGCAAGAAAGCATAAATACCTACCTATGTATTTTTTTACACATATAAAAAAAATACCGTTCCACAGGCATTTTTTTTTCAATTGCCCCACTTCGAAAAGTCTTAATTTACCGTTGAATTTTCTATCGATACACAACTTGATCATCTATTAGGTGAGAGAAAATTAAAGTATTATTTTCAGCAGTGCGAAAGCGATTTTCATCTGCTGTAGACAGAATTACATGGAAACTAGTGGAAACAATTCAATTGGCACGTTTTAGAGTCTTCTCAAAGTCCGTTACTGTTACTTAGTTAGTAACTAAGCAGTTACTGTCTGCAATGGCACCGCCCTGCGCCCGCTACACCGAGACGACATGAAGTTATTAGGTCTCATGTAGATAGATAGATAGATAGATATTCTTTATTGAACCACAAACAAGTAACCTAAATGAACTGCACAACACAGGCGGACTTATCGCTTCAAGCGATCTCTTCCAGTCAACCTTTGGATAGAGGAAAGTATGATAACAATAATTAGAACAAGATAAAGGGCAGTGCAAAAATAAGAACTAAAATTTTAATAAACAAAATTTGACTCCAAACTTCTTATATATAATGTAGGTAGGTACCCAGTAATTCCACTAGCTAGCTAGTAATTTCATTGCCAACGGACCCCTAAAAAGCTCTGTAATAGTTGACGTCTTCACGGGAGCAGTTTCCGCATACTCGCCTATCCCTTAACCTCTGTCGTTCGGCTTAATCGCTCCGGTATGCGCCCGCGCATAAACACTTTACACGTGTAAGGGAGGAACGCCTTAATTAGGCCGGTTAAATAGCTTTCAGGACTCGCATTGGCGTTGGGTTTTAAGTTTAACTGTCAACTTAAATAGGCATTTAAGGGCGAATTTTAACATTTTTAGCGCTGCCAGGTAAAGTTAGGTTTACGCCTCTCGTTGGCGACCATGGTTCGTGCCATGGTCGGCAACAGGAGTGCGTGGGAGGCGGCCGCCTCCTTCTGCGTGCAAGTAATTTCGCAGAAGGAGGCAGCGGAGCGGGAGCGCGAGGAGGACCCCCTCGCTGCTCCTCTCCGGCGCAGACGGCCAGGCCGGAGAAGGCGAGCTAACTTAGCACGCCTCCACGGCCTGAGGGTTGACCTGCGGGTGGGGGTAGCCCCCCAAAGTCCGCATTGCACAGGTCGCCCGAGCCAAGTCTGAGGGTCACCTGTTTCTCGGGTGGCCCTCCCTAGGCGCCACCCCGACTTGAGGCCTCTCAAGTCGGGGTACCCGTGGACGGGCTGGTCAATAACCACAAGGCTGGCACCGGCTCGTCCCCATCGGGTGAAAAGGTGAAAACTCCCCAGTTTAGTGGGTAGTGGGACCCACTAAACTGGGGAACGTCTCTAGTCCCGAGCCCCACACACGGCTGCAGGCGTCGCTAGCCTGCGGCTAAGCCACGTAAAAGTGTTCTCGTCCGCTAAAAATAAATAAAGGTGAGTTACTCGTAAATTCGTCAGTTATATAGTTAGATCTGTTTGCCCTACTTCGTTTTGTTTAGCATTAGAAAGAACGAAATTTAGGTTTTTTATTTAAGGCACCAATGTATGTCAAGCAAAAATATAATATTTAGCAAAAATTTCAAATTATTTTATTCACTCACTTCAGTAAAGTCAAAGTATTTATTTTGCAATTTGATTTACCATGAAATTCTTTTGCACGTCATAACTTTCTTTTCCTACCAGCACTTCGACGTGGTCGTGAATGGCCTGTTGAGAAGAAGTGCCGCAAGAAACACAACAGTTATGATAGCCTTTTTTAACCCTTTCCCCGCCACGCTTTTTTCCGAAAATGGTGCCCCACACGCCACGACCATTAAAAAAAAAATTCCAAAAAATTATTAGGTTATACTCAACTCATTCAGGCAAGTAAAAATACAACGTTTCTTGATCATGTTGTTTTGTCTGATATATCAGACATTGGCGTGGTGGGCACGAAAATGGTTTGTCTGATATATCAGACATTGGCGTTGAAAAGGTTAAATTTGCATTTTATATGCTCTAGTCTGCTCCAGTCACACTCTTTATGTTCCTTATTTTTCGGAGGAGAATGCGTTTAGTCACCAAAACCGCAGGCTACCTAGACCGCCGGCCGTGTGTGTTTGTGTGGGAGTCGAGACGAGAAGCGTCTTACTACTCACTAAACCTCCCAGGTGTCCCCTTTCCACCCGATTGGAACGAGCCTGGCTATTAATCAGCCCACTTTCGGGTACCCCACGCACTCCATCTCCATGGCTCGCATGGTCGCCAACAAAGGATCCTGCCTGGGCTACCGTGCGGGGATTGGACCCGCGACCTCTGTTGTATTAGCCGACTTCTCGACCATTACACCAAATGGCTCGTCTAAGTAATCTCGTCGTCGTCGTCTAAGTAATCTCAATGTTTCTTTAAATAAACAAAAAAACGCGTTTGAATCTTTTTTTATATTTGAATAATTTAAAGTAGGTAGGCGCCAGGCGCCGGCGCCTCCGTCCACTTGGCTCCCATGCTGCACTATTCATCATGCATGAGGAATGCACAGATAAAAAAAACAAGAACTGCCAAATATTTATGATCCGGAACCGCCTGCCTGCAGTGCAGCACGGCAAAATAAGCAAGTTTTTGTATTAAAGTGAGGAATTTTAAGACTGGAATGAAGAGAATTTCATAATTGTTTTCTTCACAAGTCCCGTTTAAATATTTTAATTACTCTCCGTTTTATGTGAATGAGCTTTACCTCAAAAGTTATGAAATGTTTATCATATTAGAACGAAATATGAAAATGTGTAGGGATGGGTGGATGTTGAATTGGATATCCCGATGACGAACTTGGTAACTTGACTCTGTCATGTGATCATATGACGTTCAATTAATTTAAATTGAACGTCATTGTATGTGATACATTTTTTATGTATACAGCATGTTAGGTAACCCGAGGGACATATTTAAGGAGAGTGTTCAGAATCAGATTTAGAGTCCAATTCGCTATAAAAAATATATCCTTAATTTTTTTTATAATTATCCTAATAATTTATGTATGCATGAACTACCTAAAAATCCCGTGTGCTGAGCGGTACGCCCCAAACACAAATTGTACGCGAGTACAATTTAAGTCGCGTACCTACTTGAACGAGTGCACGAAATAGGTACTGTAAAGGGAATAGAGTGCCGCACGTTACGCGGATTTTCAGGTTTCGACTAAGGTTATTGACAGATATTTACCATTTACCAGAGTTTTTATTGATTTATACCTTTTTTGTTATTATGGAAGCATAAACTATTTGGGGTTTAAATATGTCCCTCGCATTTCCTGTCATACTGTATATGTAGTAGGTATGTATGTTTGGAGACCACTTTGGAGGCTTGTTGTTAGTAGAAACACGGTCAGAGCAGTGAATAATGAATAATTTATTTGCCAAAAAGCGCTAAATATATATACAAATTAAATCCTAAACTAGCGACTTAGAAAACTAGCAACACTCCATGTTGCGTCTCTCTCTCGCAAGACGCAAAGTTGATGGTTCGCGCCGCGCATGCGCGCGGGCGTTCGGCGAACTTCGGCGCGCTCTCGCGCCTCGTCGCGACTCGCGATTACCGTTGGAGGGGCGAGGTATCAAATACACCCCGCGGCGCGGGACGGACGCCTCCATTCGGCGGCGGCGATCGGAACAAGCGGACGTGGCTGGAGCGGCGACTCGGCGAGTGCAAAGTGCATCGTCGTGTGCACTTGTGAAGAACTGCAGCGCGTTGACACGATGATGTGTTGACGTGCTGTCGGCGTTGTTGTCGCGCTGCTTGCGTTGACGCGCTATCGCGTTGTCGCGCTGGCTGCGTAGACGCGAAGATTGTGATGTGAAGTGAAGATTCGTGTTGCTATGTAGGTGGATTTAGACTAAAAGAACATAGAGCTAGAGCTAGAACTAGAGCATTCTTTCGTTTATATCTAGTGTAAACTAAAACTTGACGTATCTATTTACATCAAACGAACACCGAACTAGAACTAGAACAAGAATGTTTTTTCTTAATCTTTTGGTGTAAACAAGAGCTAGATTGAATGTTCTTTGCTCATTCGAGTAAATTCTTTGGTTGGTATTGGTAGTGCTTTGCTATGTCTGATTCTGACAGTGAAATCATTATTGCAAGTGCTGCATTTATTATTTTGAAGCAAAAACTCAAAAATAAAAGACGGAAGAGACGTTGGTGGGTTACAAAATGCAACGAAAAATTTTTCATATGTCGGATCCCATAGACATCTGGCATTTTGGTAGGCTTCTATCATTAATAAACATTTTTCTTGAGACCAATCCATTATTTAATTGATACGATACGTAAGTAAACAATCGCTAGAACACAAGAACACTTTGATGAGACCGCTCAGTGGAGCGAGCTAGTAGTGGGTAATATCGGATTTTTACAATATCGAATCGAAACTATATATTGATATCTGATATCGGATTCTGAAACTATATATTATTTGAAACTATATATTGGTGTATCGGAGTATCGGACTGTATTTGGTTACACTAAACCTATAAAACGATGTGTTCTGAAACTAGATACCGTATCATGACACGATATTTTCATTGTGATTTATTTCTTAAAACTGACTCGATTAGTTACTTTAGGTGTATTAAGGATGCTTTAATAGTATTTACTTAGTTATTTGTGTTTCAGTAAGTACTGCATTAATAAAGATCGTATTAAGAACTTCTAAATACGATGTTTATTAATGCAGAACTCATTAGTAGTAACTAAAAGCATGAAATACATAAACTTAATAATACCAACCATCGAATCTATTAATAGAATAACAAAAGTTAGAAATGGATCACCAATGCTATGAGTTCAAGGACAATTAAGGTCAGTGAGAGTTACGTAAAATTGCAAATCGAAAATGCATCTTATTGCTAAAAAAATAAGGTCTATTAAAAATACACAAGAAAGTATTGAAACAACCTTATTATTATACAAATAAGGTTTAGAATTGTACGAATACACGACTAATGCTATTTCACTCACTCACAAATCCTTTCTTTAGCTCGTATCGCAACGCGATACGATTTAATATCCTTTATCGATAGATCTTGGATATCGAGCTAGATATCAAATCGAGACGCATCGCATCGATCCAGCAATATCGTGTATCACCAAATATATAGTTTGGATACGCAGCGATATCGGATTTTACGATATTGGCCTGATATACGATTTAATATCTATATACGATTTGTATCGGCCATTCCTAGAGCGAGCGCGTCCGAACAGGCTAGAATGTTCTAAGCAACTGTTCACGCGCTCTTGCGCCGTTTACATCGAGCGAGCGAGCATTCTTAGAATATTCTATAGAATCTTTGCGAACGCACTAAGAACAACGAAAGAATGCTCTACGCCTGTTTACACTAGAAGAATTTGACGTAGTGGGGATAGAATGAGCATTCGCTCGTTTGGTGTAAATCCACCTTGTGAAGATTGCGACACGCTGTTGCGGCGATATATAAAACAGTCCTTTTGAGGGCTATAAACAGCTCTTTTCAGAGCTTGCTAGCCGTGTGCTAGCTAATCCTGTTTCTTATGACGAATCCTGTTTCTTATTGACATAAAAAGTCTAAACAGCTCTTTTGAGAGCTAACTACTAGCCATAGCGCTAGTATTCTCGTTTCTTACGACAAGATTAAAAGTCACAGTGTAGTCTTGCGTAGACCGTAGTGCGTAGTTGTAGTTAACTCGTAGTGTAGACTGTGGTGCGTAGTGTAGTTGCCACAATACTCCCCCTCAAGTGAAACGTACCGGCAGCTTGATAGTGCGACCGCGACGCGTCTGCTTCATGGTGTCAGTGCTTGATGGTTGTGACGTCATATTCTGGGCGCGTGCGGTGGTACAGTGGGTATGAGGTAAAGGTGTGGTACTGGTAATGGTATGAGGTAAAGGTAATGACGGTTGAGGTAAAGGTAAAGGTTGTGAAAAAGGTATTGGATGTGAGTTGACTTGCTGTTCCTTGTTATACTGTGGCTCTTCTAACAGGTAAGCTGGTTTGAGTCGGTCTATTGAGATGTTCGATTCTCGGTCGGGTAACTGAATAGTGAAGACTTTTTCTGTTCGTTTTAGTACTCTGTATGGTCCTTCGTATGGCTGTTGTAGAGGTTTCTTGACTGCGTCGACTCTGATGAATACGTGAGTGCAGGTTTGTAAGTCTTGATGAACGAATATGCGTGGCTTGCTATTGTGATGAACTGTGGATGATGTTGGCTTGTTATCATTGATTATACCACGTAACTTGTCTACGTAGGTATAATCTAATGATGTAGGTAGCGTCGATGATGTGAAGAAATCTCCCGGCAGGCGTAGGTTGTACCCGTAGGTAAGTTCGGCGGGAGTAACTCCGGCGTCGGCGCGAAGCGTGGCACGTAGTCCTAGTAGTATGGTAGGTAGGTACTCTACCCATGACTGTGTGTCGGCCAGCTTCGTGCGGAGTGCGGTCTTGAGTGTGCGGTGCCATCGTTCTACGATTCCGTTGCTCTGCGGGTGATAGGGTGTAGTTCGATTTTTCTTTATTCCCATTATTTTCATTAGGTTAGTGAACAGCTGACTCTCGAACTGACGACCTTGATCACTTGTTAGTGTTGTAGGGCATCCAAATCGACTAATCCAGTGCTTGTAGATTACGTCGGCGACTGTATCGGCTGTCATGTCGGTTGTAGGTATAGCTTCAGGCCATTTTGTTTGTCGGTCGATCATTGTTATTAGATATCGGTAGCCTTCCTGAGTAGTAGGTAGCGGTCCGACGATATCGACGTGTATGTGTTGAAATCGATCAGTTGGCGGGAAACTCGATGTCGCGGAGTAGGTATGGCGATGTATCTTGCTTTTCTGGCATTCGATGCATGTTTTTGTCCAGTTGCCGATGTCTGCATTCATGGATGGCCAAAAATATTTTTGTGACGTGATTTTTCTAGTCGTTCGGGTACCAGGGTGACTGATATTATGAACGCTTTTAAATACGTCGAAGCGATGTTCTGTAGGTATGTACGGTCGGATGTTGCTCGTTGATGTTTCGCAGTAGATCTCGATGTCGGTGTTGGGAATAATAATTTTCTTGAGTTGTAGGTTATCTTGTTGTAATAATAGCGGCAATGTGGGATCCTGTTGTTGTGATTGCGCTATTTCTTGATAATTTATTGCAGATGGACAGGTGATTGTTTCGATTCGGCTTAGGGCGTCGGCTACGATGTTATCTTTCCCGCTGATGTGACGGATGTCTGTTGTGAATTCGCTTATGAAGAGTAGTTGTCTCGTGCGTCTTGGTGTTTCAGTTGTTGACGTTATCTTCCCCATAGCGAATGTAAGCGGCTTGTGGTCGGTGAATATTATAAGTTGACGTCCCTCGAACATTTTTCTAAAGTGTTTGACGGCCATGTAGATTGCTTGTAGTTCGCGGTCATATGTTGAGTACTTCGTTTGCGCGTCTGAAAACTTCTTTGAAAAATAGCCAAGTGGTTGCCATTTTTCATTGACGTATTGTTGAAGTACTGCGCCGGCTGCTTTATCAGATGCGTCACAGAATAGGGCATAGGGTGCGTTGTGTGACGGGTGCGCTAGCAGTGTAGCTTGACTGATGGCGGTTTTGCAGGCTTCGAATGCGCTCGATGACTCTTCGTTCCATGTTATTATTGTTTTGTCGCGTTTCTTGACATTATGGAGATGAGCGTTGAGCGGCGCCTGGATGGTTGCGATGTTAGGTAGATGTTCGCGATAGAAGTTTATCATTCCGAGGAATCGTCGTAATTCTTCTATTGTCTTCGGTTTGGGATAGTCGTTGATTTGTTGTATCTTTTCCGCAGGTGGCTTGATTCCTTGTTGTGAGACGATGTAACCGAGAAACTTTACTTCCGGTTTGCCTAGGTTACATTTGGCGGGGTTTATTGTTATCCCGTGGTCTTGGAATCTTCTTAGGACTGTGCGTAGATGCTCTCGATGCTCAGATACTGATGATGAAGCCAAAATTACATCGTCGATGAATGGAAAAACGAAGTCTAGCCCGCTAAGTACTTGATGGATGTACCGTTGGAATGTTTGGCCTGCGTTCTTGAGTCCCGGGCACATTCGCGGAAATTCGAATAGTCCCATCGGTGTTATGATGGCTGTCTTCTCTATATCCTCCTCGCGGACAGTAAGTTGCTGGTAAGCTCTGTTCAGGTCGAGCGTGGAGAAGATGGTCTTGCCTGACAGCTGATAGGTGAAGTCCTTGATGCGCGGGACTGGGTAGCGATCAGGTTTCGTGATTGCATTCAATCTTCGGTAATCTCCACAGACTCGGATGTCCCCGTTTTTCTTTGGTACGATGTGAAGAGGTGATGACCATGGGCTCTTGCTGGGACGGCATAGGCCTTGTTCGACCATGTTCTCGAATTCTTTCTTCACCTTGTCGTAGCGGTGGGGTGGGATGGGTCGAGCGCGGCAGTGGACTGGTGGACCTTCGGTTTCAATGTAGTGCTGCACGTTGATCTTATCAGTGATGTTCATCGATGTTAGACGCGTTGTCCCGGGGAATTCGGCTAAGATATCGTGGAATGATTCTTGTATGTCTATGCTTCTTATTGTTGGGATGTCTGTAGCGCGAACTGGAGCGTCGATCTTCAGGCTGGTGACGTTGTCGATGAGCTTCCTGTTCTTGAGGTCGACTATGAGCTGATGATGCTTCAAAAAGTCGGCTCCCAGTATAGGCTTGGATACGTCAGCGACGATGAACTTCCACTTGTATGGACGGCGAAGGTTCAGATCGAGTTCTAGCGTTTTCTCCCCGTAGGTCGATATCACGGTGTTGTTGGCGGCGTAAAGCTTGAATGGAAGCGGTGATGACTTGTGGCCTTTTATTCTAGGTAGGACGGATATGTTAGCCCCCGTGTCTACCAAGAATGATAGTCCGGTCTTCTTGTCACGGACAAATAGGCGGTATGTGTGTTGAACGTTGGTGTCCGCCTCCGCCAGCGTTCGATCTAGTTTTCCGAGTTCTTTGTTTTGTGATAAGCGCAGGGTGACGTACATTTTCTGGCTTGATCCCTGAAGCGACGGTGATAGTAACAGTAGGTTGACGGTGACGCGGAGTTCTCTCTACTGCGGGATCGAGAGTGGGTGTTGCGTTGTTGATACTGGCGATGGTGTGACGGGAATCTATTTCTTCTGTAGCTGTGGTTGTGTTGGTTATTCTTCAATTCGGCGACTTCTAGTGAGAGTTTTCTTAATTCGGCGATGAGAAATGTTGTTTCTGATGATGATGATGATGGTGGTGGCAGTGGTGGTGATGGGTTGACGGCGGCTATGTGGCTGTCTCGCGTCTGTTCCATCATCTTGTCGGCGAGTAGGGCGAGTTCTTCGAGCTTCGCCTGGGTGCTGAATGATTCGCTGACGGCGAGAATGGAGCGGATGTGTGGAGGTAAGTGGTTAGTCCACATGATGCGTAGCGTGGCGTCCGGGATGCGATTCCGGGCGAGTTCACGCATACGGCGAAGTAGCTGTGTGGGCTTCTGATCGCCGAGTTCCATCTCGGAGAGCAGCTTCTGGAACTGCCTGGTGTCTGACTCCTCGTAGGCGGCAATTAGTCGTTCTTTCAGCGCCTTATAGAAATCTGTCGCTGGTGGGTTGTAAAGCAGGTCGGTGATCTGCTCGATGTCCTGCTTCTCGAGCTGTGCGATGACCATCTGGGCGAGTTGCTGGTCCCCTTTCTTCAAACCGTGTGTGGCAGCCTCGAAACTGTAGAACCAGAGCTGCGGTTTGTCGCGCCAGAATGGTGGTATCCGCATCGACAGCGAGATATTGGCGACTTCGGGCTGGCTGGCTTGTTCTGACGGCTGATGGTGTGCCGGTGTGGAAGCGGTGGTCTGGCTTGGTTTCTCCGATGCTGGTGATGGCATTTTGTCCATAGCTTGCTGATTGAAATCGGGCATAGCGTATGGGCAAAATTTTCTTGAAGCAGGGATTTATTCCAACCGGGATTCGTTTCGACCGGCAGGGATTTCTTCTGGCAGAATTTATCCAGCAGGAATTTTCTGGAGCGCTTCTGGGCAGGGATTTCCCGTTCTTGATGGTATTTCTTGCTTTTTCTTCCAGAATTTTTCTTCAGTCGGGGTTACCACTTTGGAGACCACTTTGGAGGCTTGTTGTTAGTAGAAACACGGTCAGAGCAGTGAATAATGAATAATTTATTTGCCAAAAAGCGCTAAATATATATACAAATTAAATCCTAAACTAGCGACTTAGAAAACTAGCAACACTCCATGTTGCGTCTCTCTCTCGCAAGACGCAAAGTTGATGGTTCGCGCCGCGCATGCGCGCGGGCGTTCGGCGAACTTCGGCGCGCTCTCGCGCCTCGTCGCGACTCGCGATTACCGTTGGAGGGGCGAGGTATCAAATACACCCCGCGGCGCGGGACGGACGCCTCCATTCGGCGGCGGCGATCGGAACAAGCGGACGTGGCTGGAGCGGCGACTCGGCGAGTGCAAAGTGCATCGTCGTGTGCACTTGTGAAGAACTGCAGCGCGTTGACACGATGATGTGTTGACGTGCTGTCGGCGTTGTTGTCGCGCTGCTTGCGTTGACGCGCTATCGCGTTGTCGCGCTGGCTGCGTAGACGCGAAGATTGTGATGTGAAGTGAAGATTCGTGTTGCTATGTGAAGATTGCGACACGCTGTTGCGGCGATATATAAAACAGTCCTTTTGAGGGCTATAAACAGCTCTTTTCAGAGCTTGCTAGCCGTGTGCTAGCTAATCCTGTTTCTTATGACGAATCCTGTTTCTTATTGACATAAAAAGTCTAAACAGCTCTTTTGAGAGCTAACTACTAGCCATAGCGCTAGTATTCTCGTTTCTTACGACAAGATTAAAAGTCACAGTGTAGTCTTGCGTAGACCGTAGTGCGTAGTTGTAGTTAACTCGTAGTGTAGACTGTGGTGCGTAGTGTAGTTGCCACATATGTATTTCTGGCACATTCATTGTTTGTGATACTCATCATAACCAATACTCAATTTATTTAGTTTGGGGCAATAACTGTCATGTATGTATGTGATTGATGGTTTTGTTATGCAAAGATGAACCCACGGTGCAGCGGTGCCATAGTAGAGTAATATTATTTTCTTTACATAATCGTCAGTCATGGTAACCGTTAATGAAACTGTAGGTACCTACTTAACCTTCTCCATGGAATAGTGGTTGAAGAACTTCTATAAACCCGGAGGCCGTTTGGTTCGATTCCCGTCAAATGTTAACGTCAGATATCACAAAAAATAACTACTAAGTAGTAGAAAGATGTATTTTTTTGGTAATTTAAAAACGATTATTTTGTTTTATCAAAAAAATGTCTTAGGATTCAGAATACGTAGGTACAGTGCGACAGAAAAGAGTAGAAATTAATTAAGTCGAAACTAAAATACAGTCTGCCTGGCTGGCAGCACCTTGTATCTGTCATATTTTGATTATTTATCACTATTTTATCGGCTGTTCAACATTTTATTGCAATATTTTGTTGTTTGAGTTTACTACAAAAAGAAAGTATGTTACTCAAGTTTAACCCTAGAAAGATAATCTTATTGTGTAGTACGGAAAAGATAATCATGCGTAAAATTGACGCATGTTTTTTAGTTAGCCCTAATTCGAGGTACATTAATTTATTTCAATTAATTGTAGGTTAATATATATTTACACGTATATTGGAATTAATTATACTGCAAGTAATTAATTAATAATTATTTATTTATACAAAAAGAACAAAAACTTTAAACTTCTGCATAAAATTTAAAAAAAGTTAACACTTGTTGTTTCTAATTAAAACTCATATTTTTTACTTCAATAATTAGCTTTTTTAGTACAAAATCAACAATTAGAATATCTGGTATATATATTAAGAACATAAAGTTATATAAAAAATAGTTAGAAACAACTTTGGCACACATCATTATTATGCTATATAATTCTATGAGAGGCTAATGTGGAGACTGGTAGTTCAGTACAGCTTTGCCCGTCTAGGATAATATTTTCACTTGACTTCGTCGCCTGTTCTTCTTGTAACTCATCTAGAAAAGCTTCTGTGTCGCTTTGCACGTCATCTTCAATTTCGTGGTCGTCTACTTCACTGGACGGTGTCTTGACAAGGAACCTCGCCGTTGCTTTGCATAAGAGCGGCCAGGATACGATCTTCGTCCAAGTTTCTACTTGCCATTGCTTTCTATATTTGCTTCTATATGTATAAAAACAAATTGATAATATATGTTTCGATATACAGTAATAATAAGCTAAAATAAAATCAAACTACCGTACAAGTCAATATCATAAAAGTCACGTAAAAGATAATCATGCGTAATTTTGACTCACGTAGTCGTCATTTTTTAAAATCGGTTAAACTTACCATAATGATACATACGTCACATGGCAGCTCCCGGTGAAGAATGAAATGTCCTAAAGGCACAGCTATGGATTCGCGATATTTAGGAAGAAAGAGCTATATTTCGGAAACACATGCGTCAATTTGACGCAGACTATCTTTCTAGGGTTAATGGTTGTTCTAATTGGTTCTAATACTCATAGAATAAGGCTTATCTTAAGATTTGGTGGCTCTGTGTGGTATGTTGTGGACTATTTATTTACTCATTTACCTTATGTATTCGTACAAAATAATACTTTATTTATATAACTTATTCTTACAAAACTGGCCAGCAGCGTTTCAGACGATTTTTTTTTCAACATTGGTAGATTTTTTACACGGACATTCTAAAATGGCAGCACTGATGCCATCTGTCATTTGATTCTTTGATTATTTGACGTGTCGGCGATCAGTGTTGTGGTTTCGTGGAAGAATACCTCAATTATTCAATTAAAACATAAATAAACAGTTCCACATTACCATTCTTCTGAGCTACATGTGCGCAACTCGTGACCTCAACTAGTTCTTCCAGTCGCGAAGCTCCACTTAAATAGAAATTACCATAATTCAATTTGTAAATCTCAGTGTGTACTGTCGTATTTCTAAAGAATTTGCGATGTTTACTGTTGAGTACCGATGTGGACGTATCGCGGCGATGTACGTGGACAGTTTATGGACGTAACTGCAGGCGAAACGACCTTAAAATAGTTAAACGTAGTGTTGTTTTTGTTATTGTCAAAATGCGTCTAAATTTTCGCAAGTTGACGATCGCAGGAGCCGTCCTGGTCGTACTCTGGCTCGTAGTGCTGTATTCCTCGGTGATAGATGCGCCGGGCTCTCCACCAGTGAAGAATACGGTGGTGGAAATTCAGAATAGAATTGATAATCTTCAAAAACAAATGGACCAGCAGATGACTGAAAGCAACCAGTTGCTGATGAAGATACAGCAACATTTGAAGGTGCAGGCTCTGAATTCACTGGAAAATGATAAGGAAGGAAAAGTTGTTGATGTGGAGTATACTATGAGTGAGTATTTTTATACCTTAAGTTTATTGTCCAATCAGAAAAAAAGATTAAATGATAAATAAATATATAACTCTTTTTAGTAATAGGTTCCACAATTAAAATCAAAACACTGCTGTATCAATGGGTAATTTACTTAATTGCCCATTTGTTTTAATTAAAGTGTGTATCACAAACAGATATTTATTTATTCATTTAAAGGACCACTAACATAAGATACAGCAACAAAATATAATTTAAAGATGGATTAATTTACAATTTTAGGTTGAAAAGGTAGCCACAGCATGCATTGTAAAATTGTCAAAATAGTGAAATGATACTAAACTACTATGAGATATATTTTACAAATAAAAGAGTTAAAGACTAGAGAGCCTATAGTACATTCAGAATAGCTCTTTATGTCTAAGATAGAATAATATAGAATAACCAAGGCATCTTGTCAACAGGTGGCTTGTTGCTCAAAGTTTTTATTTCTTAGGTGCTGACTGGATATCAACTGAATATATACAATCTAATTATAATGCCGCGTGGCCATTATGTTTGGTTTGCTAGGGATTTTTTTCACTAAGGCTCAGTGAGTTGTTACTTGCACCGTAACTTGAACCATTTGAGCTCAAACCAGATGTCCAACGCAGCTGCCATGTACCGTATAGCCTCGAGTCCTCCTGGCAGATTAAAGTGTCACTATTTAACCCTTTCCCCGCCACGCTTTTTTCCGAAAATGGTGCCATTTAAAAAAAAACCAAAAAATTATTAAGTTATACTTAACTCATTCAGGCAAGTAGAAATACAATGTTTCTTGATCCTGTTTTTTTGTCTGATATTTCAGTCATTGGCGTGGTGGGCACGAAAATGGTTTGTCTGATATATCAGACATTGGCATTGAAAGGGTTAATAAATATCATCGCGTCAATCAACCTTGACTTGAAGACTACTATAATATATCAGTACAAGTACAAAATGATAATTATTACTGATTAATATCTAAGTGGTGCTGTATAAGCGACTATCTTTTTATGCCTATCCTAGAAGATATTTTGCTACTAGGTACTTAATTATTCAATGGTTTTATTTTAATATTTTTGAAGCAAATATAGTATGTTGTTATAAAAGAAAAAAGCCAATTTGTATAATGAAACACTGTACATTTTTAATATAATTATTAGTTTATCATGATATTTATATTATTAATGTTCAAAAATAATTATCATAATATAAAATTCAAACCTGGTTGTACCAACATCTCATTAAGAAAGAATTACCCTTTTTTCTTAATGATATGAATCTGCCATCAGTCCTCCGGATAATGATCAGATTTGTTGAAGGTCTCACTATCCTAAACCATCTCAAACAAATTATTTAATAATAATGTAGCTTTCCAACAGTGAAAGAATTTTTCAAATCAGTTCAGTAGTTTCGGAGCCTATACAAACAAACAAACAAACAACCAAATCTTTCCTCTTTATAATATTAGTATAGATGTCATTTACATGTATCATCTTGTGACCTTAAGGGTGATCATTGAATATGCGTAATTAAGAAGACAACGGTGTAAACGTATTACAGTTGTTCAAACAGATGGATGGTTCAATGCTCTTGAGTCTAGTAATTGATATTATTGTCTCATTTGTGTGCATAGTTGCTACCCATGAAAATTAATATTTATTTATGAATAAGGCTGGATGAGCACAATTTTTGTGAAGGAGAATTTATTTAGTGACATAACCACAGGACACTGGCTCATTCGGGAAACCAGTCAAGTTTTTTTTATTTCATTGCAATGTGTAACATGACAAGCAGATCGTACACCTGATGGTAAGCGCCACGTCTGCCCTTAGACAGTTCAGTGCCAAACAGTAACTAATCAGTTACTGTCTGGCACCGCCCTGCGCCCGCTACACCGAGACGACAGTTATTAGGTCTCATATACCCAGTAATATCACTACCACTAGTACTACCAGTAGTTTAGTGGGTTGCGGGACGCACATTTTTAATCCCGAGTCACACACGGCCGTAGGTCCTGCGAAAGAGTACTTTTTTTACTATGTAAATAATTGGATTTTTTTTTTATAAAAAAAATGAAATGCGATTAGGAATGTTAAATGAAGCGGCCACATGATTTTACATAACCCATTGTGAGACATTGCAACAGAAAGCATTGCCCAATTTCCGCCCGTATTGTATGCCCCTCTGGGCGTCGAATGTTGTGTAGAAAGTACTGCTCCCACATTTGTAGTGTTGAAATAGCGGAATAGTGTGTCAAGCACTTCTGTGTTTCGGGGAAAGGGCATTCAAGCTTTTGAAATTACTGGGTATATGAGACCTAATAACTGTCGTCTCGGTGTAGCGGGCGCAGGGCGGTGCCAGACAGTAACTCCTTAGTTACTGTTTGGCACTGAACTGTCTAAGGGCAGACGTGGCGCTTACCATCAGGTGTATGATCTGCTCGTCTTGTTACACATTGCAATATATTTTTTTTTTATAAAAGTGAAAAAATAAAAGACATTTTGTGGATGAATATACTTCGACATCCAATTTTAAGGGGGGAGAATGCCTTTATGCACTCCTGTGACTTGGAGAGCACGCAAAGACGTTGATCCTGCGCCTGATCTCTCTTCGGTCGTGTCTGACTGCTGTGCCACCGTGTTTTTTTTTTATAATAAGTCAGTTGGCAGACAAACACGCAGCCCACCTGATGGTAAGCAGCCACTGCGGCCTATTCCATTGAGGGACACTTCACCAGGAAGCGTCGCTCAATGTGCCTTTGATTTCAAGTGTACTGTGTCTCCCACATTAATACTGCCGGAACACAGCCAGAGCTGTGTTGGCGGCAGATTTCACCTGTGGGGGTGGTAGCTAGCCAGTCGGACTCTGAAAAAGCCCTACCACCAACCAGGGTCTAGGCGGGAATCGAACCCACGACCACGACACGATCGTATTATGAGAGGGAATAGAGAGTGCACTGTGCTTGCGCACTCACTGCAACTCTATAAACCTGCTTTTTGTTTGATCGTAAAAATTAGACGTCATAGCCGAAAATTCAAGGAGAACTTTTTTTTCTCGTTTACTACCGGCCTTATATTAACAGTTACTACTTTCTCGCCATATTAAAAGTATTATCACTTTTAATTGTATACACCACTTACAATGGTAGTAACTACTTAGTTATCTGTGCAATGGCGTTGACAGCTTGACAAACATACAGACAAAGTAACACCTGTTCTGTTTAAATATTCAGACACGTATCATGAGTAAATGATACTATTGTTTTTTTCAAAGCTGAACAGATTTTTGTTATAACTTGGTCTTTTCAGAGTCAAACTGAGATTTAAGTTATTCAACTAAATATTATACTTAAATATTTTAGTTTTTGACGATTCGTCAGTGCTTCAGTGAATGCCTATATGAAGATAAAGATATTTTTGATTTTGATCGAACTTTAAGATGTGTAGAAACTTCCTTATTTTGTGTTTATTTATTTATTTAAACATTGCATGAAAGAAGTACAATTGGCGAAAATAATGCCATAAGGCATTCTCTACCAGTCAACCATTGGCCATGACATTAGCGAATAGTGTTGTGAGTGTAAATATTTCGATTGTTTTTGGTAGAAAAATATCCTTCCTAATGTCCAGAGATATTTACTTATCTAGGAATTATCGCTCAATGTCTTGCCATACCTTATGGGCTTCTGTGATCCTCAAGCCTTTTTAGTACAGTCAAAAGCACGTCAGACGTAACACTTTGGACTTTGTACCGCTCTTATGTCGGGGGCATAAGTGCTATTATCGAACTGCAAGTGTTAACCGTGATGTGCTGTTGACCGTACCTATTAAATTAAGCTTTCATGGCGGCGCATTTCACCGCTATTATAAAAAATCACTTTGATTAATTATAATTCGTTGGTCTCGTGGTTTGGATATCTGGCCGAGATCTCACACCCTCTGGCCAAATGATATAAAATAAAAAAATATTATTTATTATTCTAAGTTTGTTGATTAGCAGTTATCTGCTGAATAGTAACTTTATCCACTGATTATATTAACGGCCATGTGTCGATGTGGCCGTCGGTACGTGATAAGAGGTATAATTAGAATAATCTAATTATATTGTAGCACAGGCCAGAAGGTCTGCCATATGTTATTTTGTTCTGATAAACAATGAAACTACAGAAACAATTAAATAACCAGGCTTGTCAAATCTAGGATCATAGTCGAAGCAGACCCTGGGCTCCATACCGGATGGGAATTCTCCAACCGGGAATACGCTAGGATGATGATGATGAAACAATGAAACTACAAAATCTAATTATGGTTATAATGTAAAGGGTTTTTCAATAAGGACGGGTAGATTTTGGCGGCCTGTGGCGACCATCCTGTCCCGTCCCGGTGACGTTTGTCAAATCTTCCGTCCATCATTCAGCCACCCATGCCAAATCATAATGCCAAGTTTCACGACTGAACAGCGCGTGCAAGTGGTAAAACTTTGTTATCAAAAAAGTGCAAAAATTGCGTAATTTTTCGAAAACGACGTTGGCGAAGCGGTCACCGTCAACGGCGAGCGCTACAGAACGATGATAACCAATTTCTTATGGCCCAAATTGAACCATATGGACCTAGACGACATGTGGTTCCAGCAGGATGGCGCCACGTGCCACACTGCCACACAGCGGATGCCACATGAGCGCAATGCACAATGTTTTCACCAACGAACACTCATTTTGATAACAAAGTTTTACCACTTGCACACGCTGTTCAGTCGTGAAACTTGGCATAGTGATTTGGCATGGGTGGCTGAATGATGGACGGAAGATTTGACAAATGTCACCAGGACAGGATGGTCGCCACAGGCCGCCAAAATCTACCCGTCCTTATTGAAAAACCCTATAATAATATTCCTAATACACAAGCTCTCAATTGGTTTTGTAATAGCTAAACCTAGTCCGTTTTGAGCAAAATACAGTTTTCCTTAAACGTTTATTATACAGAAATAATAAAACCACACAGAAACCTTTACCTTAAGGAAAATGCATCGTTGATAAAGCAGGTTCTCAGGGTTGCCAACTCTAAAAAATATTTATCCCTAAACCTAAGTCAAAACCCCCTAAAATCACCTCAATTGCTTGAAAATCCCCCCAAAAATATTTAATAAAAATAATTAAAATTAATTAATAAAAAATGTGCAGTAATATAATTTGTTTTTACTCTTCTATACTAATATTATAAAGAGGAAAGATATAATTGTCATTGTCATATTTGTCATAAACAACATGGTGGAATTTTGTGGAATTCGTGTTTTATTTTTTATTCAACTCTGTACTCTTAATAACAAACAATCGCACTAGAAGTCGCTAAGGCGATATATATAAAAATGAACATGATTTGCTGGATTGGATTATCCCAAGGCTATGGAGACTATACTCACCTTTATTTTGCTGAATTTGGAATAAAAAAAATTATAAAAATCCCTAAAAATACCCCTAAAAATATAACACCCCTAAAAAATCCCATCTCACTTATTTACCCCCTAAATCTGGGGGGAAAACCCCTAAGTTGGCAACCGTGCAGGTTCTGATATTTACGCGATTCCTGCTCATTAAAGGGATTAATTAACAAGAAAATAAGGATATTTTTAAGCTTTTTAATCACGACTTTTCAAATAATTTATTGACACGTGACCAACCAACATCACGTTCATTGACCTGATCCAAAAAAAGAGAACCGTAAAAACCTGGACTGTAGTTTTGCAGTATTTGACATAACAGGAACATACCTCCCGCCTTACTCCAATACCGCAGGAGGAACTTTCTCAGTTAAGCGCTACGTCTGTACCTTCAGGCTCTGTCATAAAAGTAGTAAAGTATCAGCCTATTAATGTCCCACTGCAGGGCAAAGGCCTCCATCCTTGAAATCAAGTTATCGCTACAATGATGGGTATTGGCTTTATCACCACGCTTGCCAAATGCGGATTGGTGATCACAAACCCGAACTGTGTCCGAAAAAACCGCCACAATGTCAGCTCGATCCGGTAATTGAACCCAGGACCCCGAGATCTCGGCCCGGTACTTAAACCACTAGACCATCGAGGCTCTGTCATAATGTTTAATATTCTTCTATTTTTCAGATAACCTAGTACTGCCAGTTCTCCTAATAGCCTGTGACAGGGTGACAGTGAAGAGGTGCCTCGACAACCTGGTGAAATTCAGGCCAAATAAAGATACATTTCCCATCATTGTCAGTCAGGTGAGTGAGACCTTTAAAAACGAAGCAGTATTAATGAGGGAACCAGAACACTTGACACCAAAGTCTTGATGATCTTATGAGCCTACAGTCTTGCAGCACATTGAGTTACGCTTTCTGGTGAATGTGTCCCTCAATGGAATACATTCCCCATCATTGTCAGTCAGGTGAGTGAGACCTTTTAAAACGAAGCAGTATTAATGAGGGAACCAGAACACTTGAAACCAAAGTCTTGAAGATCTTATGAGCCTACAGTCTTGCAGCACATTGAGTGACGCTTTCTGGTGAAGTGTCCCTCAATGGAATACATTCCCCATCATTGTCAGTCAGGTGAGTGAGACCAATTAAAACGTAGCAGTATTAATGTGGGAACCAGAACACTTGAAACCAAAGTCTTGAAGATCTTATGAGCCTACAGTCTTGCAGCACATTGAGTTACGCTTTCTGGTGAAGTGTCCCTCAATGGAATACATTCCCCATCATTGTCAGTCAGGTGAGTGAGACCAATTAAAACGTAGCAGTATTAATGTGGGAACCAGAACACTTGAAACCAAAGTCTTGAAGATCTTATGAGCCTACAGTCTTGCAGCACATTGAGTGACGCTTTCTGGTGAAGTGTCCCTCAATGGAATACATTCCCCATCATTGTCAGTCAGGTGAGTAAGACCAATTAAAACGTAGCAGTATTAATGTGGGAACCAGAACACTTGAAACCAAAGTCTTGAAGATCTTATGAACCTACAGTCTTGCAGCACATTAAGTTACGCTTTCTGGTGAAGTGTCCCTCAATGGAATACATTCCCCATCATTGTCAGTCAGGTGAGTGAGACCAATTAAAACGTAGCAGTATTAATGTAGGAACCAGAACACTTGAAACCAAAGTCTTGAAGATCTTATGAGCCTACAGTCATGCAGCACATTGAGTTACGCTTTCTGGTGAAGTGTCCCTCAATGGAATACATTCCCCATCATTGTCAGTCAGGTGAGTGAGACCAATTAAAACGTAGCAGTATTAATGTGGGAACCAGAACACTTGAAACCAAAGGCTTGAAGATCATATGAGCCTACAGTCTTTCAGCACATTGAGTTACGCTTCCTGGTGAAGTGACCCTCAATGAAATAGGCCGCAGTGACCGCTTACCATCAGTTGGGCTGCGTGTTTGTCTGCAAACTGACGTAGTATAAAAAAAGTGTTCTGATGTGCTAAAAATAGTAATAACTTGTGACACTTTCAGGGGACCATCACCAATCACCTGAGCTGGCTTATAGCCACAAGGCTGAATTCAGTTCGTCCCATGATATCAGGTGAAAAGGGTAAACTGGGGGAGTTTAGGGGGTAATGGGATGAAACAGTCTTGAGTCTCACACAAGGGTAGGTCTAGCTAGCCTGCGGTTGTGGTGCCTAAACCCCATTCTCCGACGATAAAAAAAGTGCCTACTCAATTAAGCGTTACGCCTGTATTTTCTTATGTTATCCTAATAAAAAACTTATGAATGTGGAGGAAGCAATAGTTGTGAGCCAGGATCGTAGCAAGTGGAAGGAGTTGGTCTCTGCCTACCCCTACGGGAAATAGACGTGACGGTATGTATGTACATACATATAGGATACATATCCTAACAGCACAGCAAGCCACTGATCAACCTTTGCAAATCTGTCAAATTCCTGCAAAAAGATGGCGTCGGTTTCGGTGGGAACGCTTTGTGTATTTCCAGATATATTTGAATGCGTCAACTTACAACGTAAGTTGTGGTATGTTGTGTGGCGTTAAAAAAACACTTGAGTCGTTAAAATGTACATGAAAATGGCAGCAGTAAATAGTAATCCTTATAATCAGGATTGTATTGCCAGCTACAAAACAAGAAGAAGAAGAAGAAATTCCTGCAACCAATTTTCAGCTTAATGTCAATAGCACAGATTTCTATTTCAAGTGTGATTTGCAAAGGTTCGTGGCTCACAGTACATCGAATCTTCTTACGCGTCATCCATTTCACCATCAAGGTTGTTTGCAATAGCCAGCATAGAATTAATCTTACGGATTATCTGCAGAGCGGCGTAACCAATAGACTCGATTATGCGCTCGTAAAAAACATAATTCCATCGTTATCGTACACATCGTCGAATGCTTGGTTAATTAAAAAGTTTAACAAAAAATTGAATCTACTTCTAAGATGCTAAAATGCATAATAATAATGTCGTCCTAGCCGAGTTTTTGGCTTCGAAGGCCATTTTTTATCGACCAACTTCGCAGGATAATTATAATTAGTGCACAAGTGGTGCGCAAGCACAGGTGCACCTTTTATTCCCCTCTCATAACACGGTGGGACAGGACGGGAGTCTTTTACTCCGCCAACGTCCAGACTGCAACGTTTTGACTGCCTCCGTGGAACAGTGGCTAAGCCGCTCGGGTATAAAAACGCGGAGGTCGTGGGTTTGATTCCCGCCTTGGGGCTGGTTGGTGGTAGGGCTTTTTCAGAGTCCGACTGGCTAGCTACCACCCACTGGCTGGCTCACCCCCACAGGTGAAATCTGCCACCATAAAAGCTCTGGCTGTGTTCCGGCAATATTAATGTGTGAGCCAGTGCACTTGAAATCAGAGGCTTGAAGATCTGATGAGCCTACAGTCTGGCAGCACATTGAGCGACGCTTCCTGGTGAAGTGTCCCTCAATGGAATAGGCAGCAGTGACCGCTTACCAACAGGTGGGCTGCCTGTCTGCCAACTGACCTAGTATAAAATAAAAATATTAATTAATTCATAGAATCTTATCTTAAAATAAAAAAAAAAAACTTAATTATAATTTAATGATATGCAACATGCAACCAAAATAGCTGCCACTCAGCATATTATTATGTCAAGGCTTGTGAAACCCAGACATACTAGTTTTCTTTAAAATGTAAAATAATATTTTTCTTAATTTTCGCCTCTATGGTTCTAGTGGTTTTAATACTGGGCTGTGACCTCAGCATCTTAATTCATTTCTGCGTCGAACGTTGAGTCGCAATTTTCGAACACAGCTTGGGTCTATGATCACTAATTCGCTGAACAAAAAAAGGCTAGTACTTTTTTAATAGCCACAAGGCCGACCAAACCAAACCAGGTCGTCCCAATGGGGTGGAAAGAGAAAACTGGGGGGCTTAGTGGGTAGTGGGTCGCCTCGGTCTCGAGTCCTACACACGGCCGCAGCTTTAGCTAGCCTGTAGTTATATTATGGTGCCTAATTTTTTTTTTATAGTAGCTCAGTCAGTACATTGGCTCCACTTAGCCTGATGGTAAGCAAAAGGGGAACCCAAATTAACATGACAACGGACGCATCACCGAGCCGTTCTATCCGTTGGCATCGCAGAACCGGCCCGCAAGGTGCTTCTTCACGCTTCGTTTAAAGGGGGAAATACATTCTCCTCCAAAAAAAGGCAAATCAAAAATCACAAAACAATCTTTGGTTCCAGGACTGCGGTCACAACGCGACCTACCAAGTCATAAGAAGCTTCGCAGACGCGGACCCGTCCATCACAGTGGTCCAGCAGCCTGACCTCTCAGAGATACAGCTGCCTCGGGTGAAGGTCAAGTTTAAAGGGTACTACAAGATCGCGAGGCACTATAGGTTCGCGTTGAACCACGTGTTCAAGACTTTGGGGCATGAGGCTGTGATCATTGTTGAAGGTGAGAGTCGATAGTTAAGTTCTTGAGCAAGGCAAAATTGTGAAAATTGTGAAATATTATTTCAAAATCTCTTGTTCAAGTCACTAAATCTTTTTTTATTGTTCTAGATTTTGTCACGGTTTGTAAAAATGACACTCTGTTTACATTTCTTTTATTTTGCTTGCAGATGACTTGGACATATCCCAAGACTTCTATGAATACTTCCTCGGGACATATCCGTTGCTGTTAAAGGATCCAAGTTTATGGTAAGAGTTCTAGTTCAGATTCCAAATGTGGTGATAATTAATATTTTACTAGTATTTCTTCGCCTCAATGGTGAAGTGGTTTACCAAAGTACTGGCCCGAGATATAGGGGTTCTAGGTTCAATGCCCGGGTCGAGCTAACTTTGTGCCGGTTTCGGTCACAGCTCGGGCTTGTGATCCAATCCGCGTTTGATGATTTGGCAAGCGTGGTGATTAAGCCAGTACCCATCATTGTGACGATAACTTGATTTCAAGGAAGGAGCTCTTTGCCCAGCCTCTTTGCCCATTAGCATTAAGAAGCTATCAAATAAAGGCCACTGCGGCCTATTCCATTGAGGGACACTTTACCAGGAAGCGTCGCTCAATGTGCTGCCAGACTGTAGACTCATCTCATCGTCGAGCCTTTGATTTCAAGTGTACTGGCTCCCACATTAATACTGCCGGAACACAGCCAGAGCTGTTATGGTGGCAGATTTCACCTGTGGGGGTGGTAGCTAGCTAGTCGGACTCTGAAAAAGTCCTACCACCAACCAGATCCAAGGCGGGAATCGAACCCACGACCTCCGGGTTTTTATACCCGAGCGGCTTAGCCACGTTCCACGGAGGCGGTCAAAAAAGCTGATACTTTACTATTATTTCTTCGTCTGTCAGGTGCATATCAGCGTGGAACGACAACGGCAAGAAGGACGTCATAGACATGTCCCACCCTGAACTCTTGCATCGAAGCGACTTCTTCCCAGGGCTGGGCTGGACGCTGCGAAGAGACACCTGGCTGAAGCTGGAGCCACGATGGCCAGAAGCGTGAGTAGAATACTGGGAAATTGACACAACCGATAATCAGCTTTATGTCCATTGCATAGAGATTTTGACGGAAGATGTTTAACCGCCTTCATGTATGTCAAAATAAACCAATCACGTTTTAGTTGGGCCGTATGCACTGATTTCCATAAACAACTGGATAGGCGATTAGTACCAAATATTTTATCCGATTTGAAAATCGCCATATTGGCGCTGAGAGCAGTAGTTAGTGTACTTGGAACTAATAATAGTGCTGACTTTCGCAGATAAACTCATAAACGTAATATAACTAACTAGACTGTGCTCTCGTGGCTAAAAAACGAGCCGAGCGAAACAGGCAGACAGAGCAGCTTGTCCCTTTCTAATAGGGTGACAATAAGTTTCGGATAAGTGAGACAAATTCAAACATGCAATCTGCGGATCTGCCTAATAATAGTATTTTTAATTGTGTCGGCAGCAAAACTTCATATTCAACCGTTGATATAAGTTTATAGAGAGCTGTGTTGTTTAAGACGATGTTATAAAATGATGTAGACAGTGCAAAAAATGTGATAGAAAGGCTCCTGGTCTTATTCATCACTATACATCGTTATCGCGCGGGCAGTTTCGGGGCGACGCGTGGATACTGATGAATAGGGTTGCCACGCATGGATCTTTTTTTTAAAATTATATTTGACCAATAAAAATATCGATTTTTAAATTCGATATTATGCATTGAATCTATTTGTAATCCTAAATCGACGACTGACACAACAATGTTACTTTACGATTTTTTTCGGTTTCGATAACTTAACCAATTTTATGAAAATGTTATTTTTATCCTAATTACTCATTTATAGCTGTATGATGTCAATTACTGACTTACTGGACTGAATCAACCCTCAGAGAAAGTGTTGCTAACTTAAAGAACGCTTCTACACTACTTTGTCCCAATTTTGAATACAATATCAAAATAGAAATAATATTCTATTTATCCTTATAAGGTATTTATCCTCATAAGGAATATACATAACATGAAAGTCTTTAATTTAAAGAATAAAAAAACATGCAAATATTCTAATACTCGTTATATACGTGTGACAGCCCTTCGGTCATCTATGCGTCGCCCCCAAACTGCCCGCGCGATAACGATGTATATTCATCACATAATGCTTTACGGGGTAACCTTAAGAAATAAAAAAAGAAGGAAGGTCCGCCCCGGGCGGCTCTTTTTACGGGGCGGCAAAGTTTCCTGGAGGAGCAAAAAAAGGGGCGGCTTGTCTTCCGCCCCGGGCGGCTGACACCTACGCTACGCCACTGCTCTCTGCCAACGTTATAGTATGAAAAAAGCTTAATCTTGAAGCTAAGGTTATTCTGTCATTCCAGGTTCTTTGACGATTGGCTCCGTGACCCTCAGAACACTGAAGGCAGAGCGTGCATCAGGCCAGAAGTGTCCAGAACTTTCACATTTGGAAAGGTAAGTTGGTTTGGTTAACTTTGGTTGTTGTAAATTCAAAAAAAGCTGAAATCAAATCAATTTATTAAAAAGTGAGAAGTAAGATATTTTTAGTATGTAAAATATGTGATATGACATATGGGTTACATCAAAATTTTAAGCCACGCATAACCAAGGTTTCAAAGTCAAAGTCAAAGTATTTATTTTGCAATTTGATTTACCAAGAAATTCTTTTGCACGTCATAAACTTTTTTTCCTACCAGTTTGGAATTAATTACCTTTAGCACTGTTTCCAATAAGTGTATGTGGCAATGTTGCCAGATTTTTATTTGCACAATTCGGGATTTTTCAACTTTTTAATTAACCCTTTCCCCGCCACGCTTTTTTCCGAAAATGGTGCACCACACGCCACGACCATTAAAAAAATAATTCCAAAAAATTATTAGGTTATACTCAACTCATTCAGGCAAGTAAAAATACAACGTTTCTTGATCATGTTTTTTTGTCTGATATATCAGACATTGGCGTGGTGGGCACGAAAATGGTTTGTCTGATATATCAGACATTGGCGTTGAAAGGGTTAAGTTATAAACGCAGAATATAAAAAAAGAGCGTATTCCTTCATTTAAGGCCAGCAGCGCATACCGCATATACGATGCCTCTGGTGTTGAAAGTGGCCATGTGTGACGGTGATGGTTACCATCGGGCGATCCGAATTTATTTTTATTTATTTTTATTTATTTATTTATGCAAACACACACATAAGCTTACAGAGCAAGTCCAAGTCGCTTACTGGTTAATAATTGTGAACATGGATAAAGTAATGCAATGTCACCAAATAACAGTTAAAATTACAGTAATTATGTTAGAATACAAATAATGTCAAAAATACAAATAATGTCAAAAATACAAATAATGTCGAAAAATATAAATATGTCGGAATACAAATAGAGTCAAAACACAAATACGTTACAATACTAATTTATACAATAAAAATATGTCAAAATACAAAAATATGAGACTAGGTCTTAGAATGAGTAGGTACTTATTATTCAAAAATGTCATTTATGAGCAAGCAGAATTGGTCGAATACATGCCCAATATGGTCAGCAAAAATATCTATGTCAGTGCTTTGAGCGAGCCGCGTCCCCGATCAGACACAGAGCGCGGACGGCGGGCGCGTGCGCGTCACGGGCCGCGCCAGCAGCCGACAAGCACGGCGAGGCGCAGTTTGCACACCTGATGCATCCCGAGGTTATTCCTTGGGACTTGGAGGCAGAACTTCTCCAGGATATATGGGCGAATGTTTGTTTGCCTGCTTTTATTATAAAAAAATCTATAATTAGCTTTTTATTCCAGATAGGAGTGAGCAAGGGCTTGTTCTACGACATGCACCTGCGCGCGATGCAGCTCAACATGGAGTACGTGCCGTTCACCAAGCTCAACCTCACGTATTTGCTCAAGGTAATCATCTCTGATCAGGACTTACGGCTTTAACCCTTTATAAGGCAGTGGCAGAATAGTGCCCACCATAATTTGAACCTTACACACTTGTAATACGATTTAGCGATAACTTGATTTCAAAGGATGGAGGCCTTTGCCCTGCAGTGGGACATTCATAAGCTTAAACTTACTATTTTTTTACACTTGTAATTTCTGTTTCCATGGCTGTTGGCAGTATGACAACTTTTGTCATTTTTCTGGCACGTTCATTCGGAATATTTTTGCTTCGTGTTTTGCTGTAGTTCATGTTTATAACAGATGCATTCACTGAGCTCCATTATAATACGGCGTATTACGCTGGAGTGGCTATAGACATTGAAATGACAGCTATTTTTTCTGTCGATTTGAAGCGCCCCCAATTGTGTACTGGGAACTAAAATGACTTCAAATGGACAGCCATTGACATTGACAGCATTATCGAAGTTTAACTGCGAAAGTCAGCACTATTATTAGTTCCAAGTACACTAACTACTGCTCTCAGCGCCAATATGGCGATTTTCAAATCGGATCAAATATTTGGTACCATTCGCCTATCCAGTTGTCTATGGAGATCAGTGGATGCATTACACAAGTGTATATTGTTGTTTGTGATCAAAAGTAAAGATTATTTATCAAAATAAATCATTTTTTCTCAGGAGAACTACGACGACGCACTAACATCGACAGTGTACTCACTGCCAGAACTCACTGCGGAGGAAGTGATCCAGTCTCCAGTCGGCAGTGAGCCCGCCGCAGTGAGAGTCAGCTACTCCAACGCCGTCACCTACCAGAAGGCGGCGAAGAAGTTGGGACTCATGGACGATTTCCGAGTAAGTTCAATGTGGGAAATCCTGAATCGCGCTAGTGACTTGTGTTTTTGAAAGTATAAGGTCGCGGGTAGTAATCCGTTTGAGTGGCGCATTGGATCGATGTGCTTACACTAGGATCTTCTTCGTAACGAGTATAGCTTTTTGAGGAGTTTAGGTCCACCCCCTCCCCATGGAACCAGACTAATCGTCTCTGGAAGATATAGTATGAGGGCTAATCGTTTTTCTAATGAAGCTACTGCAAGATCAACATGAGAGGATGGGTGACCCGGTTGGTGGTAAGACTGCCAAAACTGAGCTATATTCCAACGCCGTCACGTACCAGAAGGCGGCGAAGAAGTTGGGACTCATGGACGATTTCCGCGTTCAGGCTCAAAATGTTCCTTTCCCATAATGTCCCTCGATTTCAAAAGGTCCCTTTCCCATAATGTCCCTTTCCCGAAATGTCCCTTTCCCGAAATGTTCCTTTCCCAAAATGTCCCTTTCCCGAAATGTACCTTTCCCAAAATGTCCCTTTCCCATAATGTTCCTTCCTACAATGACCCTTTTTTTATATTTCTCTACCAGAATATCCCCCCTTTCCTATAACAGGTAGTTGTTATGAGTAAAATAAAAAAAAGCATTTGGTCAATCAATCAACTTTTAATATAAAACAATAATGTTTAAATAACTTCATATTGTAATTTGTGATCACGTTACATTAGTATTCATCATCATCATTTCAGTTAAACGACGTCCACTGCTGGACATAGGCCTCCCCCAATGATCTCCAAACCGATCGGTCCTGCGCCACACGCATCCAGTGGATTACGGCGATCTTTATGAGATCATCGGTCCACCTTGTGGGAGGCCTACCACGGCTGCACATTAGTATTGTTTTATATTAAAAGTTGATTGATTGACCAAATGCTTTTTTTTATTTTACTCATAACAACTACGATTATCTGTTATAGGAAAGGGGGGATATATATTCTGGTAGAGAAATATAAAAAAAAGGGTCATTGTAGGAAGGAACGTTATGGGAAAGGGACATTTTGGGAAAGGTACATTTCGGGAAAGGGACATTTTGGGAAAGGAACATTTCGGGAAAGGGACATTTCGGGAAAGGGACATTATGGGAAAGGGACCTTTTGAAACCGAGGGACATTATGGGAAAGGAACATTTTGAGCCTGAACGGATTTCCGGGTAAGGAATCCTGAATCGCGCTAGTGACTTGTGTTTCTGAAAGTATAAGGTCGCTGGTAGGTTTTGTTTTCACTGGCACATTGGATTGATGTGCTTACACTAGGTTCTAAGCTGCAGCTCTTTGAGGTGGATTCGCTCCAGTGACAGACTAATGGTCTCTGAAGATAGAAGATATAGTACAAGGGCTGCAAGGGCATAATATGCCAAATGGTCTCTCTCTCTCTCTCTCTAATGAAGCCGCTGCAAGTTCAACAAGAGAGAATGGGTGACCCGGTTGGTGGTGACTGCCAGAACTCAATGCGGAGAAAGTGATCCACACCCTGGTCGGGACGAGCAATTGTTGTTGACTAACGGTCTCTAAACAAATTTTGTAATAAAAAAGAGTAGACATCATGCCAGTCATAGAATGCCTGAATTCTTTGGCGTGCGATGGCGTGTTATACGTGCCGGCAAACTTCTTGACCATAGGTCGACGGAGTGGGGGAAAGTTCGCGCATGTGCACTTGCGAATGACCAATAGCGCGCGCGAATCTCCCGTCAGAGGTTTGCTTCTGACCAATAGCCCGCAGGCATCTGAAAATTCGCGTTTTGCACACTCCCCACCCGATTTCAAGATGTTTGCCGGGAACTGTAGCTGGTTTGCAATTTAAAGTATCGTTTATTTATTTAAGCTTCATTGCACAAATCAATTACAAAAGGCGGACTTAATGCCTTATGACATTCTCTCCCAGTCAACCTTTAGGCCAAGCAGAAAGAAAAGAATCGTTCTGTTAATTTGGTTTTATTCTTCAACAGAGCGGTGTTCCTCGGACGGCGTATAGAGGAATCGTGTCATGTTTCGTGCGTGGTCGTCGGGTCTACTTAGCACCCAGCTTCGAATGGACCAAATATGACCCTCACTGGGGGTAGAAATGACCCCTTTTAATATTTATGAGGACAGCTAACTATACAAGGTTTTACCTTGTTCATGGGTGATAAAATTCGAGTGATGTAAATATGCCAAAATGGGTCTCTAACTCGGTCTAGTTTTTTTTCTCTAGCAACGGAACTAGAAGGTTAAAGTTTCGGAAACGGAGGTGAATTTATTTTGAATATTGTTACTGACATCAGGCCTATAGGCTACAGATGTTTTTTTGTAAATATTATTATCTAATTTTATTGATATTTAACTAATATATTTAAATTGTATATGTGTCTACAATTTACATTTACACACTAATTACAGACCAGCTGTGCGTACGACTACTGACAAATCTATATAAAAAGTGCAGAACTGAAATATATAGCCATCCTCTTCTTTATTTTACAGCTAGAAAGAGATATGTATATTTCAAGATTTGTATAAGTTCGTTTTAACGCAAACGTGTGAGATTTTTTATATTTATGTAAATAATTACGAGTCTAATATGTACATATATTATGGTCAATGTTAGTTAAAAAGTTAATATATATTTTGTCTGGCTGTCGAAATTATACAATATAATTAAAACGCATTGTTAGTCTATGGTTTTTAAAGTACCTAACTGTTAACTCGGGAGTCCTGGGTTCGGTTCCCGGGCAAGCCTGTATCTAACTTTTCGAACACAGTTCGGGTTTGTGATCGTTGGCGTCATCTCTTATGAGTCATTCTTTGTATAATGTACTATAGCTTAAACCTTTCCACGCCACGCTTTTTTCTGAAAATCGTGCCCCTGACGCCACGACCAAAAAATAAACTTACATAAAAAAAAATATTTAACTCATTCAGCCTTCAGGCAAGTAAAAATACAACGTTTCTTGGTCCTGTTTTTTTGTCTGATATATCAGTCGTTGGTGTGGTGGGCACGAAAATGGTTTGTCTGATATATCAGTCATTGGCGATGAGGGTTAAAATATATTTATCGATTTATGATAATTATGCACGACGAACATATAAAGGTCACAAATAAGTTATGTTCCTTTTATTGCTAGATTATACTTCAGTTTCATCACTGTCTGATAAATTTCTGTTTTTTTTATGTCAGAGGCGGCAAACAATCCAGCGGGTCGCCTGATGGTAAGCAATCACCGCCGCCCATGGACATCTGCAACAACAGTTGGATCGCTGATGCGTTGCCGGCCTATGGGGGTATGGGGGGTGTGGGCCTCTGACACTCTTACAAACCAGACGAAACACAAAAATAGTCACAAATATTTCGCGTTGTGTTATGTGAGAGGGTGGTACTTCCCCGGACGAGCCGGCTCATTTGTGCTGTAAAACAGCATGGCTTTACCACTACTAAAAAATATTTTGTTTATTATTAGTCTTTTTTGAAAATTTACGAAAGATATTTTGACAAATGAATTCTTAGGAACATAACTGACAGTGATAAAGCAGGCCCTTATTCTTCCATTTATTAATACACAACCACAGATTCCTTATTGCTCTCTCCACAGACAAGATAAGCTAAACATTCCGATGAAAAAAAAAGCAAAAATATAATTACAGAAAAATATGAGTTGTATGGAAGCACAGGAATGCTTAATTCTTGGCGAAAAAACTCAAGGTAGCGCTGTGTTACCATACAAAAATTCCCAGGTCGTGTAAAAATTGGCAACACATTTGGCAATCATTGTGATCATAGATAATGTGATTAAGCGAATACCCATTATTGTGTTGATGACTTAGGCTGGTTTTAGTGTTATGCGGACCGTCAGTACGGATCACTCCGCGTAGAGCGTTCCGTACCGGCGGGCAGCTGCGGAGCTTTCCGCGCGGACGATCGTCCGTTACCGAACCGTCCGCATAACTCTAAAACGCTCTTAGAAGCTTAATACAGATGGCTCTACGCGGAGTGATCCGTACTGACGTTACGGTCCGCGTAACACTAAAACCAGCCTTAATTTTCATGATGGAGGCCATTGTCCTTCAGTGGGTTAAATTGTTATTTATGTACACAAAATTTAAATTCGTTGACACAAAATTACAAATCTTTTTTGTAATTATATCCGTCCGTCGCTTATAAAATTAACTGTTTATGATTTGAATTAGAAAAAAAATTCTTTCTTTATTTAAATTAAGCAGTTTACTGAGTTTACTAAAATAATAATCTGAAAATTGGGTTCCAGTCGACCAAAGTTAACCTCTTTAAGGCAGTGGCCAAATAGTGCCCATGCCCACCATAATTTGAACCTTATGTAATACCGGCGGAAACCAATATATTTTTTTAACTGACAGTTAAAAAGGGTTAAAATTAGTTTTTGTGATGTTCTACGATTGTCTTCAATGTTTTCCGATGTCTAATATTAATCTTCAAGTGTGTATGTAAGAGCGACCAATTTAAGTTTGTAACTTATCTAAATTTTTCGCATTAGTCAAGGAGGAATTTCGAATTTCAGTGACTCCTAAAATCTTTATTCCTCACTGGAATGAATAATCGAATATATATTATAATATAATAAACTAAAAATAATTGAATGTACGGCCAATTCTAATTGTATTTCGGATAACTGGAGGCGTAGAATCTACTCAGATAAGCGCCATAACTAACGTATTGAACTGTAAATTGTATATAAGTGTACAAATATACTATATTATTTTTGAAAGGCTGATCATGTCATTCGATAGAGAAACACAGACGTTCCCCCACTCCGTTGACCAATGTTCAAGAAGCTAGAAGTTTGCCGGCACAAATACTAAGTATAGGTGCCGGCAAACTTCTTGAACATTGGTCAACGGTTTGGGGAAAAGTTCGCGCATGTGCACTTGCGAATGACCAATAGCGCACGCGAATCTCCCGTCGCCCGCGCGCGTTATTGGACAAAGGTTTGCTTCTGACCAAACCAAGACGAGCGGCACATCCCACATCCACTACCCTCTCTAAAAAACTTGTAATTATGAACATCATCTACTTTACATGATCTGTACCATATTAGAAACATATTAAGATTTGTTTCACCAATCCTCATGAATATACAGGTTTCTCAATGATCAATGAATGTTATTTTCTCGCATTTTTTTTTAACTCTCGTGACAAAAATTTTAACTAAACTTTTTAGGGTAAGTAAAAAAACATAAACAATCCCGACTATGTTCCAAGTTGGTTTGGTTTCCCTTGTAAGCGTTGCGGAGGTCAGATGGCAATCGCTCCATTGTAATAACCAGGCCAGGCTTGTCAAATCTAGGATCATAGTCGAAGCGGACCCTGAGCTCCATACTGGATGCAATCGGGAACACGCTGAGATGATGATGAGTAAGAAAGAATACAAGAAACATTTTTAAAGACAATTTATTTACTGCCAAATCCAATACATAAAGGGGCTTGGGCATAAAGCCCTATGTTCGTAATTTTTTTTTAATTATTTAAGTTTTAGATTGGTGAATTAGGTCAAACAAAATTCGTAAGTGAATACCGTATAAGACTGTGATCTGCATTGTAATATATTCACATTGATGTGCTGTAATATAGCCGATGTTATGTGTTTGTAATATAATTCATATTGTTATAATCGTTGTTTTATTTTGAACTCCTTACTTTTTTTTTAAAGAGCAGTCTAACTTAACCAGGCTTCATCTCATGAACTGTGATATTCAGACAGTTGAAATTCTCACAAATGATACATTCCTGTTGCCGCTGCAACAACAAAATGTTAAAGAACAGACCAAAATAAATATTTAATTTTAACGTAACAAACGTTTTTCATAGTATAGATAGATGGTTCCTTCGAGTTTCTTGCCGGTTCTTCTCGACAGATGACTGCATTCCGAAGCCGGTGGTAGAGTCACTCATAAATACTTGTCTACAAGTTTACATGAATAAAGAATATTTTGATTTTGGTTCTCCTTCGTGAGCAAGTCCGACTCGTACTTGTATCTTCTAACTAGTCTGTGTCCGATAGCCGGGTTTTTTAATACCTACTAATAGTGACTGATTACATAAATTAATAGCTGATCACTTTGGCAACACTGCTGTTTTCGTAGTGATTACCTACTTTACTTGCTCAGTGGTATTGGTAATAAAAACTTGTCAACAAGTTTTATTTATACTCGGTCTGTGAGTTCTGTTCTGTGACTGTGATAAGGAAAAGTAAATAAGTAATACGAGTGAGATTATGTTTAATATTTTTTAAGATAGTAATATCAATAAGTTAACAACATGTCTGTAGACACTGTGCAAGTCAACTTTAAGACCTTTTTTACGAATGGTCGTATAGAATATATTTATGAAGATGACCTGGTAATTAATTGCTTTATTCTTGTCTAATTCCAATAATAATTTACAATTCAATTATATTTATCTATTTTTCTCTTTTATTGGTTCATAATCTACAAACAAGCAGTTTGCACTTTGCATCAGTCCGAAACTGTAACTTAGTGATTTTTAATTTCTTACATTAATGTGCACTAATATTATAAATTAATGCAAAAATAACTTTATTGTTATGCTATTTGATGCTGTGAAAAGTTTTATTTTATTTTTTATTTATTTTATTTTCTTTATTAGGAAAACAAACAGCTTAATTTAATACATTTAAACTTAACATTAAAATAATACATTAGCCTAAATAGTTTTCACTACTAAGTTAACCAAAGATAAATCTGTTGATAAACACGATATCTAATATTTATTATTAAAATGTTGATATTTTTTCAGTGCGTAGCATTTGACGCGACAAAACATCAAGTAGCCCCGACACACTTCCTTGTGGTTCCAAAAAAATGCATTCCGCGGCTGTGTCAAGCTTCGCCGGAAGACGAAAAGATATTGGGTAAGTTTCATACCTTACCCTAATAAAAGTGATATGATATTATGCTTATTTGACTCAATTTTAATCGCGAAAATATATCTGAATAAAGATATTCTGAATTACTATTTACTATCAAGTAATCAGGATCATAACATAATCAGAATCTCTATTTACGGGTTTGTTCATATTTGAAGTAGACCTTCCAAACCTAGACATTTAACTTACCTACTTGCATGAAACAGTCAAGAATTACCTACATAAATTAAAGGTAATATAAAATTTTAATTCTAGGGCACTTACTAAACGTATGCCGTAAAGTCGCAAAAGACAAAGGACTACATGCGAATGGGTTTAGAGTAGCAATGAACGAGGGAGGCCCACATCAGCAGGCTCCTACCGTAGAACACTTGCATTTCCATGTGATGGGAGGAAGACAGATGGGATGGCCTTTTTGTTGAATAAAATATTTTTTTTAGGTGTTATTCTTATTTTTATTCCTCCACAATAAAGGCGGTTAAGTGACATAGGCGTGAAAGATACGAACGTTTGTTAAATACAGTGCAATGTTTTTCCATTCGACATGTTTGCCTGGCATAGAAGTAACGTACCAACACAGACCAAGTAGCAACTAGCATGATGATATTTCAACACTGGTATTGACTTTCTCAAAAGGCATGACATGCACGCTTAGGCACTCTAAAGACTCTTTAAGGCTGTCAGAGTCACGCTGACAAGCATGCGAACAGCGTGCGTCAGCAAGTATCACTGATCTTGTAAGATAGCGACGATTTGAACTGCAAAGAAAACCGGAACTGCAAAGAAAAACGCTACGTGCGTGCGCCGCCAGCGTTACTCTGAAACCAGCCTTACATTTTTCTTGTCGGCTAAAGCGACCAATTTCGTATCCATAGAAGTAGGAATATTTTATTTCTTTAATCTATGTTCGTATCTTAACTTCATGACATTATTAACATATTACTATAACTGCTTATTGCAATAACAAAGGCTCTTGCTTTAATTGCTCGAATGACTCATTGTTTCAGGTCACCTTTTCATTGTGGCTAAGAGATTGGCTGCTGAGAGAAAGCTAGCGGATTATCATGTGGTGGTTGACGAAGACCACAGAACGATGACGTTTAATGGAGTCCACCTCTTTGGGAGGATATACCCAACGGGACCCAGTAGTAGACTTTAAACATTACAGAAATTAACATTAAGTATACAAATTAAGTATTATTATTTTGTTAACACATTTTGATTTGTTAAAAACTGATGGATAAATAACGTATTTTTTTACATAATAATTATCTTCTTTTGTATGAACCTCACTCATTGAACTACAATTACGTAGTACTTGTAACTCAATGACCTCACTTGATAACTTGAGTATTAGCCCCGTGATAAAAACACCGATCACAGTCTGAATCTCTCCTTCAGAAGAATCCTTTTATTAAAATCCACAATACGCCGCGCGTATTATAATGGACCCTATACTCTTTGAATGGACCTCAGTGATCCACACTGAGATCAACTATAAGAAAGAGACCAACTGACCAACCAACGGCGAATGGCGATTATTATCCACAGAGTACTTTGTATAAAGGCCTGAATTCACTTTGATTAGTGATTAGTGCAGGTGTTTAGTGCAAGTGATTAGTGATTAGGAGAAAATAAGTGTGGACAGCGACTGATTAGTGCAGGTGATTAGTTTGCTGCGTAGTGAAGTGTTTAGAAGCGTGTTCTATTTTTCTGCGAGTGGACTGCGAGTAGCCACGTCCCGCGCGCCCGCCCTTCCCCCTCACTCGCAGCGTGCCTGCCCTGCCAGTCCTGCCACTAAACACGTCTGGACAGGCAGTTTAGTGTTTAGTGATTAGTAGATGCTCGTGTTGTTGTACCAAAAATGGTAACTACTAAACAGAGCCACTAAACAAGAATTGGACACTACTTGCACTACGCACCTGCACTAATCACCCTCAACTACTAATCACTTGCACTCGCACTAATCAAAGTGAATACAGGCCTTTATATGGGAAATTATATTTACCTACCTACATACATAGTGATAATAATGATGCCACTTTAACGCCTTATCAGATCCGTTGATATTCAAAGCAGTACATAACTTAATATGAAATTAAACTAAAAACTAGCGATACTTAAAAAAGAATCAAATCAAGAAGCACAAAAATTTAAACGTAACCAAATAAGCGTTTCGGACCGCACGAAACGATTTTTTTTTATCTTCTGTCTGTCAATTTTTGACACATTCGTCGCAAAAACATGGCGGGTGGCGAGGTAGAACTCGCGCAATCTGCGGCTCCCGGTGGAGATACTATTTTTGGGAAGATTTTAAGGAAGGAAATACCTGCTAAGTTTGTCTACGAAGATGAACAGGTATGTATGTTTGCCTTGATTCCTGTAAAACGGGCACAGTAACCCCATACCGGTGCCTTGTTTTATTTGTCAGCTGTTTCCGGTGTTCCATCATAATTTTGAATAATATTTAATAATTTTTGTAGGTACAGGCATAGGGTACAGGTAAAAAGTTTTTGCAGGAAACTTATTTAATTATTAAATACCTGGTTCAAATCCTAGGAATCTAGGTTACCTAGCAACTAAATCGTAACAAGACCTATATCTACCTATTACATAAATAAATGTAGTATTGTAGGTAGGTACGTTTCAGAAAAACAGATAAGTTTTTCAATAATAGTCCAGTAACCTTGGCCCTGAAAATTACATGAGATGAAAACCTGTAATTTTTTTCTTACCTAACTTACAAAAAGTCATAAATTTAATATCACTACATAATGAGTAAATTTTTATATTGCCACTTAAATTTATAGCACTAATAGTTTCAATTTTATATTACTTTTTAACTTTAAATTAATGTCTTTCAACATTCATTCAAATATTTGTTAAATAAAATATGTAATCATAATTAATGTCCTAGCACTTACACATTTAATTAGTTTATTTATATTATTTACAAGTTACATAAACAACTGTTTGCAGTGCGTGGCGTTTCATGACGTCAACCCGCAAGCTCCTACTCATATCCTGATCATCCCTCGGAAGCCCATCGCACAGCTCTCCAAAGCTGAGGATGAAGATGAGCAACTGCTTGGTAATTATTAACATTAACATAATTTATAATTAACTCTTAAACACCCGACCGAAAGCCGGGTGTCGCGTAAACAATAGATTTTCTATTGTGTCTGGTTTTCCGGGGCTTGATGGATTAATAGCTATAAATCTAGATAATGAATTTTTAGTAAAGTCTAGGCTGGAGTTTGTCTAGAGAATTATTAGAAGTGTTGCCATTTACGAACCGAAATGTTGCCAGTCTTGTAATAAACTTTCAAATAGTGGCATCCAGTTTAGTCAACAGTCCTTGCGTGCCTAATGTAAATTGATCTTCTATTTCCAGGTCACCTAATGGTCGCAGCACGTAAAGTAGCAGCTCAGGAGGGTCTAGACAAAAGCGGCTTCCGCCTGGTGGTGAACGACGGCAAGCACGGCGCGCAGAGCGTCTACCATTTGCATCTGCACCTGCTCGGCGGCAGGCAGCTTGGTTGGCCTCCGGGCTAACTGCCAACTCTACTGGTTCATACTTTAATAAATGATGCTGTTTCCTGTTACTACTTTATTTTATTTCTAGTCATCTTGACATGAGCGTAGCCAGCCATGGGCTCATGGTCGGGCAGCAGACTAAAATATTAAGAAACTATTAAACTACATCATACCCGAGGTCTTACCCTGGTTATTTATTTTTTATACTACATCAGTTGGCAGATAGACACGAAGCCCACCTAATGGTAAGCTGTCACTGCGGCCTATTCCATCGAGGGACACTTCACCAGAAAGCGTCGCTCAATGTGCTGCCAGACTGTAGGCTCATCTGATCTTCGAGCCTTTAATTTCAATTGTACTGACTCCCAAGTCCCACATTAATACTGCCGGAACACAGCCAGAGTATGGCGGCAGATTTCGCCTGTGGGGGTGGTAGTTAGCCAGTCGGACTCTGAAAAAGTCCTACTACCAACCAGACCCATGGCGGGAATCGAACCCACGACCTCCGGGTTTTTTTACATACCCGAGCGGCTTAGCCACTCTTCCACGGAGGCCGTCAAAAGGCGGTTATGCTTTGCTTGGCTGGGAACTTACAGGTCAGAGCCAGGGTGAGGTACTGTGGCTACCTACGCCCATGCTTCTTGATGATTCTGTGGCTGTAGTTTCAGACGATATAGGAAACTTTTTAAAACTGTTGGTGGTCCAGAACCGGTTCAAAGGCTACTTTGGGTCATGTGAATCTTTTCCTTAATTTTGGTCTGGATGTGGATTTCTAATTTGATCAAAGTTATACAAATTATACAACTTGCTTTTAAAATACTTTTCTTGTAGACTTGATAATTGATATTTCCTAAGCCCTGCAAAAAAAAAACAATTTTTTCCTTCCTGTCCTTAGAGTAGAACACATGGAGATGCCCTAAGTAGGTATAGTCTGACCAAAAAATGTAGAAATTAAAAAGTGGCAATACTGTATTGTCCTCCCTTTTTTCTTTGAATGATTTGAAAGGGATGACACTACAGTATTGCCACTTTTTAATATCTACATTTTTTGGTCAGACTGTACAAAACGTGTATACCTAAAGTTGGAACACAAAATGGCGCCACCAATGATAGCGCCCGACCGTAGTGCAACCAATATTGTATATCGATATATTTATCGATAAAAGTTTACGTGTCGATCATAAATGCACATATTTTGTTAGAAATCTATAAATAGTTTCTTATTTTCCTATCACAAAATAATGATGATGCAGTGCCTTAATATAACAATAGGTTAGTTATATATATTATTATGGAAATTTCAACTTCACATGGTTAATAAACCTATTACATTTTTCCAAAAATCATAAACAGAATATAAAGTGAAGATACTGTACTGTTTCATACTACCATCACGTAATCTTGTTATGTCGAGAGTTCTGTAAAACTAGTTTTCGTTGAAGTGTAGCGAGCAAGCGTGCCTTATTTTATGTCGCGGATTTATATTTTCCCCACCTATTAACTCTATCTATTTCATTTTTAATGTTTCACTTACAGGAAATCTGCAGAAATATACCATGTGCAGAATATAACTTTCTAATACGTATCGATACATAAAAATATTGTGCCACATCACTAGCTGGAACACAATATGGCGAAACCGGCACGCGTCAAAAACTGGGTGACGTCACTAAAGAGTGTTGCCAAAATGGGTACAATGCAAAGATAACTGTCTCTTTTTTCATACGCAACAATCACTTAGATGAAGAGAGATAAGTATATATTTGTAAGGCAAGTGTCGATTCGATGTATATTCATATAAGCAATTTTTTGTATAGATCAATAGGGCATCTCCATATGTTCTACTCTAAGTTCCTGTCCTGCAGGTCCTGCCATAATATTAATTCCATGGTCCTGCCTCACCTGCCTGCCTGCATCTGTCAGTTCTGTCACCTCACCAGCTGTCATTTTTTTACATTCGGCGCGTCGATTTTTGCGGAATTGATAATATTTATTTACTTTAATTATTTTAATTGAAGTTTATCAAAATGTGTGATAATGTGTTGATAAATGACATCTTTACTAAATTTCAACAAAGTCTCGACTCTGACCAAGAGCTACGCGAGGTAAATATTTTGTTGAAATGTAAATTCATGAAAATATTAAAATTCCTTTTATTACTAGTTTTATTTAAATTTACCAGCCCGGTAGTGCTCATAATGGATTAAAATGTTCTTAAATAAGTAGATTAAATTTTAAATCCAAAAGCCGGTACAGACATGTATTCTAATTAGATTATTTCTGCTTTTAGGTTATAAGAACGATATGTAAGGATATTGATCAGGTGTCACGAGAAGCCGTGACTGTTCTGCAAGTTATTCATCACAGAGAGGATGGCAGTAAGTATTACACTATATATTAAATTCAAAAAGTCACATTTTAGAGTGCACATGTTTAAAAAAAATTGAACCCTAAACTTGATAAATAAAATATACTTTAACTATTTGCGACTTACTATTACTTTGTTAAGGAACAAGGAGGTTTTAGCTCAGTTAAAAAATTATTTTCACAGTTATGGCAGCATGCCAGAAGACTAGGGAACTCTTTGAGAAGGCTCGCGAGGGCTACGGAAAGCTAAAGAATGCAGTTCCAGCCACTGATTATTTCAAGTAAGTTAATGTTTTAACTAAAAATGTAAATTGTATGTATTGGACCTAACTCAAAATTCTTTTCTGTTAAGTAAACTCATTTTGTGTGGCATCCAACTGTATTTAAAAACAGTAGCTGTTACCATTTGCATTTTTAAATTGTATATTAACTATAAACTATAAACCATAAATTGTCAACCTTATTTTATTACTGCTTATTTCAGATACCATGATCACTGGCGCTGGGTGACGCAGAGGTATAGCTTCCTCATCGCTTTGGTGGTCTGGCTGGAGGCTGGCATTCTCGTCTCCCACGAGACCGTAGCCGAGATACTTGGCAGTGAGTTACGATTTATTTATTTTATATTATGTATTTGTTTTAAACACCTATAGTCAGGCACTGTCGCTGACATTGTGAGAGCTGTCATAGTAAAACTAAAAATTATTTTTGACTGTAAAGATTAACTGTTATTTCTAAATTTTAACATGTTTCTGTTGCCTTACAGCAATATATTAGATTTAATTAATATGCTGGTAGGTAATCCTTGCAGCTTTGTTTTATTTGTAGGCAATAAAGTTCAAATCATAGCATTGTTACGATGGTATGATATGAAGTTAGAAAATTATCACAAAGCCCTTGAAACTGATCCTTGTAATAATTTGTTTGCAGTCAGTCCTGTGGAAGACAAGGAAGAGTTCCACCTAGACATTGAAGACTACCTCATAGGCCTTTTGCAGCTCTGTTCAGAACTGGTAATTACACCCTCATTATTACTCAACCTCTTATTCACATCCTTCATTTTTTTTAATAATTATCAGCTGACATCGTGAAGGTGCTTCATCACCGAACATTACATCAGTGTGAGAAGAAAACCAAGCATTACAGTGCACACTGTGTAAATTAGTAACATTCGTGATGGAGGAGAACCGAACAATATAATGTGCACCATGTAGCTTGTAATGATACAATGTGTAATACTTAGAATGAAGTGTCGTAGGAAAAAAATGAGTTGTGTGTTTAACAGAGCGCCCGCATGACACGAGAGGCAACAACTTTGCTTATAGTCGTGAGACCCATTTACAGATGACAGTATGCCAATTTTTCTATTGAGATTCTTATATTATAAATGTATAATAATTTCCCTGTGTGTGTGTTTAGTCGCGTCTCGCGGTGAACTCTGTGACGCGCGGCGACTACGCGCGGCCGCTGCAGATCTCGCGCTTCGTCATGGAGCTCAACGCCGGCTTCAGGTAGCACCTCATACAATATGAATTATAATTTAAAGATCATTAAATGTAGAAATAACTTATCTTTTTCTAAGCAAGCACAATGTTAAAATTCCAGCTTTTTAGAAACTATGACACGATACCCCATGTCTTGTTGTTTTATTGTCAATAAAAAGTATTTTAATTTTGAAAAAAATAGTCAGTGGAGAAAGTTAAGCAGGAAAGCGGACCCCGGCACTAGGCTGGGAAAACGCTAGGACGAAGAAGAAGTCTCTAGTTTTTTAGAAATTATTTTTGTACCTAGTTTCCATAGAAAATAAAAATATTTTAAAATATCAATAAAAATTAAATAATTCTTGTAATTATTTTTCTATTTTGTTTGGCGATAACTTATGATCTAGTTTCACCTCTTTCCGGGATTGCACTTTATCAAGGGGCACACTGTTTAGATTTCTATTCGACAGTAAATACCTCTCATTGTGACCTGTACCATGTATGATTCCAGGCTATTAAACCTGAAGAACGACCACCTCCGCAAGCGTTTCGACGCTCTCAAGTACGACGTGAAGAAGATCGAGGAGGTGGTGTACGACCTCAGCATCCGCGGTCTGCTGCCCCGCACTCAGGAGGACCAAAAACCAGCTGACACGTGAGCACTTCCTGAACTCTTACCGATATCTATTAGAGTTGCGCAACTGTCGATAGTCTGTTATCGATAAGTTGACCTTCATATCGATAGCAAAAGTTTACCAATACTTTTGATCGGCTGTAATAGTATCGATTTATTACATTATAATATCTATCGATATCGATACTTTTTATTCTTGAGAAAAATACTATATATACTAAAAAAAGTATCGATATTATTAAGTAAAAACTATCGATAGTATAGATACTTTCGTTGTTAATAGTTTGATATAAGCGATAACTTTGGATATATTGATGTGATGACAAACTATTGATTAACTAAACAATCAGTCTATCGATAGCCAACTCAATTTTTCATGAAAGAGAGGTCCTGGGTTCATAATCCGAGTCGGAGTTAAAGTCAAAGTATTTATTTTGCAATTTGATTTACCAAGAAATTCTTTTGCACGTCATAAACTTTTTTTCCTACCACAATTAATGTTTCTAATCAAGTTTTTCTGTTCAGAAAAGTTGTTTGCTGTACGACTTAATTGAAAAAGTCGTGTAAATTGAAATTATAGGGTCAAAAGTACATTAAAATGTGACATATGGTGACATATTATTCTGGCAACCCTGAAATAACAAAATCAGTAATAGCTATTTATTATAAACAATAACATTTTTTTTTCTATTTCAGGTCAGGACCAGCTGCATAATATAAGTTAGATCTAGCGGTTAGCGGACCTGCAGACTAATTAGTTGCTTAGCAGCAGGCTATAGGTTCTATTCCAGGTGATAGCTGACTAGAAACACCAAAATTAAATATATATTAGAGACTCAGTAGCCACTAAAGCGTAGGCCAATAGGATAAAACAATATCCTTGGATAATACTCACAGCGCCATCTAGCCCCAATTTAAGCATAACTTGTACAGTCAGCGTCAAAATAATCTGAGCGTTCAAATCTTTTTTTTTTTTATATTATTTTATAATCTACCTTTCTTTAAGACGTAAAGGTGCATTTTCATTTCTTGTTGGAGAAAAAATGACACCAAACTATATCTAAACCTAAAAGGGTTGTGCTAAGAATGATTTTTGACAAATGTTCAGATATTTTTGGTAAGTTTGAAATTATCTGAGCGTTCAAATTTTGAACGCCCAGATAATTTTGGCGCTGTATGTACTATTTAAGACAATTAAATGGAAATATTTAAAGTTACATACACTTAATGGTTTAAAATGAGGGTTTTTCAGAATAAAAAATCCGTTAGATGGCGCTACGTCTATAAGGTACAACTAAAACGTGATTGGTTTATTTTGACGGAAGACGTCACACCGCCATCATGAATGTCAAAATGAACCAATCACGTTTCAGTTGTCGATGCGCGACTTCGAATGATTTTTTTTGGCTTTGTACTGTTTTTTTTTTTTACTTTAGTCACTGACCATATTTTCAAATAAGACGTAACTACTAATTCAGCTGTTCGAACGAAGATTTAGTAGACTGCGATGTGTGTCCAAGGATATAATATTTTTTATTTCTAGTGGTCTGCGCTTTATGTAGACGTGTATATTAAGTTCTTTTAGCATCTTGCGGACTCATAAGTACAAATTAGAGTCAATAAGGTACTCTTCAAACTACAATAAACCCGTCCAGAATCAACTAAACGTATGGATTTGTCCGCAAGTATGTACGGTCAACAGCACATCACGGTAAACACTTGTTCGATAATAGCACTTATTCCCCCGACATAAGAGTGGTACTAATTCCAAAGTGTAAAGTCTGACGTGCTTTTGACTGTACGTCATTATAGATTCTAAATGCATGTAGCAATAGCTCTGAAAAAGTAAGAAAAATAGTGAGAGTATCTAGATTGCAATGTGTAGCCAGGATCCAATTTTAATAGGTCACATTTTTTTTATTTATTTTTTTATACGCAATACGCAAAGCAAAGTGCTACTTATGTACATCAGGAGTAGAGTCTAATTTTCTATCGTATTCAAAACATTTATGTTGTTTTCTTGAGTTTTATTCCTTTAGCCTAAAGTATATTTTTCTTTGCATAAATGAACTGTCAAATGTGACCTATTAAAATGACTCCACCATAGTTCCCCAATACTGTATTTTGTACTTCGTTCTAAGTAAGTGTGGTGTAAGACACGGTCGTGATCTTGGGGTCCTGAGTTCAAATCCCGGCTCGGGCAAAAAAGTTTTGAAATATCTAATGCCTCCTCTACACTACTAGCAAAGTTGAACGAGTTAGCCGAATACAATAGTGTAAAGAGGCAAGAGAGGCACTTCAGCTTACTTCGTCGAACTTTACTTCGCCTCAGGCGACTTCCGTCTGTTGTCGGTTTTTGCGCCTGAGTCAAAGGGCAGAATGAGCTCGCAAAGTTGAACGAGTCTATAGCGTGCTTTCTCGCTCTCTGTCAGTTTAAACAACTCTCTGTCTCTCTGTCTGTTGCGAACGACTGATCGATACTAGCATGCTCAATAAGCAAACCTGTTTGGACGCGCTGTTTCCACCCGCGCCGCAGGTAGCATGCTCAAAAATCGCACGCCTGTCGATTTATGAGCAAACTCGAAATGAGCATACTAATTTTGAGCAACATTCCGTCACACACTAAGTGACAACTGCTTGATAGAAACATGCTTTCATGCTTGAAACGAGAATGCGTAACAGTAACTTTCGTCAACTTTCTAGAGTACTTCGCCGAAGAACTGCGAGTGATGTAGAGGAGGCATTACACAGCTCGAGTTTGTGATCACCATTAGTATTTGGAAATCGGCGATTAAAGGTAAGCGTCCATAGGTCCGCAACGCACGCATCGGACGCATCGCACGCAACGGATTTTAGTTTGCCTTGTATAAAAACTCATACAACAGCGTCCACTGATCCACACCGTACGGACGGCTCATCGGCAATACCTATCCATGCGATGACCGATGACGTCATACGGAATGCCGATCAGTGGATTGCTGATAGGCGAATACTACACACTCGATATTTTATCGTGATATTTGGATCGAAATCCAGGATCACGATATTTATCAAGTGTGTAGTATAGCGTTTCACATATCGTGATACGTGATACGCTATACTACACACTCGATAAATATCGTGATCCTGGATTTCGATCCAAATATCACGATAAATATCGAGTGTTTAGCATTCGCCATACTCGCGTCGGCAATCCGATCACTGTCGATACAGTGGACGCAGTCTGTAAAAATCCGTTTGATGCGATCGGCCCAATGCGTGCGACGCGGGTCTGTGGACGCTTACCTTAAGCCAACCAATTGCAATGTGATGATGTCTTGAATTCAATAATGGAGGTGTTACCCCTGCAGGGGAACATTAAATAGGCTGATAATTTTTTTCTTCGTTTTTATAAAGACTGATTTATTGCGATAAAAATGATTTGTACTATTACATCGCCGCGGTAAAAGATGTTTAGGACCAGTTTTACTATACCTGCCGGCAAACTTGTTGAACATCGGTCAATGGAGGGGGAATGTTCGCGCATGTGCATTTGCGCATGACCAATAGCGCGCGCGAATCTCCCTACGCACGCTCGCGCTATTGGTCGGAGGTGTGCTTCTGAACAATAGCGCGCAGGCGTGTCAAAATTCGTGTTCTGCGCAGTCCCCACACGATATTCAAGAAGTTTGCCGGGACCTGTACTAACAGTTAAATTCGTGATAATATTTATCTGTCTGATAACTTGACGTTGTTACTTTTGTCAATCTAATTATAAACGCGAACAATTGTTTTTGGGAAATATTTAAGTGTACATCAAGATAATACTGAAATGTACATCAAAATAACTGATTGCACACCAAAAAAAAGGTTAGGTTAGCAATTCAGTATTTTTTGATGCACAATCAGTAGATATTTTTTGATGTACAGTTCTAGAGCTTAGAAGCATTAGGGCGGATGTCGATTTTGCCAACTTTACAGGAGAGAGTAAAATAAAAATTCAATTTTATCGGCAAATATTTTAATAAGTACAAACAATACGTAAATGATTTCTTTGCATTTATTTAGCTAAATAAGTAACTTTCCTAGCTTTATAATTAAAGTTTAAAAACAATGTTTCTAAACAGTGAAAAATTAACTTATTTAAAAAAAATGATGTTATCCGCCTTTATGCCACTAAAATTATTCAATGTATTTGTTCAACTAATTAGTATATGCCCATACGGCTTTATGCCTTCAATTTAGGTAATTAAATGTGATTTAATGTGAGGTGTATGTCCAAATATAACGTAATGCCTAAACAATAAATCAATATCTATTAAAACTTAACAAGACGAAACTGCAAATGCGACTTAGAGTGTTCATTTATTAACTGGGTTTTTTTGGCAAAAAGTCGGACATCTCTTAATTGACTAGACTTTTTACCCACACTTAGTTATACACACAGACACTTATGTAGTTTTTTTACTTATTTTATTCATTCCGATAATAAACACGGTTGATTATTAGGTAAGCGTCAAGATAAAGGTTATAAAGATCAGATATAAGTATTTTGAATGTACTTAAAGTAAAGGCACCTATGATGGACGCGGACCAGCCATGGACAGTTTATAATTAACAATTAAAATTAAGCAATCTGGTTTTTCTTTTCAAATGTAAATAAATTAAAACTCAAAGGTGACTGACTGACATAGTGATCTATCAACGCACAGCCCAAACTACTGGACGGATCGGCCTGAAAGGCATGCAGGTAGATGTTATGACGTAGGCATCCGCAAGAAAGGATTTTGATCAAATCCCACGGGAACGGGAATCACGCGGGTGAAACCGCGGGCGGCAGTTATATTTAGTAATAACATAAATCCGTGATGCCAGTATTTAAGCTCCCATACCAACTGTTTGCCAGCCGATAGTCATTTCCATGCCGGTGTTTTACGGTTGTTAGTTACGCGGTATTACCTATTAAGTGTCGGGAATCTTAATTTCTTATAAGAATCGCGACGCCCTATAAGTTACACTTAACGTTTTATTTTGTGTCAGGTGTATCGTCGTTGGATTTCACGACATTTAATGATTTATGAATAGTGGTAATACATAATTTTTATGTTATAACCGAAATTACATTAGCATTCTAATCCTAAATTTTACCGGTGTCCGTTACTGGATATTATTTAAGCACGTACACAGAATTATGGACAGAGTGTCCATAAAGAGGATTTCATTGTTTTTGTTTTCTTTAATACGTCATACGTCTGCTTACTCAAGTATATTTTACTGTTTCTATTATAAATCAGCAGTAAATTATTACTCTATCCAATAATGGACATATTAGAAATTCTGTCCATGACTAGGTGTACATAATAGGCTCACACATTCCCAATACAAAAAAACATTTTCATCCTAATAGGTCCAAATCGAGTACACACAAGAACAAATGGCCAAGACTATCGAAGAAGTAAGAGAAATCGAGTAAAGAATTGCAAAATAGAGCAATGAAAAGAGAGCCGCTTGCTCCTAACTTTAAGGCAGCTTCACGAAATATTTCCATAGATACAATAAGAAACGGATTTCGTAAAAGAGGGCTTTTTCTCTTTGGCCCGGAATATGTCTGAAGATCTGCCGTTATCTAGTCTTACCATAAGTTCTGTCCCAATTTATTTAAGAGTATTTGAGTCTGAGTAATCCGTCAGCAGAAAATCATTGCTGGGAAAATGAAAATTTCCTCTAGGAATATTTATCTCGTATTATAAAATAATACCTTAGGGCTTATCGAAAAAGGACAGGTCATCTGTTGACTGCACCCTTTCGTCTCAAATGAAAGTTGTTGCAGAGACACGCCACGCGCGGTGACCATGGAGGAATTCTTTTTTCAGATGAGATTTTTTTACGGTTGAAGAAAAAAATCATAGTTAAAAATGACAGGGCATGTACACAACTCCCAAAAAGCTACTAGGATAATTCCGATGGTAGAAAAAGGTCACTACCCAGCATCTGTGATGGTTTGGTGGGGCATGCGTGTCAAACGTAGGGGTGACAAAGCTCCATTTTTGTGAACCAAGAGTGAAGACACGTGCAACTACCTAAGACATTTGCCGCAACTATCATGGAGTGATCAACCTATCTCCCATACTTCAGAACCTGAACATGAAAGAGAATTCGAATTATTGCCACCAAAAAACCCCGAGGCATGGATGGATAATTTATTGATGTCCATAATTGGAGGTCCGGCATTGGATCATTTACTTCGACCATGCCTGAGTAGGAGTGTTATTTTTTAATAATATTTTATTTTACTGATCATTTAACTGAAACTGAACATTGAATAATGACTGAGAAAAGAACATTTTATTTACCTTCAAATCCAAAAGAATGTGTATTGAAAAATGAACCAACTACAAAGAAAAACCAAAAAATGTTTCCTTAAACTGTCCATGACCGGTGACTTTACCTTACTTCACTTTTGTCGTCCATCATTAAATTACAACTAAAACTCCACTTTTAATCACTCACTACTGATCAGTTAACAAAACACCAACAGACCGAAGGGTAACTATTTAATAATTAATTAATCTGTGCCGAAGGTAAAACAAAAACACCGAAATGTAAGTAAATAAACAGAAACAATGCGTGCAAGGAGCAAAGGGAGAGGCGGCCAGACATAGGATCGCGCAAAGACCAATCACAATGTATCTCATTACACTTAAACTCTCACTTAAACTGATTTAGTGTCAGTCATTGGACACGCCGTGACCAATGGATAATGCCCGATGTCACTAATTTTTTGGCGCCATATTTTAAGTAGTTCACATCCATAACGATTTATTTTCACATTGGCCCACCAATGCATTCACAAAGTTACTAAAACAAAAGGCATAAAGCCGTATATCTGCAACCGTTTTAATGTTATTTAAAGGAATCTTAGATGCATAATGTCGGAAGTTTAGTTATGATGAATATTTTAAATCACTGTTTGGACCAAAAAGGCGTAACTCTTTTTACGTAGCCTTTGTGCGAATAAATTTTTTAAGCATAAGGGCCAAACTTACAATCCACCAAAAGAAAGATACAGCAATGTAGACGCAGAAAGATGGAAGTAAAAATGAAACCTTAAGGTTCTAATGATTTTAGAAAAGCTGTCAGAACCGACATTATGCACGAAATTATCTCAGCCCAGAAAAGAGATAGAAATACAGCTCCCAGTGGTATGGAAAGAGAAAGAAGCGCTTTTCTCTGATATCCAATAAAAAAATTTTGCCCGATCTGCACATCCGCCCATATGCTTCTAGGCTCTAGAGTTATGTACAATCCATTGTTTTTTGGCGGATATTTAATGTATGTTCGTGGTAAAACTGACTCTAACCCTCTTATTACAGAACGTGGTTTAAAAATTAAACCGAGCTTAGTCCTGACTAAACTCCTGACTAAAGTCAAACGCTATTACAAAACGAAGTTTTACTTCATTTCGAGTACTAAAGTTAGACCCAAGAAAGTCCGCCGGTGCCCCTAGTTTTACTATGGACTAACTTTCAAACGTCAAAACGATAACACTTTAAAAATTTCGCTCCGTTCTACGTATAGAAAGACAAATTTTGAAAAGAATTACTTAATTTGTGAACAGAAAATTAAAAATAAATGTTACTTTTTCTCACATTAACAAAACACATTTATAAATAAAGAATTATTATTTTTACTATCCTATTTAAAGATTTTAAAACATGTCATAAAACAAAGTCTTGTAAAATGAAACGCACTAAACGAGTTAGTACCAGTAAATTATTCTTATGTTGGTATTTGCTTTGTAATAAGAAAAGTTTTAAAAAATAGTCCGGACCTAAACCTGTACTAACTAGTACAGTTTTAAACCTGTTTTAGCGATGTTTTTTGTAATAAGAGGGTAAGGGCCGGTATTTCAATGTTACCTTATCTTCCCAAGCAACACGTAAGCCAGATAATAGCAAAATTAAGCACCAATTGGCAGTTTATAGTTGAATTACCTCTTTAAAAAAGCTGACGTGATAGCTTTATCTTGAATAATACAGAATTTAATCTTTTATTACACTAAAATCTTGATAAGTTCTGCATAAAATTGGTATTACTCTTTTAAATCTTAATACTAATAATATTTGCTACTGTTATGTTAACGATATTCAAATAAAAGTGACTGAGACAGCCAGTAGGTGCATAACAGCTGACAATTTAGCTTTGTGCTGTATAACTTTGATAAATATTTCAATTATACAGCTTGATTCTGAATAGTTTATTGTTTGGTTTCTTTAAGCTGCACAACCCGTCAAATCATACTCATTTATTCAGAATATGGATATTGACTACTCTTTTAGTATTTATGCAGCTAACTGCTGCATAAATGAAGATGACTACGATCTTATGACAATCTTATAGCGAGAAAAGCGCACTAATACTTTTATGTGCAGCTCAAAGTGGTAAATATTATAAATAATGGATCTATATGTATCTAATAACTGGTTATTGAAGAAAAACAATGTTTTTATGCAGGAATGTCAAACTTATTTTATAATTTACGCTGCAATTACAAAGATGTCGTCTTACAGTGAAACGTGTAAAAATGACTCAAACTCATGGAGAAAAAGAAAAAGGACAGGAGGAATAAGAAGAAAGTGTTTAAGGGAGTATCTAAAAATAAAAAACAATATCTGTACAGAAGCAGAAACGAGTTTGGCAGCTAATGCAAATTACAATACGGTTCCAAGCACGAGTCGACCAGTTCAAGAGGGTTCCGTATCCGTATCTTGCAATTTTACATCTACATCACAGATATTAGATAAAAATGACAATTCATATTTTGAGGACTCCGATTCAAGTTCGAGTAGTTTAGCAGAAAACGTGGCAGAATTGAATAAAAATATAGATTTTAGAAATAACATCAGAAATTGGGCAGTGAATAAAAATATATCCCAAGCGGCTGTAAAAGATTTATTGGGTGTTATTAATCATAGATTTCCTGGAATTTTACCGACAGATTCTAGAACTTTATTGCAAACACCAAGACAAATAATGATGAAAAATATTGGAGGTGGTGGAGAATACTGGCATAACGGCCTCACTAAACCATTGCAAAACGTTTTGAGTACTTGGCTTAATATTCCAAACACCATTAATTTAAATGTAAATTTTGATGGATTGCCAATTTTTAAAAGTTCTAAAAACGAATTTTGGCCAATTCTTTGCAATATAAATGAAAAATCTGATCTACAGCCAATCGTTGTTGGTGTTTATTATGGATCTGGTAAACCAAAGAGTTTAAATTTGTATTTAGAAGATTTTGTCACTGAAATGGAAACCTTACTAGAAAACGGATTGCAGATAATTAAAGGAGGCACAGTATTAACAGTAGCTATCAAAATAAGGTGCTTTATTTGTGATTCTCCTGCGAGGGCATATATAAAAGGTATTTTTATTATCAACTGATTGTCATAACTTTACTAATGCATACATACCTATCCGCTGTAATTAACGTTAACATTTATTTTCAGGTGTTTCCAATTTCAACTCCAAGCATGGCTGTCTAAAATGTACAACAGAAGGTGAATACTCACATCAGACCCATACAGTTGTGTTTCCAAACTCAAGATGCCCTAAGAGAACAGATGAAGGTTTTAGAATGAAAAGCTATGGAAATCATCATAAAACAGACACCCCTCTGTTAAAATTGCCTATTGATATGATCGAAGACTTCCCGGTTTCTGATTCATTGCATCTTGTGGATTTAGGTCTAATGAAACGGTTGCTCGTTGGGTGGCGCGATGGTAATTTTCCCAAGCTTCTTACAAAGTGGAGAGCACATGATACGCAGAGAGTTACGCAATTTTTACTTGCTTGTAAACTTCCTTCTGAAATTCATAGATGCGTGCGAGGGTTAGACGAGCTTCTTCATTGGAAAGCAGTAGAATTTAGGTCATTTTTTTATTACTTGAGCATTGTAATTCTTCCAGATGTGATGTCAAAAGAATCATATGAACATTTTTTATGTCTTTTCTGCGCAATTACGATTTGTTCTTGCCAAAAATATAGTTCACTACTAGATATATCTAATGAATTAGCATTGTACTTTGTAGAAAACTTCAAAAACTTTTACGGTAACTATATTACAAGCAATGTTCATAACTTAGTACATGTAACTGATGAAGTCCGTAAATTTGGGCCTCTAAATACATTTAATGCATACCCATTTGAAAATAAGCTTCATGTCATAAAAATGATGTTAAGAACTGGAAATAAGCCGTTACAGCAAGTAGCGAAAAGACTGTCAGAATGCAGTGAACATATTCATTTAAAAGATGGAAGTCAAACTAAATTTCCGATTATAACAAAAAGTAGACAAAACAAAATAGTAGAATTTGAGACATTCAAAATTTCACAAAAATTGCAAGATAAATACTTGATGACTACAGATGGCAAGATTATAGAAGTAAAAGAGATAACTGACACAAATATTATAGGCCACAAAATCGAAAAATTATCTGACGTTTTTCAAATTCCTATAAAGTCATCTTACCTTAATATATTTAAAGCAAGTTTATCTAATGACAACCACATAACAGTTAATGTTAATTTTGATAAAGTCAGTTATAAATTAGTAGCTACGGCACATAAAGACGAAATTTATTTCGTTCCTCTATTACATACGGTAAAAGAATAGTTACTCAGGTAAACGCACACTTACACAAACACATCACCACATACTTACTCACACACAACACACACACCACTAAAGTCACACATAGCTACTCACACCACTTACTTTATTACTACAATTATATTCTAGGAAATAATTTTGTGATGTAATAATAAACTAAACTAAGTGTAGGATTTCAAAAAATAAAATCAAACTTTAAATCAAAATGTGTTTTATTAGAAATTGTTATCAATTGCAAAATCTTTGACACTTATCTTTAATAGTTATTTATGTGACTGCTGCATAATGAGGGTAATTAAAATACGAATGTGGTTTTATGAAACGAACGAAGTGAGTTTCATAAAAGAATCACATGAGTATTTTAATGACTAATTATGTACAGTCACATACATAACTTTATCTTCATTCATACGATAATAAATGTCTATTTTATAGTCAGGATCGATGAGCAAAGTTAGTACCTACTTAGTACAAAATCATGTCATAATTTGTAGGTTATTTTAAATAAATGACGTTTGTAGTTTTTAAAATCCATAAACAATCTAGACTCGAGTTGATTTCGATTCTCAAATCGATTGTTATAATTTCAGCATCGAATTAAATGTATAGGAATGGAACATAAAATTACTAATCGACTAATTCGATAATCGAAAAAACCTATTAATTTTTACTTTTAAAGAAGACGTTCGAAATTTGAACGTCATAAAAGTTTCGGTTACCGACACTGAAATGTAAACATTTCAATGCAGCCACAGATACTTATATCTAAATGTAGGGCGTTTGCTCATCGCTCCTGAATATAAAATAGACATATTATGGTATGGATGTAGATAAAGTAATACAATGTGTTTTGTTACCTACTTTTTCTCTGAGGAAAGAACCTACACATAAAACTGAACAACTTTTTAAAAAAAAACATGGATACGGATACAAAAAAAAAGTTGTTCTGTTTTATAGTCAGAACTTAACCTAAAAATTTGTCCAAATAATAATTCAAGTTAACCATGTAGAACCCATCGTTTGTGCTGGCTGCAACTTATTGTACTTATAAAGGGGTATGAATATTTTTCTATGGAGGCTGATGGCTTACCTACTAGTCCCGCCATTTTGACTTTTTTTTTCAAAACACCGTTCACTGGAAAGTCTTTCAAAAATGGATACTTAGTATCAATCCAAACATAATTAAAATGTCATTAGATGAAAATCCGTTAAGTGTCGCATTTCCAAGATACAAGCAACCAGTTTTACTTCTACATGCAGCTTTTTTACTAAATAGCGTCTTTCAAAAATGAATACCTTATAACAAAACAAACACAAAATGTCATTAGACGAAATCCCGTAAATGGTCACGTTTCAAAGAAATTAAAGTAAAACAAAATAAATTAAAACTTTGGAAATGTGACACTTAACGGGTTTTCGGCTAATCAAATTATATGTTTGTATTAATACGAAGTATTCATTTTTGAAAGAATTTTAAGTTAACGCTGTTTTGAAAAAAAAAAAACAGAATGGATTGCGGTTTAGTAGAAAGGCCAAAATCTTCAATGCCCTTTACGTAAATTATTATCTAGTTTTAAAAGAAAACAAAAATAATTAATAATAACATTGATTTAAATAATCATAAGTAATGTAATGAAACCCGTAAATAAGCTTATCATATTATTCAATAATCAACTTTAAAGGAGGAACTTGGCCCCTGAAAAATCAAAAAGTTTTTTGTCCTCCCACAGTTATCTGCTAGAGGCTAGCAGATTCATCCATTTTAGTATTAACCTAGTTTTTGCAATCACTTGCACTTATACCTACAACAGTCTTCATTGCCAGTAAAACACAAAATCAGTATGTGCACAAATATAAAAAAAAACACGATAGAAAATCAACAGTAATTTAACAAATATTCTGACCTATTTATCAAATACTCCAACAAGATGAGAAAAAGAAGGCATAAAAAAGTAAGTAAAAAAAACTTCCTGCTTTTCATATGGACATTCGGCGACGTTTTTGGACGATATTCGGATTATTACAAACATCAGTCTTGTTTTTAATTGAACTCACATTTTTACGTTGATCGTTATTATTTATGTTCTGTTTAGCTAAAAGACTTGAATTGGCTTCACTGAAATTAAGCGTCTTATTATCTGCGACTTTATCAGTTGCATTTAGTTTGGATGTACTAGCGCTACTTGGGATGCTATCTCTTTTATTTAGAATTCGATTTTTTTCTTCGTCAACTTCACCAAGTTTGGTGGTCCTTTTCCATTTTTTACTAGATTTGCGGAGGTTTTTCGTGTCTTTTCTTTTTAATGCGTTTCGTAGCACTGACTTTAAAAAATCTTCATTACTTTCTACTGAGTATTTGATGTCCCAGTATCTAACCATCTCAAAAAAAAACTTGATGATATTTTTGTATTGCTTAAATCCAATTTTTACTTCATCTCCTCGGCTACCTCCTGTCCAAGAACACTTGCACAAAAATTCTTTAGAGAACAGAGAATCTAATAATCTGTATGCACAGTTAGATCCACTTCCTTCTGCAACAGTGCATAAAATGGAATATTTTTCTTTTAGTGTACTAAATATAGTGGGGTCTGATAAGTCGTTATTAAATTTTTCTAGGTCTGCTACATTGGTAATAGGTTCTATGGCAAATATTTCATTATGGGTTCCACCAACTTGAGCAAGTGTTTGTACAAACGGACTTCTATTTGCATTTACTTCTTCTAGCTGTACTGAAATTTCTGCTAGTTTTTTCATAATTTTTTCCTGATTTTGCGTAATAACAATTAATAATTCATTTGAAACATTGATTTGATCATTATTGTCATATTCTTTTACTGTGGATGCTTGTTTTACTGCTTCGTGTTGAGGCTCTTGGGTTAAAAGCTGATAAACTTCGCCGTCAATACCATGAGCTTCAATGACTTGATTTTCTGTAACTGTACTTGTATTTCCAGCATCTACCTGTAAAAAATATAGCAAAATCATTAATTATACTAGTGTATAATATAATAGTATATAATTGGTACCAAAACAATGTTTTATAAGAAACACCATTGGAACTAAATTGTTGCTAGTTAATAAATTAGATAATGTGTCATATTTTTTTTGTAAAACTAAACGAAATCAAGACTAAAAATAAAGCAAATATGTATTATATTTTTTGTGCTGATATTCTTGATGGAACTGCATTTTAAGGGCACGAGGCTAGCAAACGTTCCTCCTGTTCATGTGTGGAGCAGAGCTCAACAGGGTGGACCAGTTTAAGTACCTGGGCCATTGGGTTTTGGACGGTCTCTCAGACACGAACGATATTGAGAGAGAGCGAAGGGTGTAATTGTTGGCTGTAAGATGCAATATTTTGGCCCGTAGGTTTGCTCGTTGCAGTAAGGCAGTGAAAATAATTTTTTTCAAGGCCTACTGCTAGAGTTTTTACACCTGCAGCCTATGGGTCAAGTATACGCAGAAATCATACAACGCCCTTCGCGTGCAGTATAATAATGGTTTTAGAATGTTGTTGGGGCTGCCGCAGTTGTGTAGCGCATCAGAAATGTTCGCGTAGGCACAAAGTGACGGATTTTCAACCGTCATTCGGAACCGAGTCGCTTTCCTGCTGCATCGCGTGCGAGGTAGTACTAACGGCATTCTAAAGATCATGGCTGGCAGAGTGGATTGTCCCATGTTAAGGCATTGGATATGTCTACATGTCTTTTTAGTGTCTTGATGTGTGACCTACTTATGTCTTGTTTTTGTCTTTGATTTTGTTTTTATTTTATTTTTAAAGCTAACATAGTTTAATTGTATTGTTACTAACAAATATTTTGGATTTTAGTTGTTTGTGATTTTGAATAAATAATAAATTAAAACACTTCTCGTGTTAGGAAAATCTACATAGAAAATATACCTACTAAATATTACTCTGCGGGCGGGACCCAACCTGCGACTACTTAGAGCAGTCATTATACGGACGTTGCGCCTGAACTCATCTTTAATTTATTGTCTCCCTAAGCCTGCACATTGCAATGTACCATTTTAAAAAGATAACGTAACGTTAGGCTCACGTAGGCCTTTTTAAGTTTCTGACATAATGGTATTTTCATATATTCGTTGACATTAAGCATAACTTAACACACTAGATCACAGCTGATCACAGCCTTCTTTATGTAGACCACGGATGTAGACAATAGAGAAGGCTTCTAGCTGCATCCAAACTTACTACACTGTGACATACATAATATAAGTTGCCTTAAAAAGAAGGTAGGTATTCTAGTTGGAGTTAGGTAGGTAATAAAATTGTTTTGCTTTTTGATGATAAAGTAACAAAAATATTACTTACCAAAAATTCTGCCATAGCATTAAAATTTGGATGTTGCGAAATTGATCTGACTGCTTGCTGTCTTTCTTCAACATCAGTATCTTCGGTATCTGTTCGATCTAACATTCTATTTAATTCTGCTTCGGCGTCTTCATATGTAAAAAAGTTTGTTCGTTTCAAGATGCAGTCAGTTGTCGTCCAGTCTCGTTGGGGGACAACATTAGCGCTTTTTGAAAGTACATCGCCATTCCTTTTGGGCCAGCGCAACTTTCCCCTAGTTTCCCAGGACGCAGGCACAGTCGACAGCTCGACCCGACCTCTGCGACGCGTAGCCACTATTTTAAACATTTTTCTAAAAACAAAGAAACAGTGATATTATTATTACTGAACAAAAGTAATGTTCTATAAGAAAGAAGGTTAGTAGACAGTACCTATAATACACGCCGAAAAATACGAGCTAATATTTTGAATACCGGGACTATATTTTAATACTACGTGTAAACAAACGCCTCGCGAGTGCGACTGATTTCACATGCGCGCGCGACCTCTCTCTTTAGTTTGGACTCACTGAGCAAGTAAAAAGATTTGGACTGACCGACCGATTGACGTCAAGTGACGTCGTTACGTTACGTTAACCCAACTCATGCCACTTTTAGGCAAACTAATTTGACAGCGCCATCTGTAACTTCGCCCCGTAAACTCCACAACCGCCTACTGGTACCTCCTACCTACTACAAAAGCTATGGGGCAATCGTCTTTTTCTAGTAAATTTTTTGTAAAACTCGAAATTTTTATATCGCTGCAATATTTTTATTAAACGAAACAAATCAAGTCAAAACTTCCGAGTTTTACAAAAAATTTACTAGAACAAGACGAGAGATGATCAAGTCGCCATTTTGTTTGCTTGTTTATTTGACATTTGAAAGCACACTGTGCAAAATCACATTCAAGTTGCCAGTATTAAAAAAAACTAAATTGAGTCAACCTTGTAAAAAAGATTGTAAAAGTAATTTTTGAAGTTTTATGTAATTATGAAGAGTTATTGCACAATGATTTACGAAATAATTTGTAACTTGTATGAAAGTAATTTTAATATACGTAAAATAAAAACTGCACAAAATATTGTAGTTTTTCATTTCTAGCAACTCTGATGTTTTATTGCATAAAAGTTACTGGGCGAAGTAACAGATGGCGATACTTTCTTTGCATAAATGTAATTTGTTAGTTAGAAGTGTCCCCCCCCCCCCCCTGCGTTAACTACGCGCCGCGCGCGCTAGGCCGCTAGCCGGGCGCCGACCAGGGACTGAAAACGGTTAAGATGGTTACGATACGTTTATTAAATAAATGTACCTAAATAAAATATACACTACTAGTGACCCGGTACTACTAGTGTTTCGCTACGTATAAAGTGAAAATGTGATAAATGAAGAACCGCTCGACCGATTTCTTGCAAACTTCACAATCTACTTAAATTAAATAGTCCGAACAAATCCTACATTTTTTTTTAGATCCCGTTCTTGAGTTGTAAAATGACAACGAAAAGTGGCATTAATTTTTATATACATATATTGAATGATAATAACACTATTCTTTTACACTTTATTCGTATTCGTACTTTTTGTGTATTATTTTTTTAAATTTAACATAAGTATTTATTATTTTAAGCCTATGTTAGTGTCCTTAAACACGAGCAGCAAAGTGACGACAGCTAGCTGCCGACGTGCTGTCGACAAGTGACTGCAGCTAGCTGTCGTCACTTTGCTGCTCGTGTGTAAGGACACTTAGGTACTCAGGGTGAACGTAACTTTTAAATAGTGATTTTTTTAAATCGGCGCAGTAGTTCATTTAGTTCATTACGAACATACACAGCAGACACACACACAAACATACAATGCTTTTCTCTTTATAATATTTGTGCAGACTTACCAGTTCCCGTAATCATAACTTTGCGTGTGCTATTTGACATTGTTTATATTTGTTATTCACAAAAAAATAAAATAAAGCGAGGCACGTAAGTGATTGAGTGCCTCGAGATCAAGCCAAACTACCAAATCAATGCAATTTCATGAGAAACAGCGCTAGGAAATAAATTAGGGGGCGGTCAATATCCGAGGATTCAGGCGACTGGGACCACTACATAGCGGTCCCAGTTGCCTGATTAGTTTTTATTTATTTATTTCGTCAGGCGAGTGGGACCACCCGTAATTTTAACCACAAATCCATTGTTGAAATACAAGATTTAGTACAGTTAGCAGAAAAAGTGTCATAAATAAAACAAAGTTATGGTCCCAGTCGACCGATTCAAAAATGTTAACAGGTAACTGGGACCGCGGTCCCAGTTTTATATGGTCCCAGTCGCCTGAATCCTCAATATCCGTCTCTTTCATATCTTTATTTATTAAGTTTTAGTACCGGTATCGAGATATACCTTTAAAAGGTACCGAAAAAATTTGGCTATCGAAAAAAGCGATAACCGCTATTTTTCGGTATGACGTCATACCGCAATTTAAAGATAGTGTTATTTTCGGGTAATTCAGTCCCTGGCGCCGTCAGACGCCTACTTAGCTATGTTTGTGTAATCGCGCTTAGCAAGTAATTTCGCCAGTCACACTCGAGCGAGACATAATTAAATACGATAAGTAAATTAAAAACTAATTGCAATTTCAAGAAACACAATGGATTAGAACCGATGATTTAAGAACCCTAATAATCTGAATAAGAGTACTGAGACGGGCAGCTTTAGAACCGTTTATCAGAACTGGCGGTATAAAACGTGCTGTTAACCAAAAAATATCTGGATAAGACAGTTACAAGTGACCTGTTATGCAGAAATGTAAAACAAATTGTCTGCGTAACCAGCTTATATTCAAAATCAACATCGTCGCCATTATTATTCTAACATAACCTCTTTTTTTCTAAAAGTAAATGATGTTATTACAAATAATAAATAGTTGTTTTTTATTCAGAAACATCTGGGTAATATTTAAATACCTATCTGATTATTTTCAGCCACTTTGATTGGTAACAATTGAATAAAATATTTTTTTAGTCGAAAAGGGTCAATATAACTCAATTGTTTATTCTTTTAAACTGGTTTTATCGTGTGGCGCTCGAAAATTTTACGTTAAACTTATATATATTCTCACAGTAAAGTAGCATGCGTTTTAATAACACTGGTCTACAAAATTTTACTTTTTGTGTGCCCATCAATTGAATACTATATTTTTATACTGCTTTGAGGTAACTGAATACGAAAACACAGATATATTTTTTTAATTAGCTCTTATTTTGGAAATATACCTAATATACAAAATTTGACTTTTAGTAACATATTAAAGTACAAAACAATTTATTAAAAAAAAAACTATATTTATTTATTTTTATTTTTTACTTTTTATATAAAATTGGGAATATTGAAATATTAACATAATACTTAAACGTGTTTAATTAAGATTTTCGCTTCTTTTTCGTAATTTTTTTGTAATCGCTGTTAGGGGTATCTCTTCTCAAATTCCAGCTGTAGTCCGCTAACATTGACGCATTCCATCGGCCCTGGTATATGTTTTCCATTGCCTAGATATCTTGATTCGCCATGTTCGTCACTTACATCACCGCAGTTAGAAGGGAAAAAATCAAGATGAGAATGAAGAAAATGAATTTTTAGAGACCCACAAACTGTGACGATTGTGAGGTTGTAGGCTCATTGTAGTCAACTTCCATTGAAATTATCTCTTCTTCAGAATCTTGCTGGTACTCTTCGGGATGTCGAGGAACAGGTAAATGGATTCCGTGTGGTACAGGTCGCGACACAGAGGCTACATAAGGGTATACCACGTTTCGTGTCTTTTTTCTTGATATACCATACTGGATGGAGTCAAGCAAAAGTAACAGTCATTCGCATGATTGGTAGGTTCCCTCCTCATCATTGGCACACCAAAAGGCAATGAAAGTTTCTTTTTGTTTAGCCACTTAATCAAATTTGTGGAGCAAGCTGTGCAAATAAAATGTGGTACGATTTGTCTTGGTTTTTAATTTTAATTCCAAAATAATGGAGGTAAGCAGTTTCTAAACGTTGAGTAATTGAGCATCTTTGGTTAATATGGGTCACCTTACCACATATTGTAGCAAAAATTGTCTGCACTATTAACACATTTGGGAGACATAATGGAAAATGTAGATTTTTCACAAAAAATTTCAAAAAACGATAACAATTTCACGTTTTAACTGTTGAACAAAACACAGTCAGCGTTAGAAGTAACAAACAAATATGAAAAAATAAAATTTCCGCAGTTAATCTCTAAATATTTTGAATTATCATCATTAATGTGGTAAAACTATCGCGCTACCCGCTATTATATTTTATATGGCACAGTTGCACAATAAGAGCTAACTATGATTTTTTACTTATATATTTATATTCAGTGAGTGAAATACAATCAATATAGTACATTTTCATGTAATGGCAAATTTGATGTAGACCAGTGTAATTGTATTGTCAACAAAACATTTCAACAAAAATGACTTACCATATTTAATTTCTTGCAGAGCGATATCCACCATACTTTGGAAATTTAACACAACAACAAACGAAATGCCAATTTTGTACATTTAATAACATAACTTCTTTATAAAACAACGAAAAAGATCTGAATTATGAATATTGTCTGAATATCAGAGTTTGATATTTTCATCTGCATAATAGAGTTATAAATTCTGAACAAAGAGTCGATCAGCTTTTATGCAGAAGTTAACCAACCTTTCTGTACATTTATCCAGCTGTTATGCAGCTGTTAACAAAATGTTATTCAGATTAAAGCGATTTATTTTGTGCCCAAATTGCTTGAATATCGTCTGTGTAAGCGCTTATACAAACCTTATCCCTACATCTTTTACAGCATTTAGTCATCGGAATTGCTATTATATAAAGGTTAATCAGCTAGTTTGTGTTGCTTGGGTTATTGCTTAAGTTAAGTATAACATTTAAGATAAGTATTACATACTTTTGACAGGTAAAAATGTATTATTTTAGGTGCCGCTTAACTTTAATCCTATAATGAAATACACTTAAGTCATACTTATTATCAATCCCGGATTAAGATAAGTATATATTGAAATACCGGCCCTTAGAATAATAATAATTGTAATTTTTGTATTATCTTGCGTTTAGTTAGTCTGGCGATAGATATAGCAACATAGATTCTTCTATAGTGTTTAAGTTAAGCATTATTTTGTATTTGTTAAAGAGCGAATGATTAAGCGAATAAACGTTTGATTTGATCATATTGTTTTGTTTCATACTTTCAATTTTTTTCGGAGAAGAATGCGTTTATGTACCTTCTGGTACAGGCTAGCTAGACCTGGCGACCGTGTGTGGGACTCGAGACTAAAGCGTCAACTACCCACTAAACTCCCCCGGTTTCCTCTTCACACCCGATTGGGACGAGCCGGTGCCAGCCTTGTGACTATTGACCAGCCCATCCCCGGGTACCCCGACTTGAGGCCTCAAGTCAGGGTGGCGCCTAGGGAGGGCTACCCGAGAGACCCTATCTAAACATTGTATGTCACGTGGCCGCGTGGTTCGAACTTGGAACCTTGGGCGGAAAAATTGAATAATCTAGTAAATTGATTACAATCAGGTGTCACAATCCAAATTATATGATACTAGTCTTCCGCCCGCGGTTATCCCCCCAACCCCCACATTTCCGGGATCAAAAGTACCCTCGGGGATAGTCCAATAGTGAAAGAATTATTCAAATCGGTTCAGTAGGTTCGGAGCCTACTTGATTCGCGCGTTAAAATCGCCTTCCTGAACAAGGCCGTACTGACGGTCGGTAACACTAAAATCCTAACGCCGATGTGACATTTTAGGGTAAATAAAACACATAGTAAGAATCAGTAATTTTATCACCTGTATTCAACATGATATACATTTAGTTTACATGACACCAAGATAAGTAGACAAAATGTTTTACCTTAAACGAAACGGTCTGTTTCAACTTTAAACTAATGAGGTAATTAAAAAAATACATTTTGGTGGAAGTCAAAATCAACTTAAATTAATACCTATAGCCATAGTGTTAATACAGTAAGAGTACAGTCAGCAGCACATCAGACTACCATAATCTGTCTTTCTACAACCGATTATTATCAGCTTTCTTCACTTCTCTTAGAGTTGTCTTTCAATTGAGAATTTTTGACAGATTATTATGGTAGGTTGATCTGCTGCCGTCCGTACCTTTCATTTCAAGGTCGGTTTCACAACTGATAAATAAATTCCTGATAATTTATCAAACACACAACTTTTGTCAATGAACTATCTTTTTGAATGGAAGTTGAAAGATAATTTTTATTAATTAGTAAAAAAATATGCTCTTTTTATTTGAAAATGACGAAATTCAACTTCTTAGTTATCTAACAGATAATTTGTCACGAACTTATCTATCAGTGTGATTTGGCCTTTAGTATATGTATATGTTACGGGCCATTTGATAAGTCCGGGCATTATTCATAATGGCCGGTCTGTATTAATAATGCCCGACTCAATTGGGCCATGTGATTAAAACAGCATGATTTATCACTTTTCCCGGCCATTATGAATAATGCCCACCCTATCTTGGGCCAAGTAATAAAATAGGTGAACAGTAGTGTTTTTGTTTATTAAAAGACAAAAAACTTACAATTTTTTCATGAAAAGTTACCAAAAATAAGCGGCATGTATATATTACCGGCCAAAGCCGATTTCAGGACAACTTGGCCTAGGCTAAACTAGTTCTTACTAAGGGGGAAATCGACTCGGGTGGATATAGGTTAGAAGGCTAAAGGCGGGAGCGAAGCGAAGCGGAGCTCCCGCTTTAGCCTTCGTGGTTATTTTTTTTAAACCCTGAAAACCTTTTTTGTTTCTACTATTGACTTAAATTAGTTTAGCCTAGGCCAAACTAGTTTCGTCGTTAAGTCGTTAAATCGTTAATTTGGGGAATAGGTGTTAAAAAAAATAACCACTTCTAACCTATATCCATTCGAGTCGCTTTCCGCCGCACGTAAGGCACGGCCGCGGTCCAATTTATCACATTGCCCGGCTACAAGTAGGGAATTATTCATACTGCCCGGTCCAAGTGATAAATTCAAGCTATCTTAAACACTGATTTATTACATGGACCACGGGCCGTCGGGCATTATTAATAAGGGCCGGTCAAAGTGATAAATTCATCACTTTGCCCGTCGCTCTCGGGCATTATTAATAATGGCCGGTCCTTATTAATAATGCCCAGTTAATCACGTTGCCCGTAACATATATAAAAGATGGGTTAAAAGATTAAATTAAAAATAAAATTAGGTATTTTAAAAAGCCAGTTCTTTTTTGCAGATGGTGAAATAATTTGCAGTTCTTAAATCATACTTAATCATTATCTGTATTTTCACTATGGAACAACCAAAAATAATTGTTTAACCAATTGACTATTTGAGCGTAATAAATGCCTTAATATTGAATACAACATTAATTTTATTATTGAGCGCCTTAACAAGAAATGTGTGTGTGTGGAAATCTTGCAATTATATAATATATATTTTTGTCGTTTGCGGTTTTCAACAGGACAAATATTGTATGGCTAAACAATTACTTTCTTATGTGCGAATAATAAACCTTAATATTTAAAACATTTTAATGGCAGAAAAATCTAATGTCACATTTTTTGTTAATTAGGTTACCGGTTTTAAAATATGATAAAATAATATGTCCTATCTTATTCTAAAATGTACCATAAATGGGTCATAGACATAGTATTTATTATTAATTATGGTTCATAGAACGCAAAATCACATATTTCTGCTTGTGTTATGGATATTAGATAAAATCAATAATTGATTTTGTCACAACAAGGACCTTATTTATTATGGTCCTTGTTGACAGCCAATCATATTTTGCAACATTGGAGTTAGCGCCTCTAGCGGCGAAATCAGGCAACTCTAATACTAGATAGATGAAATGAATATTTTTATTTGATTTGATCTTTGACCCATATATGGAACACACAAGACAATACTCCATATTGATGCGTCCTCAAGAACAGACTTCATAAATTTGTTAAATATCATTAAGATTTATTCTAAACACCAGTTATTATTAATCTTATGGAATGAATATTTGCAAATAAAGTGCAGTCAATACGTGGGTCGTTCTTCTTTTAACATTGGAAATGTTTTTTCGATCGCGTTGGTAGGGGGCCAATTTCAGCGAAAGTGCGACATCGCTCTGGTGTCGTCAATTTTGGGGTAACGTAGGTAAACAAGGTGTCAAAAGACGCGTCTTGACGAGGTCTATAAGACGGTGAAATTTTTTTTTGAAAAAGTCAAAAACTTTTTCGAAAAAGTGCAAAAATGACGAAAAATGTTGTGATTTTTTACGGTCTTCTCAACTTGAATCAACGATTTCTCAAAAACGAAAAACGATAGAGACAAAATTAAAAAAAGGTATCGGGGTAATTAGTTGGGCTACAGTTTACAAAAAACCAGACCTCGCTATCTATAACCGTTTAGGTGGTAGTAGCGCCCTTTTTATCGGAGTTGTCCGGCGCGTGGACTGGTGAGTCACGTAAAGTATTGATAACGGTTGGCCCAACTAGCACCGTAGCGTTAAAAAGACTCTCACATGAGTTGTATAAAGGTGTTCGTTGAGAATTAAATACTTCAGATTACCTGTAAAAGAGGCGTTACAGAGTCCTCTAACACCCTTATAACCGCGAAAAAGGCGACTTTGAGAGTAAAAGCTTTAGTTAAGCGTATAAAGTGGTGTCATCGAAGTGCAAGCCTATAGAGCGGTGTCATTGTTAGTTTGACTTGTTTTTGTACAAGCACTTTTTTTTTGGAAATTGCAGCTTCACAGTGCAGCAGATGTAAACCATGAGAACTTATTTGTTTTATTTTCCATTCCAAATATCATTATCGATTGCGTGATGTACTGATGAAGCAAATATATTTTTTTGTCTTATACGGAGAATGAAAACTTACCTATAGGCTGTTTTTTTTCATTTGTTACAAGATAAATTGTTTGACACATGAAGTAGAAAGTTCCTTCAAGTAAAAGACTATGTTCATTTTTTACATAGTTCGTCTTCTCGAACGTAAGAATAGCGTGGCTTGGGTAATGCAGCTGATGATTCCACATCTGGCGGACGAAAGCGTGTGTGCAAAAGGCGAAAAAAACTGCGTAGTCCGCTTATAAAAAATAACGTTACTCGACGCGGCGACGGTACCTGCTACTATTATAACCCTTGTGTATCTCTGCGCAAAGAGATGTTTTCATTATAGTTTGCCCTATTTAAGTACATTTCCAATGTACCAGAAGGTCGTGAAAGGCACGAGATCTGTGAATTTTTTAACCTACAATTTGATTTACACTTCTGTCACGCGGATTTACGACTCTGTAACGTACTTTATACAGTGAAATTATTAAAAACATTTATTATTTAATCGTGCACAGTCATTAATGTTTAGTACAGTGCCCAACGATTTTAATAACGTTGACAGTGCCTGTAAAAATACAATTAAGAAAAAACTTATGGTAATTTCCTTGTTCTTTTTTTCACTGAGAGGTGAAGACACCTTTTTGTAGGTTAAAAAGAAGAACGACCCACGTAAGCTAACAAAAACTTTCTTATTATGTCGAAATTATCATTATGCTGATAATAATAAAATGAAGCCGCTTTAATTAAATATAAAAATAATTATCTAATTTTTATCAGAATAATTATTTGATATACAGGCTCCTCTACGATTCGAGCCTTAAATTTCAAGACTATCTGATGTCTAATTATCAAAAATATAATTCATAATGATAATTTTGAGCTTAATTTGAATCTTTTAGGCTAAAATTCAAGACAGTTTTTAGCTATCGTTTACACAGCCACTAAGGACCAGTAAAAAAGAAAAACTGTTTTATAAAAACAAGTTTTATACCCGTATCAAAATAAATAAATAGCAGGGTTTCCTACAGTCTGACCAAAAAGAGTAGAAATAAAAAAGTGGCAATACTGTAGAGTCCTCCCTTTTTTCTTTGAATGATTTGAAAGGTATGACACTACAGTATTGCCACTTTTTAATTTCTACTCTTTTTGGTCAGACTGTAACTTAAAGGATAACCTTATAGATCACTTTTCTTGACAAGAATAAAATGTCGCCGCACACGGGCCACACGCCACAGCCACATATCTCCTGCAGGTTTCATACATTTTGTATGGATTAGCCGTCATTAGCCGCACACGAACACATTAAAAGTATAATGTAGTGAAAAACAGCATACTGTTTTTAAAACAGTATGGTTGGCAACCCTCACTGGCTTCCACATTAATATTGCTGGAATACAGCCAATGAATACTACCTTTTTTGAGGCTGTTAAAAAATCTACCACACACTAGCGGCACGCTATAATGGTCGTTTTGACATATTACAATACATGGTTTTTATAACGCTTTCGCACTTTTTATATTAACTATCTGCTGTGCAGCAGCTTATGTAATGTTTTTAATTTTAGAGCCGTTTTTTAAACCGTTGTTTTTGGCTTTATTATTCTAGCGACACGCTATGATGGCCGTTTTAAAACGGTCATCTCATCATAGCGTACTGCTAATATAGTAAAGGGGGACTTCAAGATAATACAATTAAGTCAAGAAACCCTGCTTTATACATATGACCGCCTCAGATGTTAAGCTAATTTATATTAATACCTAAGATAATTAATAATTTTGAACTTAAAGCTTTAGTACCTAAAGAGATCCAAAAATATTTAAAATCTGCAAACCTCACAACTATTTAAAAATTAAATTACCAAACTTAAAAACTTGTACATCTCAAAACTTTACAAAAAAGTTAGTAAAATATAAAACTTAAAAAATATTATGAATAATATTTTGTTTTATGACGAAACATTCTGTGGGCTGGCTTTTTATAGGGGGTGGGGGGAGTAAAATTGCAAAGGTATATTATAATCTGTTGTTGATTTTATTTTTGATGTAGTAACCAATAATGTCAAAATTGGTCGTCGTTAAATTGATTTTAAGTATTGTTGTAACTTATCCACTTTGTAACAACGGAACGTAGGATAATTTAAACTTTATGCTAAGATATGATTTTCTTAAAGAGGCCGCCTACTGGACTATTTATAATAAATTCCTTTAGTAATTATTGACCAATGAGTTTATTGACGGGCACTGTAAGGTTAGATGTATATCCCCACCCCAACTGGTGGTTAACTCCCTCATAACCCTCGGTACCCCCCCAGTAAGGGGAGCTGTCATACAAAAAAAGCAAATGGGAAGATTATTTTCTATTACCTCTTATAAAAAACCTCGCCATATTGCGGAAAAACATTGGAACGAATGTCTTCAAGTGGCAACAATCAAATAAAAAAACAATAAGATGTCATTCATTATTGCTGTCTGTCAAAGTGTGATGTCGATTGTCAACCTTGCCTTGTTATTATTGTTTATTGCGAGTTATTTGTGAGTATAACCATAGCAACCAAGTGTTGCTATATCCATAGCAACCAAGTGTTGCTATATTTATAGCAACCAAGTGTTGCTATATCCATAGCTAATGTGGCGCCTCCAGAGCAGGTTTTTTATTTTATTGGACAGGCTATACCACAGTTATCCCCCACACCCTAAAAACTCCACTTAATAATAATAAATCAATCTAAAAATGGGGTTTTTACGTATTTAAAATACTATATAGACACCGAACAAAGACCTTAGTTGAGATCAACTCTCTAATTAGTATATAATTTAATTCTACAATGAGAATAGTTAATACATACAAATATAGTATATAGATCGTATAATTCAAATATTACAATATCACTTTTCGAGTCTATGTAAAAATATATAAAATATTTTGACTTTTTAAAGTCAACATTTGGAGAATTTTGGATACTGATAATAATACTTACCGTTTTGATTTTTATTAAGTTGTTATATATATCCTAAAGACACAAATGTTCTAACATTTGAATCAATTTTAATGGCCGAAACTTTTATATAATGTATATATAAGTACTTAATATAACTTAGTTTCCATTCGAAAAGATACATCTAGATACAGCATACATATTTCTGTTTATATTATATTTGATAAAAAAATTACTTACACTTTAATGTGTCATAATAATAAAGTGTTATGTCAGAACAATAACCTGTTAAAATTAATAAAAGATTTTTTTAAATATTTCAATTACTTGTTTTTTTATACTAGGTGAGTTGGGATGGCACGCAGCCCACCTGATAGTAAGCGGCCACTCTGCCTATTATAAGCTGTAACTAGTTATAGTATCTCATACGAAAAGATTCGAGTACAGAATAGTATGTAAATACATACACTTATATCTAGTCACAATTTTAACAATAAAAAATCAGAGTTAATTTGTAAGGTCTTTTTATTTAGAATAGGCTATATTATTATTATTTTTTGTCATTTGAATTCTCGTTTGAAAGGTCTTTCAACAATTTAAATATATTCCGCATAACATCTAATTTATTGGCATCCTAAGACAATGGGGCGACCATTTTGTGTGCTCACCAGTTGGCGTCACTGTAGGTAGCTTATACCTCATATTCATTGATTCGTAAATAATTGCCTTAATTTATCCATTTAATAGGCCCAAACATGTTCATTTTAGGTAGGTCAAAAGTAATTGAAATCTTTAACATTATGCCGAGTTAAAATTGAGTTGCTGTACGGCTTAACAGGTTGTCTTAGGGTTGCCAGCAAGATAACCTTTTGGTGCAAAAGGTCACATAAATCTACAAACAGTGGCTATTGGGAGAAATCTCAATGCATTGCGAGGTTCTTTAGAATAAAGACATATTTTTGAATTGCAATTCAGAGATAAATGTATATTTTTGTTTTTATGATTTGTGTCAATTGTAATGTCTATGAAATAAATAAATATTAAGAAATCGGTCAAATATTCTGTGGGAACAGCCCTAAAAAATTAACTCTGATACTAATTTAAGAAAGACTGAGCATTTTATTGGTACTATCGCGAACTCTACCGTTTCAGAAAACCTATTGTTTGCAAAATAAGGAGGGAAGGGAAAATCTGTTATAAATTACAGATATCTTATAAATACGCATATTTTGAAGAGTAAGTCTGCGACCTATTCCATTTAGGGACACTTCACCAGGAAGCGTCGCTCAATGTGCCACAATTTTAACAATGTAAGCTCGGATCTTCGAGCCTTTTAAGTGTACTCGCTACAACATTAATATTGCCTGAACACAGCCAGAGCTGGGCGGCAGATATCAAAAAGATGGTGGAACTTGCTTACCAAAATCTATAATTGAACTCATGACTTACTGTTTAATCTAAACTGATTTTAAACATTTTTAAATTATTTTAAATATTCAAGCGATAGTGACCACGATAGTACCTTGATTTACATATACCTTGTATTATATACTTTAAACTTACATACTATGTTCTACGTCCTTAAATATGAGACAACATTGAACAAATATCCTTACTACATTACGATAGAAATAGTTTAATAATCTTCCTTAATATTACAACAGTTTGACACAAGTGAGTGCTTACATAAATGAATATTAAGATACTTGTAACATATAGTGTCATAATAGAAAGTCTTGATAATGGCATAATACTTTTGAATAGTACTATTATTATAAGTGGGAAATGCTACGAAGTGTAGCTAGTTCAGTGTACATTTAGTAGCACATCAACCTAACATAATCTGTCAAAAGTCTCAATAAAAAAAATTGTGTACATTTTGTGTGTGTGTGTGTGTCATCATCATCATCATCAGCCTGTGACAGTCCACTGCTGGACATAGGCCTCTCCAAATGCTCGCCACGCTGATCTATCCTCGGCCACTGTGTGTGTGTGTTTATTTGACAGATTAGTATGTTCATGTGCTACTGACTGTACTTAATAAACTCGAAAAATACAGCTTTTTTAAAAAACATAATGGAAATACATTGTATTCATTTAACGACATTTTAAGTCTTTCAGTTGAATGGATATAAGAAAACATACGTTAGAAATGCTTTAATTGAAATAAATTTTCATTCAAAATCAATTATGATGAAATGTTAAATCATGTAAGTTCGTAAATATTCCAAAAACATAGTCATTCCTCGTTTTTTAATTAAAATAGGATAGATCCTAATGTCCAGCATGAGTGCTTTTTCGTTTTTCCAGTCAATTTATCAATCGTCTAATTGTCACTTTTGACCTTTATGTCATTAGTTCATTAAAGTAACTGTCAGTTATACAATTTCCATGTCACGGGATATTCATAAAATCTATTTTGAATGGGCAATTCCTGTGTTAATTTCTTTATTGAGATCAATGTTAAGCGTTAGTAAGTAACTCGGTTCTAACTTAATCCTAAGCATGCTATTGGCATGCTAATAATTGGTTTAGTTGGCAGACACACGCAGCCCACCTGGTGGTAAGCTGCCTCTGCGACCTATTCCATTGAGGGACACTTCACCAGGAAGCGTCGCTCAATGTGCTGCCAGACTGTAGGCTCATCTGATCTTCGAGCCTATGATTTTAAGTGTACTGGCTCCCACATTAATACTGCCGGAACACAGCCAGACAGTAAACTTACAAAAAAAAACTATTTAAAAGAATTATGTTTGTAGAAATTCTTTGTTTAACAATTTTGTGAGCATCATTCAATGTGTTGCCATACTGTAGACTTCTCTTACATAAAAATTAAAATACTTGCTTTTAATATTTATTGGCATGCCAATTAATTTGACAATAATATGTACAACAAATATAACGAACCTTCGTTAAACGTATAAAAAAGAATACTTAAGTAATTTATATAGAAAAATTCTATTAAATAGTATAACAAGTACATGGCAACAATTTTATATTTAACCTGAGTGACTTACTAACAACCTTAGTTTAGTGCAAAGGGTTTTAAGACGTTTCAGCTGTATGTACTTAGCTTATATGTTTTAAATTGATCTATATTTGTCTGACATCTCATATTGTGACAAATCGAAACTTAATCGATTTTATACATCTAGCCAGGGCCAGTTTCCACATAGACAGATAAGTTCGTGAAAATTTATAAATCAGTAAGTTACTGATCGTTCACGATAAGAAGTCTTTAGCCGCTATATTGGTACTATTGTTTTTCAATACTTTCAATCTGTTTTTTGACAGATTTACAAAGCGTAAGCAATGCTGCCAATATAGCGGCTAAAGGAACTTTTGGTGAACAGAATGTAAGAACTTATTTGTCGGCAGTAAAAATGGCCGTATATGCTAATCAATAAAAATATATTCTTGGACATATTTTACATAGCCATTTACTCCTAATGCAAGCCAAACTTGTATGGAAGTGTAAATGTTGTCCAATGATACTTATTATTATTATAAATCAGACAAATATAAACCCTTTTAAATGTACTTTTCTTCACGATGTATGTAAGTCCAAACGAGGTATTAAATGACTACAAATTAACAACTTGCAAACCAGTCTTAACTCTCAATACCTTCAATTCCAAATTACGGAAAACCTTACCCTATCCATCCCAGCGAAGAGTGCAAAAGCGTTCTGCGATATATAATCAAAGGAACCACCGTCGATTTCAAGGTACATTTCTATACTATCCGAATTCTTATGTACCTCCGTGACAGTCCAAAAATCGGTCTTCAACCCTTCGTTATAATTCTCAAGATCTTCGAACAACTTCTTCAGATTGATATCTAAATACGTATTAATCCTACCATTGACCTTATAACGCTTCCTATCCTTGTAAAGATTGGTAATGTTAGTAGTTTTTAAGTCAAGTTCAGACGCAACACTTTCTACTAAAAGCCTGCCATTTTCATTATGGCAACCGTATATTAAAGCGCCATTTTTAAGTCCCACGCATTCGATTAAAGATCTTTCTTCGTTCTTTTCAAGTTTATCGCAAATAAGATTCTGGAACGCTTGTATGATGTCGAAATTCACTTCTTCTATCGGATAGCTGTCCGGTGCGATGCATAAGTACTTAGGTATTTGCTGTTTAGTCTTCTTCCTGTTCTTAATCGATTCTTCTGAATCGCATCTGTTTCTTTTACTCGAATTGTATTCATTTTCACTTTTAATCACGACTCCGTCTTTCTCAACGTTATCGATAGATTTTGCTATATTTGTATTACCTTCTTCTATAATAGAATCTAATGAGCTATCCGCATCAACTTTAACTATATCTTTGGCCAATTTATCACCTTTCATTTTTCTATCATCAGTATCAGTCTCATCACTATCCGATGATATAACTATCACATCTTTCTTACTATCATTAATTTTATCACATTTTGCGTTAGACGCATCTTTGTCATCTCTTTTACTCGCTTTGTTTTTGTCCTGCTCTTTGTCATCGTTTGTTTTATCGACTTCTTTGGTCAGTGTTGTCTTATCATTATTATTGACTGTGCCAATTTTATTGTTATTGTTGTTGTTTTGAGCTAAATCTATCAGTTCTTTGGATCGCTTGGGGTACTTCTTGTGTATTGTCAATGTTCTGAAAAGTAAAACAAATTAAATTAACTATGGAAATTATAATAATCCTACTAATATTATAAAATGCGAAAGTTTGGATGTTTGTTTGTTCCTCAATCACGCCTAAACGGATTTAGATGAAATTTGGCCCACGTACAGTTTATAACCCGGATTAGGATATAGGCTATAAAATTCCTACGGGAAACGACTCATTCCCGCGAGAATAACAACTTTGAAACTACTAAACCGATTTGAATAATTCTTTCACTGTTGGAAAGCTAAGCTATCGCCACTGAACATATTATAAAACAGAATATTTTGTAGCAAATTATGAATAACCTTTTTAAATAATTTGAATAGTAAATTGTGTTAAGGTCGGTTTAGAAGATTTAGAGTAAATTAGCTTAATTATTGAGAAGCATCAAAATTGTTTCCATTTGCCAAGAGGTGTTTCCGTCCATTTAAGTTTCAATTGTTGTCCATGATTATTTCAAATAAAACAAAAACAGACGGTATAAACCTGCTTGACAAATTAAAACGAATTTTAGTTTTGACGAATTATACTCTTAATCTTTCCAAACACGACCTTAATATTAATTAGTACACTTAACCGCAAAAGTACCTGAGCTTGAGTACATTACCAAAACATCTTATTATAATAGTAATAAGGTCTTGTGATACAGTCAATGGGGGATACTTAAGACTACAGTATTACTTAGGGCATTGTCGTATGATAATGTTTCACTAATCATTATGGCAACATTTACATAGTGCTGGAGCAGAGAAGTTGCTGTCAACATCACGGAAGAGATAAAGTTTGAACAGGGTACGTAAAACGTTAATATTTTTCGATGTCCTAAGTAATACAGTGTAGTCTCAAGTATCCCCCATTGACGGTACTTTAAAGCGTCAGCTATTTTCGCGGCCAACTGTACATAATAATAATAGTATATTATTACTAACTTATAGCCCTCAGGAAACTCCAACTCTCTGAAAAGAATTAGCTTAATTATAATTTATTTCTTTCATTATGATCTAACGTCTCGGGCTACAAAAATTGTTTATCTACATCCATACCCTAATATGTCTATTTTTTAGTCAGGATCGATGAGCAAACGCCCTATATTTAGATATGAGTATCTGTGGCTGCATCTTAATGTTTACATTTTAGTATCGGTAACTGATACCTTAATTACGTTCAAATTTCGAACGTCTTCTTAAAAAGTAAAAATTAATAGGTTTTTCGATTATCGAATTAGTCGATTAGTAATTTTATGTTCCATTCCTATACATTTAATTCGATGCTGAAATTATAACAATCGATTTGAGAATCGAAATCAACTCGAGTCTAGATTGTTTATGGATTTTAAAAACTACAAACGTCATTTATTCAAATTGACCTACAAAATTATGACATGATTTTGTACTAAGTACTAACTTTTCTCATCGATCCTGACTATAAAATAGACATATTATCGTATGAATGAAGATAAAGTTATGTATGTGACTGTACATAATTAGGCATTAAAATACCCAAATGACCCTCATTATGCAACAGCCACATAAATAACTAATTGAATTTTTCGAACACAGTTCGGGTTTGTATAGCCCTCTCGTGCGGGCCGTGCGAGATCTTGCTGCGGAGGTTGAGGCTCGCTATCACCTCTTGAGCGTAGAGATAATTCCGTGCTTCGGAAGGCACTCTAAACCGTTGTTCCCGACTATTTTCCAAGTTGGTTTTGTTTCTCTTCAAAGGGGTTACGGAGGTCAGATGGCAATCGCTCCATTGTAATAACCAGGCTTGTCGAATCTAGGATCATAGTCGAAGTAGGCTCTGGGCTCCATACTGGATGCAATCGGGAATACGCTGAGATGATGATGTCATATAACTCACCGGTTAACGCTGCCGAACTCGATCGTGAGATGCAGATCTCCTATGACGCGGAGGATCTCGTTGACGAGGAAGTTCTCGTGCGGTCCGTGCGAGATCTTGCTGCGGAGGTTGATGCTCGCTATCATCTCTTTAGCGTAGTGGACCTGCGGACAAGAATAGATGTAAGTGATCTGGGGAAGTGGGTGGTGGTGAAACCAGTGGCGTAGCGTGCAAGTTGCGAGGCCCTCTGGTGGTGAGATTTCGAGATTCCGTCCCATAATGTGGGTGGGAGAGCTGAGAGACCAAAAAAACTGAACAAAACTGTATCCTACTTCCTACTTAATATAAATGTGAAAGTCAGGCAGGATGTTTAGATGTTTGGATGTTTGTTACTCAATCACGTCTAACGGCTGAACGGATTTAGATAAAATTTGGCACACGTATAGTTTATAACCCGGATTAGGACATAGGCTATAATATCCTACGGGAAACGTCTCATTCCCGCGGAAATAACAAGTTTGAAAATACTGAAGCGATTTGAATAATTCTTTCACTGTTGAAAAGCTACACTATCCCCGGTGAACATAGGGTACTTTTGATCCCGGAAATGTGGGGCGAAGGGGGGATATTTGAAAAAAGAGATTACGCGCGGGTGAAACCGCGGGCACAAGGCTAGTTTTTTATAAAATATATAACATTTTTTATTGTCCCCGGATGCAGTGGCTAGTAAGTATCACTTTAAAGTGTCGGCATTTTCCTTGATTCAAATCCCAAACCAAAATATTTTGGCGTATTCAGAAATAAAAATTCAGGGTTATATTTTTGTGTTCAGAAAATATTTAGTCACCGAGTCTGAAAGTTGACGGAGTAACGCTTCCATACCTGCTATCCCTCCATGCTGACAGGGTGAGGGAATAGAGAGTGCATCTGTAATCACCGCAAAATTACAATCTCTCGTCGTCACATTACAATCTAACGGTTGTTGCAATATGACGGTGTCACATCTCACCTGCCTAAGCGTCATGGTGTACTTGAAGCACAGTATGAGACAGCGCTTGTTCGCTGGAAGACGTAGTTGTTGGTAGATAAGACGTAGTTGTTGGTAGATAAGACGTAGTTGTTGGTAGATAAGACGTAGTTGTTGGTAGATAAGACGTAGTTGTTGGTAGATCACCTGGCGCAGCGTCATGGTGTACTCGAAGCGCAGCAGCAGGCAGTGCCGGGCGCTGTGCAGCAGGTCGAGCGTCCGCGCCAGTACTACTGCCCTGTGCCAGTAGTTGTTGGTAGATCACCTGGCGCAGCGTCATGGTGTACTCGAAGCGCAGCAGCAGGCAGTGCCGGGCGCTGTGCAGCAGGTCGAGCGTCCGCGCCAGTACTACTGCCCTGTGCCAGTAGTTGTTGGTAGATCACCTGGCGCAGCGTCATGGTGTACTCGAAGCGCAGCAGCAGGCAGTGCCGGGCGCTGTGCAGCAGGTCGAGCGTCCGCGCCAGTACTACTGCCCTGTGCCAGTAGTTGTTGGTAGATCACCTGGCGCAGCGTCATGGTGTACTCGAAGCGCAGCAGCAGGCAGTGCCGGGCGCTGTGCAGCAGGTCGAGCGTCCGCGCCAGTACTACTGCCCTGTGCCAGTAGTTGTTGGTAGATCACCTGGCGCAGCGTCATGGTGTACTCGAAGCGCAGCAGCAGGCAGTGCCGGGCGCTGTGCAGCAGGTCGAGCGTCCGCGCCAGTACTACTGCCCTGTGCCAGTAGTTGTTGGTAGATCACCTGGCGCAGCGTCATGGTGTACTCGAAGCGCAGCAGCAGGCAGTGCCGGGCGCTGTGCAGCAGGTCGAGCGTCCGCGCCAGTACTACTGCCCTGTGCCAGTAGTTGTTGGTAGATCACCTGGCGCAGCGTCATGGTGTACTCGAAGCGCAGCAGCAGGCAGTGCCGGGCGCTGTGCAGCAGGTCGAGCGTCCGCGCCAGTACTACTGCCCTGTGCCAGTAGTTGTTGGTAGATCACCTGGCGCAGCGTCATGGTGTACTCGAAGCGCAGCAGCAGGCAGTGCCGGGCGCTGTGCAGCAGGTCGAGCGTCCGCGCCAGTACTACTGCCCTGTGCCAGTAGTTGTTGGTAGATCACCTGGCGCAGCGTCATGGTGTACTCGAAGCGCAGCAGCAGGCAGTGCCGGGCGCTGTGCAGCAGGTCGAGCGTCCGCGCCAGTACTACTGCCCTGTGCCAGTAGTTGTTGGTAGATCACCTGGCGCAGCGTCATGGTGTACTCGAAGCGCAGCAGCAGGCAGTGCCGGGCGCTGTGCAGCAGGTCGAGCGTCCGCGCCAGTACTACTGCCCTGTGCCAGTAGTTGTTGGTAGATCACCTGGCGCAGCGTCATGGTGTACTCGAAGCGCAGCAGCAGGCAGTGCCGGGCGCTGTGCAGCAGGTCGAGCGTCCGCGCCAGTACTACTGCCCTGTGCCAGTAGTTGTTGGTAGATCACCTGGCGCAGCGTCATGGTGTACTCGAAGCGCAGCAGCAGGCAGTGCCGGGCGCTGTGCAGCAGGTCGAGCGTCCGCGCCAGTACTACTGACCTGTGCCAGTAGTTGTTGGTAGATCACCTGGCGCAGCGTCATGGTGTACTCGAAGCGCAGCAGCAGGCAGTGCCGGGCGCTGTGCAGCAGGTCGAGCGTCCGCGCCAGTACTACTGCCCTGTGCCAGTAGTTGTTGGTAGATCACCTGGCGCAGCGTCATGGTGTACTCGAAGCGCAGCAGCAGGCAGTGCCGGGCGCTGTGCAGCAGGTCGAGCGTCCGCGCCAGTACTACTGCCCTGTGCCAGTAGTTGTTGGTAGATCACCTGGCGCAGCGTCATGGTGTACTCGAAGCGCAGCAGCAGGCAGTGCCGGGCGCTGTGCAGCAGGTCGAGCGTCCGCGCCAGTACTACTGCCCTGTGCCCGAGTCCTGCCGCGGACTTGGCGGACTGCCCCGGAGCCAACGCTAAGCCCACGCCGACAGCCGTTGAGGAGTGGATGTAGTTCCCGCGCCCGTATGCGCCTATTATGGATATGACCTCTTCGGGGGCGGGAGGTTTTGGGGGCGGGACTTGGACTGTCTTTTGTACTTCGTTCTTTGATAGGGTTATTGACCTGTTGACAACAAAAAAATAATTTAACACTCGCAGCCCTCTACGTCGAATGCAAAAGTCTGTTACTCAAGCTTATAGTGACAAAAAAAAAACAAACGAAAGCACCATGAAGCGGATAGATGGCGCTAGCAGTACTTTAAAACTCGCAAACGAAATTCCCTCAACCTTACCTCTGATCTTCGTGTAGAATGGCTGATATCTGCAGGCGAGGTTCACACAACATCTCCTCCATAATCAGCTTTGCACCAGCCTGAAATAAATAATACTAATAATGTAGGATTGCGTGTGTGAAGGGCGAATATAGCACAAGCTATGCTGAGTTTGGGGCTAGACGGCGCAGTGTGTATAATATCCAGGCATAATAACAAAACAAAAAATAATTGAAAGTGGTTGGAGAGAGAGAGGACGTCTAAAAAAGTGATGTATGGATTGTGTGGAATTATTTATTAATATGAGTGAAAAAGGAGTGAATACCTCGTTTGAGTGACAGGGATGAATGGAAACAAAACGAAAAAACATAATGGCGGCGCGAAATAAATTGAACAGGGCAGGAAGAAGAAGAAGTACATGATAGATAGATACTCTTTGTTGCACAAAACATAGGAAAACATGTATCATAATAAAGCTGTACAATACAGGCGGACTTATCGCTAATAGCGATCTCTTCCAGTCAACCTTAGGATAGAGGAAAGTATGAAAAATAGTTGAACAGAAATAAATAATAATAATAATTAATAAAATAATTATATGTGCTTTATTCATTCACAAAAACTCACCTGCATTTCCTCATCATTAAGTTGCAAAGTACTCCTCCTGCTAAACGCCCTCACTGCGTTAAGAAGGAAGCCTCTTTCCTTCTTATTGATCTGTTTCGGATAGAGGACGGTCCTCTTGAGAGGCTCCTCGATTAAGAGGACGTGGATATTCTTCAAGATGTCAAGACGGAAACTCTTGGACTTTGCTGAGGGGGCTGGAGGCTTGGGCTTCACATGACCTAGGCCTGATCCAGGTGCCTAGAATTAAAGAGAAGTGTTCTATCTTCGAGCGTTTGTCCAGATCTATTTATTAAATCCTACTTCCTACTAATATTATAAATGCGAAAGTCTGGATGTTGGATGTTTGTTTGTTCCTCAATCACGCCTAAACGGCTGAACGGATCTAGATGAAATTTGGCACACGTATAGTTTATAACCCGGATTAGGACATAGGCTATAAAATTCCTACGGGAAACGTCTCGTTCCCGCGGGAATAACAATTTTGAAACTACTGAACCGATTTGAATAATTCTTTCACTGTTGGAAAGCTACACTATCCCTGGTGAACATAGGGTACTTTTGATCCCGGAAATGTGGGGGGAAGGGGGATATTTGAAAAAAGAGATTACGCGCGGGTGAAACCGCGGGCAGAAGGCTATAATTAATATAATAAAAACAGCCACATATTATTCAATTATAGTAGGGTAAGGGAAATGGAACAGCTTTGATATGCATCAAAATAATCGAAATCTTATCAGGGTTTGCTTGCACTATGGGCCAATCACCATAAGGCGGGCTCGTCCCTCTCGGGTGTGAAGGGAAAACCGTTAAGTGGATAGTGCGACGATTATATCTATACTGTTAGGCGAATAATTGGTTTACTCGATTAACACATCACTATGGTCACCGCGTACGGTGCCCCGCACTAGCCGGAGAGATTGACAGATAGATTTACCGCGCTTGCAATGTTTAATGCCGAATAGGTACATAATGTAAAAGCTTATTAAATTGTAATTATCAAGAGAAAGGTCTTTATATCTAAAAGCTCAGAAGTGCGATAAATTACTCACGTGCGTAAACAATGTTTGTAATGTACGGCATAAACGAAACTGAAAAGTTGCACGGATTGTAATGGCGATGAAAAAGCTTTAAAAGTAATTTTCTGTGAGAATGGACAAGTAAACTATGCTTAAACCAGTTAAGTAAGCTATAACAAGTATTAAGGATTACTTTTAATCAAGATTCGACGTGTATTATTCTAAATTGGAGATTTGGATTCTTGTGCAAAATTGACAAGTTACGACAAGTTTGGTTGGTTGAAAATGTTCACATCTGCATTGAAGAGGCATGATAAATTGTGATGGCATTGCGAAATGATGCTTGTTTTATTGATGGAAGTTCAGCGTGATGGTAAACTAAGTGAAATCTTTGGTCTTGGTTGATGAGTCCCAAGGTCAGAGAAAGACTTGCACTTAAATGTATTTCTATACCTTGGTATCCTTTTAAATAAGTTGCAGTTTGGTAAGCTGTATTATTCTATACTATTACATGTTAGAAATATCTGACTCCTAAGTGCAGTAAGAAATAAAGAAATAATTACAACTAAATTATTAACAGTGTAAATAAATTAAAATAGACTATTGTCATCAAAAGATTACACAAGCAATATAATATAATGATGAATACTTATTATTATATTTAGTTTATTTAATTCATTATTTACCTGAGAATTGGGTCTTGTTTTAATTATGCAATATTTTGGTGGTATAATTATTTACTTTAAAAATAATAATAATAGTTGGTTGAGCTTGAGTGTGATATTGGTTTAATAAGATGTTAATTGTTTATTTGTAAACAGTCAGGTTAAACTTAAATAAGTCATAAACAACTTTATAAAATTATCTTCTTCACAAAGAAGAATATAAAAATATATAATTTAAAACTAATGATTATTGATGTTTTGGAAAGTTTGATTACAGAATTGAGGAAGATAAAGCCATTGAGAAGATGGTTGTACCATATAAGAACCCTGTGTATCTCAAATACATTATGACTGGATAAGCGTACATGGATATAAAACTGTACTATGAAGATTATTCGATATGCTAAGAGGTGGCATGATGACATGATTAATAAGCATCATATGAGATCAGCTGAATAGAGTGAAAGGATAAACTAATTAGAGCATTTCCATTTTCTATCAATTAATTATCACCAATTAAGGAATTAGTGAATTCTGTCAAATTGCCAAGCGAAGATCTCAGAGTTTTATTATAATAAATTTGGCATAGGAATGCCTTGTCAACTAAGTAATGAAGTCATCATTGGTACTCTTAGTACTGGTTGTCATGTTACTAGTTCTCTTTTTCAGCATTTATTTTCAGATACTAACTTTGACAAAGGATGTATCAGCAGTGCACCATATGATGTGTACTCAAATTAAGATGTTTCTAATGTGGTAATATGAGCATTGTGATCAGAAATTAAATAATTAAGGAAATAAACATTGCCATGTTAAGGCAGATTGTTTTAAAAAGATGGATTCAAATAAGCATTGTTAATTTTGTTATACATCAAATAAGTGCAAGAGGCAATCTAAATCAGTGACACATTATTAATGACTTAATGGTACTATAAAGTGAATGGATCATGATATTATATGAAATAATATTTTAGAGGACAAGATAACCTCAAGAGATGTTAAGTATTATTGAATAAGTAAAATAAGGATTAATATTGTGTTTTAAACAAAAGAGCTGAATATATTATTGCAAAGGTAGAATAAATTGAGGGAAACATGGGCTATATTACTAGTCTAGATGATATGACACACACACCACTAAGATGAATTTCTGGCAAAATATAATCACTGTTATCCGGTAAAGGATGATTGGAAAATGTACATTATGTGCCAAATTTGGACATGTTGAAATAACCTGCTACAAAAAGAAAATAAACACAAGTTTTGTCCTTTCTGAAAGTGTAAAGGGCGTGTCATTGAAAAGGAGAAAGAATCAGTAGAATTACATAAAGTAATCATTGGTGCATTTGAGACTTATTAAGCAACATGAAACAAGAGTATGGGTTGTAAGATTTTGATATTCTGATTGGTAAACCATATATGCAGAAGCTGATATTATTGTTGTAAAATTCTGATACAGATATGGCTCTCTTGTGGTGCAAAGTGTGATTTGATAGAAGAGTGAGACTTACACTGCCTTAATTGGCCTAAGGTGTACCTGCCGAGAGGGGCTTATTATGTTACACTGCCGTGAGGGGCCTAAGGTGTACCTGCCGTGAGGGGCTTATTATGTTACACTGCCGTGAGGGGCCTAAGGTGTACCTGCCGTGAGGGGCTTATTATGTTACACTGCCGTGAGGGGCTTAAGGTGTACCTGCCGTGAGGGGCGCACACTGTATTGCCGTCAGGGGCTTGTGCATGGCCGTGAGGGGCGCACACTGTATTGCCGACAGGGGCTTGTGCATGGCCGTGAGGGGCGCACACTGTATTGCCGACAGGGGCTTGTGCATGGCCGTGAGGGGCGCACACTGTATTGCCGTCAGGGGCTTGTGCATGGCCGTGAGGGGCGCACACTGTATTGCCGACAGGGGCTTGTGCATGGCCGTGAGGGGCGCACACTGTATTGCCGACAGGGGCTTGTGCATGGCCGTGAGGGGCGCACACTGTATTGCCGACAGGGGCTTGTGCATGGCCGTGAGGGGCGCACACTGTATTGCCGACAGGGGCTTGGCGCACACTGTATTGCCGTCAGGGGCTTGTGCATGGCCGTGAGGGGCGCACACTGTATTGCCGACAGGGGCTTGTGCATGGCCGTGAGGGGCGCACACTGTATTGCCGACAGGGGCTTGTGCATGGCCGTGAGGGGCGCACACTGTATTGCCGTCAGGGGCTTGTGCATGGCCGTGAGGGGCGCACACTGTATTGCCGACAGGGGCTTGTGCATGGCCGTGAGGGGCGCACACTGTATTGCCGACAGGGGCTTGTGCATGGCCGTGAGGGGCGCACACTGTATTGCCGACAGGGGCTTGTGCATGGCCGTGAGGGGCGCACACTGTATTGCCGACAGGGGCTTGTGCATGGCCGTGAGGGGCGCACACTGTATTGCCGACAGGGGCTTGTGCATGGCCGTGAGGGGCGCACACTATATTGCCGTGAGGGGCTTAATGGTGCAAGGCCGTGAGGGGCGCACATTGTATTGCCGTGAGGGGCTTAATTGTGCAAGGCCGTGAGGGGCGCACACTGCATTGCCGTGAGGGGCTTATGATGCTACATTGCCTTGAGGGGCTCTTGGTATACTGCCGTTTGATGACGGTATCTTTATGTAGGTGGATTTTGAAGCCTGGAAGCCTGAAGGAATTTTGCAGAGAGTTGCAGTAAAGCTGTCCGGGAGGAACCTACCGCGGAAGAACTTGTAGCAGCATGGACATTTGGAGATTGGAGGATCCTTCGGGGACGAAGGACTTGCAGGATGGCCGACTGTTAGGCGAATAATTGGTTTACTCGATTAACACATCACTATGGTCACCGCGTACGGTGCCCCGCACTAGCCGGAGAGATTGACAGATAGATTTACCGCGCTTGCAATGTTTAATGCCGAATAGGTACATAATGTAAAAGCTTATTAAATTGTAATTATCAAGAGAAAGGTCTTTATATCTAAAAATACATATAATAAATTTGTAGAAAAGTGGTGTCTGTACAATGGAAATATATTTAAAAAAAGTAGCAGGGGTTGTTATTATATCGATACCGAACCCGAAATTGTAATTAAAAAATTTTTTGTCTGTTTGTCTGTGTGTTTGTGCACGCTAATATCAGAAACGGCTTATTCGATTGAGATGCGGTTTTCACTAATATATTGTGGTAAGCTTCACTTAACATTTAGTGTTAATTTCATGTCAATCGGTTCATAAATAAAAAAGTTATGTCAATATAAAGGTACACACCTCGCGCCTGAGCTGCGCGTCCGTATATAAAGCGCGCTGAGAATATGGCGAATAGGTAGTTGCATTCGATTATTGCGATTATAAGCTCAGGTTATTAATTAATTTTTCTAGCAATTCTTTTGTTTCATAAAATTTGTACGTTTAGTTTACACATCTTAACACTTTTTGCAGTCAGCCTATGTTTTGCGATGACAATTAATAAAGCCCAAGGTCAGACGATGAAAGTTGTGGGTGTAGATCTAAGTATCAGCTGTTTCTCGCACGGTCAGTTGTATGTGGCTCTGACACGGGTTAGCAATCCTAGGAGCCTGTATGCTTTCATTCCCGATGGCCATACTTTGTGTTTAACTGTTTTTATTTTCTATCGATAAAATCATAAGACCGGAAAGCAATCCCTGATGCAATGGAACCACGGGGAATGAAAATTACCCGTGGACCCGTTAATGGGTCGACCCAACGGGACCACGGGTAAACACTCAAATTTTTAGCTACCCAAAGGACGGTATTTGTTATTTAAAATATGCTGCCCGAAAAGTCACTATTCCACGCGGACGAAGTCGCGGGCACAGCTAGTTATTAAAATAAATGCAATAGTATGTTAGGTATAATAAATATTAATGCTTACTGGTTCCTCGTTTTTCTGTTCCTATGAAAGCATTGCAAAAAAGGTTACATAATAATTAAGTTTCGGTACAATAATAAATTTCTGAAAATATATTAAAATAATGTTTATGCTTTTATTAATTTACCTATGTACATTATAAATTGAATAAATGATGAACAAGTAAATTGACATACGTTCTAATTTGGTTTTTTTTTTTTTTAATTTTGTTTCAATTATAATGATAAATGAGTATAGTTGTATTAATTTGTTTTGCCACCATTTGTAAATGATGCTTATTACCACATTTAATAGTGTCCTCAAACATAAATATAATAAATATAATTAATAAATGTTAATTATGTTTAAAAATATAAAGAAACAGTGTATAACTTATATATTAAGTATAAAATATAATTAGTAATCATCTAACCATGTATAGTACTACGCGAAAGAGCGGGGGTCTCCTAATACAAGTGTTATACTTAAAAGAAGACTCCTATCACCTACTTTGTAAAACTATGTAACAATAAAGAACTATTTGATTTGATTTGAAAATTTGAAAAATATTACTTAAACTTTTTTATTGTTCAGTAAACTTCTAGAAACTGACCCAATATTTTTATAATCATACTTACAATATGTAAATCTGGTATAATAGGCTCCGTGATGCCTTCGCCTCGAGTGCCGAGGGGGCCACCGTCCCATCCCATCTGTCGCATCATTCTGTAAGTCAACATAACTTCAGTTAAAAAGCCACAATAGTCCACTCTAAGTAAAATAAAGGAATATTAAAGCGGTTACGCACTACGTCCGATCCGTCTCCGTGAAATGACGGTTCGGAGTAGCTGTAGAACTATTTCTAGGTGATTTACACACTAGATCCGTCATCCGTCATCCTATTTTCTTTGTGATTTTGATTTCACGGAGACGGATCGGATTCGGATCGGACGTGTGCGTAACCGCTTTTAGGGCTAGTTCAGACACGGTGGGAACCGCGCGATTTCATAATCGCGCGGGTCTTATTTGTATCAGTTATGTCGCGGTTATGTCTGAACGATTAATAATAACTCATACAAATAAGACCCGCGCGATTTTCATGTGATTCTGAAATCGCGCGGTTCCCGCCGTGTCTGAACTAGCCCTTATTCTTTGCAATAACAACATTCGATGATAAGTTGGCAGTCAGCACGCAGCACATCTGATTGTAAGCGGCCGCTGCGGTTTATTTATTTGAGTGACACTTCACTAGGAAGCGTCGCTCAATGTGCTTCCACATTGAAGGATTTGAAGGCAAATGTGATCTTTGAGCCTTTGATTTCAAGTGTACTGGCTCCCACATTAATATTCACTAGCGCCGAACCGACCTTGTTTAAAGTTAACTTTGTTGAAAATGAATCGCTAAAACAAAACTATCTTACCTATTCTTCTTTTGTCCATGAGAACTGCTTAAATGCCGCAGAAAATGAGAAATATTAGGTTATTTTATAAGTAAGCTATATTACACTCGGAGAAATAAATAACATAGATATGTATAAGGTAAAAAAAATACGGTAAATACTTAAACCACTGGGCCATCGAGGTATTATGATTTTAAGAAATTCTTAGAACGAAGTTTTTTTAGAATTTTTAAAACATAAGAAACTCGCGAGTTATTACAGAAAAGATGGTTAAAGTTAGTGTGTACAACATTACATTTTTATAAAAAAGAAGGGAATAATGTTGAGTCTGAAAAAGGAAGTTCAAACAAGAATAAGTAAGAAAGAATTAAAAAAGTTATTGGCACGAACCTCATAGCTTTATCGCTCTCCATAGGAACAGACATAGCTTCAAGCAGCTTCAACTTCCTAGCCGGCAACGGTCTCCCATCACTCTGTTCCGTGGGTATCTTCGCTGCAATCTCCTTACTTAACAGCGCTTTAGCCGCTTTGCTCTCAATCGTCTTAGTTATGCTCAAACTAGGAGAAGAAGCTTTTGCCGCGGCAGCGCTTAAAGCTGACGCCACTTTCATTGTCGGTGTCATGACAGCAGTTGTTACGGAAGCAGGAGTTTTTGACGCTACGGCAGGAGTAGTTGACGCTAAAGCAGGAGTTGTTGACGCTAAAGCAGGAGTTATTGACGCAGTTACTTTCTCAGCAGGAGTCGAAGTTCCAGCGTCAATTATATCTGTTGGTTTCTCTGCAGTCCTCACGCTAACTGCAATATTAGAAGGAACATTTAAATTCTCAGATGCATCTTTAGCAATCACTTTCACGTATGTTTTCACTTTCGTTCTGTCTATAACTGGGGTAGAAGGCTTAATTGCTGTTTCGATTTCAGTTAATTTAACTTGTTCAATAGCTTTAGCCAGCTTTTCTAAAGTTTTTGCATTGTCTAGACCTTTTGCATCATCGATAACTTTAGCGATAGCAACTCTTGTCTTCTCTATGGTTCTTGTAATAGCTTCGGCTTTTTTAAATATCTTATTGTCCATACCGTTACTGGTTTCCATGGTCTTGACTGTGTTTTTAGGCTTTTCCGTATTTGTGGTTTTTGCTACTGTCACCAGAGGCTTCGTACTAGCTGAAGGTTGTGGGGCATTTGAACTGGCAATAGGTCGCTGGGTGCTGTTTAAGAAAAAGATTGTGTAAAGTTAAATATACAACATGTTTTTTAGATATTTTTATTGCTTTCATTTGTTTTAAGCTAATTTTTTTTTGTTAACTTACTTCTGCTCGATGCTAGAAGTATGGGGTAAAGAATCTAGAGGCTCCACAGAATTGTACGGCGGGGGCGGCGAGACTTTGGTATTTACCCTGTGAAACAAAGTATATTGTAGAAGATCCGAACTAAGGTCGACCTTCGTCGAGTTGATAATAGAATGAAACTTATTTTATTATGAATTTAGCATATTAGAAAACATATTAAAAATGGGTTGCCTAAAAAAATCCTGGACCGACCAATTTTTCTTTTTTTTAAGGTTTTAAACAAAATTTTGCAATAACAAGATAATAAGCAAATTATGTCCTGACTTAACGTACAAAACGTATAGAATGTGCAGCCGTTGGGTTTTCTATTATTTACGTGGGGGGACTACTGGGTTGTCAGGTATAAACACGTATGTGTCGATACCAGTTAATTTCACCTAATTGGATAATAGTTTTTTTTTTAATATCATCATAAGCGCTGTTTTATTATGAACACGTTGATATATGGTTGTATGCAAAAAATTGGTATTTTGTTAAAAAAAATATTTAAAAAACAATTAAACATACTCAGTCCAGGATTTTTTTAGGCAACCCATTTTTAATATGTTTTCTAATATGCTAAATTCATAATAAAATAAGTTTCATTCTATTATCAACTCGATGAAGATCGACCTTAGTTCGGATCTTAGACTAATAAGATTAATTAATTATTATCACATTGTTATCACAAAAACAGTTACATCAGTTCATTGACACCACATACCCCTTATCCGCCACATTCTTATGTTGCCTCGGTTTGGGGTGTTTCCTGATTGTCACAGTCCTGTTAAAATAAGTAAAAAGTTAAACGAAAGTACTGTTCCACAGCTAAAACTAATACAAACTTTATTAATGTTAGTCCGCGCGTAAGGTCTAGTCACATTCTAAGGTAGGAAGAGGTTTTATCCATTCTTTACCCCACCCGCCCTGCCACGCGTATATCTCAAGTAGTGACTATCACTTAGGCGCAGAATATAAGACAATAAAAAATGTTTAAGAGTTGAACAACACAATTAATTAAAATTACATGCAAATTGACATCGATGACGTTAAAAAATTTATAAAAAGTTATCATTAGATGATGATGAGTTTAAACATCAATAAAGTGATTCATAATCATGAGGACGATATTAAGATTTAGATAAGAATTGACCAGTTTTTTAATAGTTCATAGACCTACATATATCAATGATAATATGAACCTTATAGCCCGACCATTATAATAAAACACTTCGCAAATCTCGCCATTTTGCGGAAAATATTGGAATTAATTTCTTCAAGTGGCAACAATCAAATAAAAAACAATAAGATGTCATTCAATATTGCTGTCTGTCAAAGTGTGATGTCAATTGTCAACCGTGCCTTGTTATTATTGGAAATTGTGAGTTATTTGTGAGTATAACCGTAGCAACCAAGTGTTGCTATAACCATAGCTAATGAGGCGCCTCCAGAGCAGGTTTTTTATTTTATTGGTCAGGCTATAAAACACTTACTTATACTTCGAACCGTAGTCTTTCTTCAATTCCACCTTTAACTCGATCTCTTGCGAGCCTAGTTCTTCATTTATCTTCCTCAAAAGCATTCGACCTTCTACATCAAAGAGTAAATGTGCTTTCTTACTCTTTGCCATAGAACACACACTTTGTAGGAACAAGCTCTGATCGTCATTTGCATTCTGAAGCATCATACTACCTTCATCGGGAGTCTTAAGGAAGTTAAATATAGAAGTTAGAGCTGGCATATAGAAATGAGATTTTATGTTGTCCACCAATTGTTTCTTCAGTAGAAAGCTCCTTTCGGCCTTCGTAAGTTCCGTTTCTGGTTTTTGTTTGAAATTATCTCTGAAATGTTTTTGATTTATCAGCCTATTAGTAACTTCGGGGAGAAGTAAGATATCATTTAAATTACAATGACGGTTGAATTGAGATGTTAAAATGGTTAGGAATTGGTAAAATGTTTGTAATTTCTTTTAAAGAAGACAAACTGTTGAGTTGCTTTCGGCTTTTCTCAACAGGTAGTTGATTTCGAAGTGTGACGTCATAGTTGAGTGTTTTTACTATTATCTTAGTCAGGTTTAATATTATTACGCGGCATTTACTGACGATCACGATATTCTAGTAAAAATGTTGAACATTTTGGTTTGGTCTGATGCGCAATTGTAGCTAAACAAAACCTTTCATTAAGTAATGTCTTTATTTAAGGGCCTACTCTAAGATAATCCTTTGAGTTAAATTATCTTATACAGCGGAATTACCAGGCCCGCTTAGTGTGAGAGTCACTTCAAAGTATTTTATAATTGTATGTCCTAACTAATGTTGGTAAATAAATATTTTTCACTTTCATTAAACCTATACATACTTTGGCCATCGACACGAAAAGAAGAAATCATAAGTTTTCAAGAAGCTTAATCTTATCCGAAAGAACGTCCAAACCCACTAACAAAAAAGGGACATTTTCACCCACCATGATTATGAAGCACAAAATGTAGAAACATCCATCAATAAGACACAATTACGTCATCAACATAGAATTCGCTGACATCGAAAAACAAAACTCAAGAAGTTGAAAATAGTAGTACTAAATCCAGTATCCACGAAAAGGAAGGGGTATTGCCAACGAAAAAAGGATGTGATAACTAAAAAACGAATCAATACAAGAGGTATAGATGTTTTCTCTCACGAATGCGGATGAGCCATACTTATACTTGTAATGTAATGCATGCAAACACGCATTTTAGTTTGCGTAACTGAAGGTGAGTAGCGGATCGGTCGAGACAGCTGAGCGCTCTCGAGGCTACGCAGACTAATGCTGGCCATACACCATTATGCCTATCGTGGGCGTGGATTGGCATGACAACCAGAGTTGTCAATCCACGCCCACACACGGTCAAGTCTACTTGATCCAATCGATCGCATCATGCCGATTTGACGATAGGCTTGATGGTGTATGGCCAGCATGAGCGGTAAGAAAATGTGCATGTATTAAACACAAGTATGGCTGGTCTATACACAGTAAAACCATACAAGAAGAAAGAAAGAAAGAAACATTTATTAGCCATCACACATCGCACATAGGTAGATTTGACCGATTTAGGCGGCCAAAAGTCGAAATATGGAAAATCACCACACAAATAAACAATTGACACCATTATGTACCTAACATTCCAGGGCACCTACCCTGATAATTTTAAACTTTTAGCTAGCGACTGTGCAAATCTACAGGTAATCGAAATTAGGTCGTCGCATGCAGTGTACGTATCGGTTCTCGGTGCCTTCAGTTTAAGTGGTGTTATAAATTGCAACAAAAAAAATTCGGCGTACTTTTGTGTAGTAAATGCAATGGATTCCTATAATTCAGGTAAGAATCTATTGATTAATTAAAAAAATATGAAAAATTAAGTCAGTTTACTGTATCTAACAAGCATTTCAACGTAACACCTTTTTTCTTAGCAATTTTTTGTAAATTTTATTCTTCAAAAGACGTTTTGAAATACTTCCCCGGTCTTCGCCGGTATTCTTTATATCACAATAATTTTGGCATATATTTAAAATTAAAATAACAATAACAGTTTTTGCCTAATAGCGCCTATCGCTAAATAAGAGTAAATCGAAGTTGTCAGGGTAAAAACTTTAAAAACCGTTTATTTAATTATATTTCTTATTAGTAATTCCTTTTTTTTTTTGTTACAGAGTCTGCCAATGCCTCTGGTGTTACAGTAGTGACTCGCAAATATTTATTTCAGAAGATGATGAGACAGAATTTACCAAATATAAATGTCAAATGTAATTATTTAGAAAATTATCTTATTGAGTACTAAAATTAGGTATTTGTCAGTTTTAGTTTTTTTTTTGTGAAATGACCATATTATGTTATTTATATAATTATTATTGTAGTAAAATCATTGTGTTATTTTTTTAAGTTACATTTTTTTATGTTTTTCTCTTTTTTTTCTTTTTTGTGTTTTTTTGAAAATAATAATTATTTTCAATAAAATCCGACGTATTTTTATTATAAACTCCAATTTAAAAAAAATTAGACGCTAAAATAATTTTGGCCGCCTAAATCGGTCAAATCTACCTATGTGCATCGGCTGTTACACAAATGGCTACAATTTTAACATACACAAGAAAAATTAAAGGTAAACATTAACAAAAATAAAAAAATAATAGCAGATGGCCAATTGGATCCGCCTCAGCTTGAGCTGCCACGTCATTGGTTACAATGACGCGACAGCGCTGGTATTCTGGCGGAGCCAGATTGACTATTTTTAAAATTGAATTTTAAAACACAATTATATACAAAGTTGGTAAAGAAGCGTGCTTGTCTACCAACTACCATACCAAGAAAAAAAAAACAATCTACTCTAGAAAAACGATTTCAATCTTCTTGAAGGTACCTCGGTGCCACAGTCAGGGTGTTAGAGCCAACAGGAAGATCAGGTATTCTCTGGAAATCTGGCAACTTCTCGGCTGCCGTTCCCTCAGGATAATTGGGGCTTGTGGGAGCCGTTTTGACTGATCTTCTACTGCGATGTCTTTGGGACGGTTGAGCCCTATGGTGAAGAATTCTTGAGAACTTAGTCTATAGAACATTAGCATTAAGTACACTGATTGTAAACACTAGAGAACTTTTGTCAGTTGAACTTTAAAAGACTGATGTAAAGTATAAATGATGACAAGAAAACACTACAGCAGCAAGGATTTATTAATTCCTTCTAGCAGTTTCGGCTGAAGCGCCCGCATTATACAATCAACCAACGACGCAGGTTACACACGGCAGACTAAGAAAGCAAAAATCTAAAAACTATTTTTTTATTAAACTTTGATCCACTAGTGAATTTCGAAAAAAAAACATCAAAAGCAAAAAAGCGGCTGTGGTCCGCCAGCAGAACAAAAAAAAAAGGAAATTAAGCAAATGAAAATTCAGCTAGGACACCTTACACTGAAAAAAGATAGAAGAAAAATTAAGGAGGATGACAATAACAGAATCACGTGCAGCAGTTGAAAAAAAGGGAAACGTATAACATAGCCTAAACGCCTGAATTCACCTTGATTAGGAGAAAATATAAGTGGACAGCGACTGATTAGTCCAAATGGATACTATTCGTATTACACACCTGTACTCCACAGGCTCAATTACTTATCACCTGCACTGGCACTAATCAAAGTGAATACAGGCCTTTAGAGTGAAAACCTGTGACATCTTCGCAGGGCGCCTTTTACATTTTTACAAGTTTTTTCTTACAAAAATCTACCTACTTCGCTAACAGTACAATTCAAAAAGCTCACTTATTGCATGAAAATGTATGAAACAATAATCATCAAGCTATCTACTCATAAAGCAGCCACTCCGGTACCTATTAAGGTTAGCGGTGACGACATTGATTTCCCTTCCCCCCGCACCCGGCTCCCCATCGGCGCCTACCGACGGACCGTAGAATGGACACGATCGTTGGTTGCAAAGCCGACCGCACGGTGAGAACATAAGCTTGCTCCTATGAATACAATGGACATGAAGTAAATAATAAACATTGATCTGATTCCAAAGTGCATCATGATTCATGAAGGTACAAATAATACCTTGATACATTAAACATCCAGACACAGAACGATCACAAATGTTCATGTGGGATCAATGGGGCTTCGACCCCATAACTACCAAATTGGCCATAATAACAAGAGATGTTTATATTGACCGTTCTGTATCATATTTTGACAAAGTTATGAAGGGATGATAGAATCAGGGCATAAATCCCAATTCCCACACGCGTCTTCCGTTCTCATTAGCCTACGATAATGGTGTTGAAACACAATGCGAACAAAAAAAAAAAGATCACAGACCTTAAACAAAACAAGAAAGCGGCAAAATTAACAATTAAAAATTAAAGAACGTGTGGCTTGCGAGTGTGGTTTTACCCCTCAGACCATGGGTCACTTAACATCTTGCCCAAACTGCCCGGACACCTGTACTCGGGAAGAGCTTATGTCTGCTACGGAGAGTGCAATCCGTGTTGCTCAATATTGGGAGTCGAAAATCTAGTTTTATTGCCATCGACACGCTAAGAAGAAGAAGAATTAAAGAACTATATAAAGCTCTATACATAATAATAATAAGCTAAACACTCGAGAGAAGCAATTACCTATTCCGTGCGGTATCAACGTCAAGACTGAGTGGTAAATTGACGTCCAGACTGCTTTCAGCTGCGATGGCATTTTCGTAGTCTTCGGGGACCCCTACCGGCCCGGTGAGACAGCCGCTGAACATCATGAAGACAAGTTTTAAAACTAAAAAGTTTCTCTTTCATGCTAAGTTTATTGAAGAAAAGAATACTACTTCCAAAGATGTCTTAAGAATGATAAAATACTCTAGCAAAGATAGCAGTAGTACATAAAGTGGTCCTATGCTGAAACGATTTAAAAAGAGAAAAAGCAGTAAAAGTAGTAAAAATTCAAGCAAAAAATAAAATAAGGAAACTCAGATCATGCATAGGTCAAAATACGTTTTCAATAAAAGACCAAAATACAAAATAAAACAAACCCCTCAAATTCGTAATAGTCACCGTGACTTTTTTTTTTCTTTTAACGAAATAACTTGCTTTGAAACAGCATTTATAAAGTGGCTTTAGTTAAACGTAAAAACCAAGAAGAATAGAAATCACATAATGCCAAAACTGACTAAAATATCGGACGGAAGACTAAATATCCACCAACAAAGACTGAAAACAAAATTATCAAATGAAACAACAAAAAGAATCTCAAAAGAATAAATGCGTCATCCACACAAAATAAACCATGCAATACATTCATTTCCAAGCGAAATTAATATTCTGCTACAAATATGCGTTACAATCGTGCTGCAAGCTTTCACAACCATCAGGTACCTATGAGGGTTTCCTCCACTAGCAAGATTGGACGCCTCTTCGGTCACAGCTTCGGAGGCTACCATTGCTTGGGGGTCTACGGTGGTCTCAGGTCGTCTTTCGGGCTTATTAACGCCCCCGACATTATTTTCGCCCACAATATGCTGTTCGGCTTTGGTCAGTTGTTCGGCCTTGATAATTTCGGCTTCGACCAAACCCTCTTTGATAGCCTCTGCCTTTGTCTCAATCTTGTTGACTTCATGGCCTCGGAGTATTTCCGGCGATCTGTTATGTTAAGATACTACTACAGAAATCTCATACAGGAATCTAAGAAATTGACTTAAAAAGATAGTTTAACAATACATTCAAGAGATGACGTCATTGAGTAACGCGTTTTGATATAATACAGCACGTTCCAAAAGGTATAAGCAATGACGTTCAATTAAAAAACTAGACACCCAATCACGCTCAAATAATGTCCGAAGCAAAAGTCTGCCCACCCGACTATTGGGCAGAGTTTTCGTTTAGTTGTATACAATTGACATTAAACACTAACTGCCACCAGATAAGGTGTTAATTTGAACGAATGTGTTAATGTCATCTGTGTCAACGCCGCTCGGACGTTTTTTGAGGAATTTTTCTTAGAGATTGGGTGTCTAGTTGTATATTGAACGTCATTGGGTATAAGTTACAAATATTTTTGAAACAAATCTCAATACCATAATTATCTAATTGATATTTTTATTATTTTAAAACTGTCAATTTGAGAAAATGCGTGTTAATATATTTGATTTTAGAGAAGATAATAGTAAAAACACTCAACATATTGGACGTCATTCAATAATTGCAGTACAGCAGTATTTCATTCATACGCTTTAATTAAATCGTGCAAAAATGAGAATTAATAGAATGACTAAACAATTTTTCTACTGATTTCTTTAAGAATAATGTATGCGATGTTGTGTGATAGTTTTGATAATAATTTGAGTAAATACAAAATACTCACGTGCCGTCCAGGGGTATTTTTTCCACCAACAATTTACTGAAATACAATAGCTATATCACTACATAGTATAAAACAAAGTCGCTTTTTCTGTCCCTATGTATGTATGCTTAAATCTTTAAAACTACGCAACGGATTTAGATGCGGTTTTTTTTAATAGATAGACTGATTCAAGAGGAAGGTTTATATGTATAATACATGCATAATATAGTAGAGAAACACTGATAATTTTAGAGGTTTTTAGTGTAAGGTCGTAAATAAGCACATATTTTGCGCTTACATTGCAAACGCTGGCTGAACCCTACGAGATAGATCAAAATAATGTACTACAGTATTGTACACCTTAAAAAGTTATACACAAAAGTCCGCGATGGTATATGTCTACCTCTTAGGGATAACCCACAATAACCATTTTCCTTTACTTATTACGAGAAAATAATGACTTATTTACGAAAACGCGATTTTAAGAAATATAGTATTAATCCTTATCCAATTAAGTACCTACCTTAAATAAATTGTGCATGTAATATATATCAATATGGCCATTTACGGCATGTAATTTAAATGAATAGTTTCGAAGATATTACAGATTTAAAATGCAGGGACATAAGCGGTTGCGGCGGTACCGGCCGGGGAGCAGATGGATGAACGTTTGTTATTCTTTCACGTAAAAACTACTGAATTGATTTTAATGAAACTTTACAATAATATAGCTTATACATCAGAATAACACATAGGCTACATTTTACAAGATATTCCCGCGGGATAACGTCCTATAGTTCAATTCCCGCGGGATAACGTCCTATAGTTCACGCGGGCGAAGCCGCGGGCGGGCGGCTAGTTAATAAAATCAAAAGTAAATAAACTGCGATAAACTGCACCTAATAAAATAATTATCAATAACTAATATGACATTGACGAAACTGGCTCAAAATGCAATTAAAAATAAACTCACACTTGCTGCCCAAGATAAATATACGAAATCTTAATATCATGAGTGGTCCTGCACTCTTTGACGGCCTCCCAAAACGGCTTCAACCTTTGTATCTCCATTTTAGGCATCTGTATGCACGAAGCTAGCATCTCAGCCTGCTGTATAGTCATTTCAGACAACTCCATGCTGGTTAAGTCTTTGTCCCTGAAGAAGTTCATTGTGGTGAGCAGCCATTTTGGCTTGACCTCGTAAAATGCGTCTCTCTTTATTTCCGGGGGTGAGTCGGCTACTGTAGCTTCCTCCATTGTCGATGGTTTTGGTGGACTGGAAAGTAAAAGAAGTCTGTTTTTTATTGTATGCCCACCTGATATATTTTTTTACTTTTTTTAACGATAGCCGCAGACTTGCGGGAAGTCATTAGTACATTTTGATATTTAAAATGGCTTCAGTCATCAACATTTGATTGATGATAATATTATGTTACTGGCCGAACAGTTTTTCTTGTAAAAATCCATCAATAAGGCCACTACTCAAGATATATTTTATTTTACAAATAAAATATATCACGTGTGATTAGAGATGGGCATTCAACCCGGTTTTTTCCCATTTTGAAAAAAAAAACGGGTTGAATGCCCATCTCTACGTGTGATGATGTGACGCTGCTAAGAAATGATTACAGGAACTAAACACCTTTGAAAGAGTTTCTAGCAGTTTACTGCCAAACGATATAATGATGAATGAATTACTCACCAAATCCTGTGAAACTGATCGGTAATCGAAGAATCATCGTTAGTTTTACTCGAGTAAACTTTCTTGTAGACAAGTGTACTGAAAGAGAAAAATAAGTACAAGTTTTAAAAATTATTTTATTTATTAATAATTAGCCTTAACAGTTTTATAATATAAATCTAACAAGAAAACTGAGACGAACTGCCGTTTAGGGCGAAAAGGTCCTCGAGTGGTGGACGCGTACTGGGAAACGCAGCCTTGGTAGGCCTCCCACAAGGTACACCGATAATCTCATAAAGATTGCAAGTATCCTCTGGATATGAGTGGCACAGGATCAATAGATTTAGACATCCTTGGCAGAGGCCTACGTCCAGTGGACGTCTTTAAGCCGAAATAATAACAAGAAAACGTCCTTACTTCTTATCCGACTTCGTACTGTTGTAACTGTGAACCAACTTGAACACATCTTCATTCTTCTTCAGCGCGTCCAGTATCTGTTCTGCGGCCGGTCTACACGACTCATCCAGGTAATGCAAAAGATCCCTCAAGTTCTGCTCATCACGTATCATCCGGACTAGGAATGCATCCATATCCTGAGTGATCATTGGGAAGAAGAGGTCCTTCTTTGGGTTTACTAGGAACATCGCCACTTCCTTCATGTAGTAAGATAGACTTTTCACGTCTAGTAGTTGGACTAGCTTCTCTAGAGGAAGCGTCTTCGGGTTGTAATCTTGTTCCTTTTTGACATGCCTAGGGACAAAATTGTTCCGTAAGTGGCAATTTTTTATATAACTAATATTATAAAGAGGAGAGATTTGATTGTTTATTTGTATTGAATAGGCTCCGGAACTACTGAACCGATTTGAAAAATTCTTTCACTGTTGGAAAGCGATACTATCCCTGGGTGACACAGGGTACTTTTGATTCCAGGAATGTGGGAATAAGGGGGGATAATTGACAAAAAGAATTAAGCGCGAAACCGCGGAGGCGACCGCTAGTCAGTGGAGTAGCGATCCGCGGCCTGCCCCGGGCAGCACTTTTTAGGGGGCGGCAAAATTGTTGGTGGAGGAGCAAACAAAAAGGGGGGCAGAATTGTCTTCCGCCCCAGGCCGCTGACACCCACGCTACGCCACTGCCGCTAGTAAATAATAAACATAATGGAGCCTATATATTACACTAAGGCTTAGTGTAGTATATAGGCACTGACATGTTCATGCACACAAATGTTTGTACTGTCTGGAATGGAACCACTGGTGTAAGAGCCTCTCAATTACATGGGATTGGTTGATTTTTTATAATAAAGTTTAATACCTACATATTATTTTCTAATATCTATTTACACAAACTAAATCAACCTTAAAACAGAGACACCATCCTTGATATTTGGAATAAATATAAATTCATTCAGTGTTTGATTTTGGAATTTGTTTCCAATTTCTTTATTATTATTATTACCGTAATTATAAAAAGTCGCACTGCAAAATATCGCACAGCAAATATAATTAAAATTTTATTGCGCTATTAATCATAGTATTATCAATGCAATGCAAATATCTTAAAACACATCGATGCATTTTAAGATATTTGTTGTTGGTAGGGCTTTTTCAGAGTCCGACTGGCTAGCTACCCAGGTGAAATGATGATATGAACACAGGTGAAATCTGCTGCCATAACAGCTCTGGCTGTATTCCAGCAGTATTAATGTGGGAGCCAGTACACTTGAAATCAAAGGCTCGAAGATCAGATTTGCCTAGAGTCTGGCAGCACATTGAGCGACGCTTCCTGGTGAAGTGTCCCTCAATGGAATAGGCCGCAGTAGCCGCTTACCATCTGGTGGGCCGCGTGTCTGTCTGCCAACTGAAGTGGCATAAAAAAACATGAATTTGCGTGCTTTGAGACAAATAAACCTTCGATAGCATAATTTTAACAAGACTGGGGCCACATAACTTTCAGCAGCTGCAACAATGCAAAGCGTTAGGAGCGCACATATTGAAGTTAAATTCTCGTGAATAATACTAAAAATGCGCACCCTACATACACTAACCTGTTGTAATTGTGTGCAAGACGATGCATCTTGACTCCTTTACGCTTCAAACCCGCACGAATAATACAAAATTTGATAATATTAAAATAAACACATTACTGTTTTGAAGCTACATCGGTAAACTTAAATTCAAAACTGTTAACACAAAATTATTTCTATAATCCTTACACAACAAATATTTTAATGAAAACTGTCATTATAAATATAAATAACAATGAAATAGAAATTAGAAACGGGAGGTAATTCGTCAGAAATCCCCGGGAGAAAAGTGGTCCTTGAAAAATTTTATTTGACAGACATCAACAGGATGAGTACTTTGTTATGTCAATATTATAATCAATTAAATTGCATAATAATATCCCCTACAAAAATAACATAAAATTTTGTTTTGTTAAAGGTGCCTGATTTAATAAATTTTATTGAATTTTATTACGAAATATACTATACATTAATGAAATACAACAAATAACTCCTAAAGCAACATTTATTAAACAATTTAAAAACAATATTTTAAGGTCATAAATATTTGATCTATTAAAATATCTTATCAATGCCTGCCATAGTATGTACCATGATGCCATCCATCATTGATTTTTATTTTTTAGCATTGTAACACCACATTATTTTACGTCAAAAATTCAGTATCGTCAATATTTTGCTATTTTATTGAAAATTTTCATAAATTCCATGTTAATAATTAAAAGTTAACTTAAAAAATGTCTTTTGACGTGAACTGGCACGTGGAAAAATACAAGGAAGACCATGAGAGTGAAGAACATTGGAGTTTACGAAAGGCATTTATGGAGCGATGGAAAAACGATTATCCTGAGGAGAGACTGGTCTGTTTGGCCAGAGTCTTTGCAAATATGGAATTCATGGGCTGCAGATATCCTCCAGAGATCATGCATGAAGTCTCTCGGCTCTCTCATGAGGTATAAATTTAGTTTACTGACCTATTTTCATATAAAAACTACACAGTTGTATTCACAACTTTTCGTTGAAATTATAAGTTTTTCACTTATATTCAATACATTTTTAGTGACGAGCAATGTAGTTTATGTGCACAATGACCTTGATTTTATTTACAATTCTTTTTAATCTTTCGAGCCCCGGATCACCAGACACAATAGAAAATCTATTGTTACGCGGCACCCGAGTGCCGGTTCGGGATTGAGTGGTTAAAGTGACTTCTAACAACTAACCTAAAAATGATGGATTCTAGAAGAAAAGGATGCAAAACAGTGGGTGGATATGGGCTAACTAGAAAGAAGTAAACTAGAGGTTGAAAGCCGTGGAACAGTGGGTTTAAAAACAGATCAATGATTACAAGAATTATTTAACATCATTAAAATTTAATCTATAATAATACAATTCAGAATTTGAAAAGGTACCAATGAACTTTTGCAATTCTTCACTCAAGATGACATTTAACCATGAATTAAATTATTTTGTCAAGCATAATTTATCATATATTTTGCTCTACTCAGCAGAAAAACGTGTGTCAATAAGAAGCTTAGCACTAATTGTAATTTAAATTGAAAATGAAATAAAAATTGCTAATGGATGTAACGTCTTTTATTTAAAATATTAATGATTCCAACCTTTTATGTTCAATTTCAGGTTGTGCAATCATATAGAAATTCAAGAAAAAACAAACTAAAGAGAACATTTGTATCAGCATCTACAGCTGCAGAAGATAGGGCTAAAGGAATCAAACGTGAAGGTGGAGTCATAAAGGACTCAATACCGTCAAAGTCTGCCAAAATCGAATTTATACGGCCGGGAGAACAAATTGAAATTGATGATCCTTCTGATACAGAAAAGGAAGACGAAAAAACACCAAAGATTGACAATCATGTCGAAGAGCAGAAACAACCAATGAAAGCTGACATGATGGACGTACAACAATATATACAGGAACTTTCAAAAGTGAGGTGCTTAGATGTTAGAGATTTTAGAGAAAACATGTTTCAGTCAGCTTTTGGAAGAATGGTGCTGCTTGTTAGACCATGGGCGAAGAAAATTTGGAATATACAGAGTAAGTTTCATCACAAATATGTGAGATTATTTGAAAACAACCATTATAAAGCTCATTGCTAGATTACCACAAAGAATATGTAAATAAATTTGTAATCAGTCATAGAAATTTTATCAGCTTGAATTTTACCGTTTTTTAGGATGCACTGTTTTCGAGATATAAACAAAAAAAAACCAATTCAATCTTTCTGCTTTCGAACTTGCCATTCACAATTATTCGTTGACTGAACTATAATAACTTGTTCAATAAAATGTATATTAAACAATTCCAGCAAGTTGTAACGTCTGCGGAGTGCACCTACAGCATACATACGAGGGTGGATGCTTCACACTCACCATGAACGGGAAGCTTATAGCACGGGCCACTGGGGACACCAAAAATGAAGCTAAGAGCATCGTCGAGATGATGGCGTGGAATGTGAGTTATTGTAGCATGCCTAGATTTTTTCACACTTTATTTTACACAAAGAATGAAACCACTTCAGAATAAAAAAATAATCATCAAAATTCTGGCCTGACTGGCCTGGCAGACTGACTGACTACCATTTGACTGTGACAGGGGCTCGTACTAAACTGTGTGCTATAGCCTCTGCGGAATAAATCTAGACAAAAATGCTATAGTCTCTGCGGAATAAATCTAGACAAAAATCCATTGACGCGACCTATATCACAATTCACATAAAAAATTACGAACTTATCGAAGGGGCGTAAAATGTTCAATCTCTTTTGGCAAGGTCACGTGCTCACCCCGCCTTCTACTGCGATACGCCGAGTACGGCGATTAGCGATAACTTTGTATTAAGATTGCATCGTATCGTTTACAAAATGGCGTTCATTGGTAGGGGGGCCGCACGGACCTCAACGCACGTTTGTCCAGATTTATTCCGCACAGACTAGAATAGGAAACTTGTTGATGCTTAACCATTGCCGGCAGAGGCTGAAGGAGGAGGTGGTGAGCGTGGTGGTGAAGGAGCAGTGGATAGCGCAGGGCGACGCGCGGATATCCGTCAGCGACGTGTCGGCGCGCGCGCAGGACTCGTTCGGCACGCCTATTGAGAGCAGCGTCGCTACCAAGTCAGTATAAAGTGTTGATTGATCGAGATAATTTATTTATTTGCTATAACTATATTTTTAAAACATCTATCATTGTTATTTTTCATTATATTATTTATTATTATATACGTACTGATATATTTATCAAAACAATGATGAATTGGAAAAAAGAATGAAGAAAGAGAAGAGGAAGACCAAGGAGAAACTACACACAATAGTTAAAAGATAAAGTTCACGTTAGGGGTATAGGGAACGGTGCTGGCGACAAAAGTGAAAATATTTAAATAAATATCTAATTAAAATGAAATTCCGAAATATAAGAAGTTAAAAATAACAATTTAATTTATCGCATCATATCATTAAATAAATAAATAAACAAAAAAATGATAAAAATTATTTCAAAATACCTACTAAATAAAACTTACAAACACAAAAAATACAATGAATTATACATTCTTCTTAATCTTAGAGTTACCTACCTGTTAGAATAGTCCATCTTGAACACCTTTACTGTCAGCTATACTCTATCCATGATATTCGAACTCTTCATTTATACCTATCCATTCTAAAAGAAGAAAGCAAGTGAGGCGTTCCTCCCTACTTTGATTAAAAAAAAATTACCCACCCAAAATTGCATCTCCCAAATTAAATCCACTATACAGCTTTACCATTCTGGAAGCATAAAGTGAGACAATCTCACTTTGATTTGAATTGATATAAAACTCTTTTAAAACTGATTGATTTGATTTAGAAAAAAAAACTATATCCCGCCCAAAATTCCCGCACGTAGCATTTTACACTTGTTCCCGCCGCTCCATTCACGTCACTATCTCTCAAACGATCCGTGCGCAACAAAAGCGGCCTCGATACTGACCTGTTGTGACGTCACTACTCCGAGCTCCCGGTCTATCGATCTTTATTACCTGGAATCGGGTATAACTAGAAATGCATGCGAAGTAAATCCTTTGTTGGCATAGTTGCATATTCGGAGTACTGAAACAAATTTTATCACGTTTTGTGTAGAAATGAAATTTTAAATTACAAAATTTTACACATCGTTTTTCTGGGCCTTTTATATTAAACATTTTTAAAATTATGACTGGAATCTATAAGTTTAAATCAAGAATGATGTACTCGTAATTTTAATTGAATGTGTGCCTGTATTTGTAGGCATATTTCTTATCTGACAACCCTTCCTAATTTTCAGAATTCTGATGAATTAAAAATCAAGGTTTAAGGGGAATTTATAATTGTATTACCTTCCTGGCCCTTTGTTTCAATTTAATTAGCGTAACCCATAACTATGATTCAACATTTTGGAAAACGACCGCACCCATGCGAATACACCTTTTTTATTTATAATGATAGAGCGAATAAAAACATTAATTGAAAACAGCGACACGATTACAAATAAAGAACAAAAGAAACTGAGACCACAAAAAGAAATTAAAAAAATTAAAACACAAACTTAATAAATCAATCAAAATCAAAATATTCTTTATTCATGTAAACTTGTATCAAGTATTTATGAATCGTCAATTACAGAGTGACTCTACCACCGGTATCGGAATGCAGTCATCTGCCGAGAAGAACCGGCAAGAAACTCGACAGTTACTCTTTTTAATCGCCGAAGAAATTTGTACAACAATGATAATAAATCTATCTATACTAAGCCATACAGTTTTTCGTGTGAATGTATAAATAATAATAATAATAAAGAAAAAAAATTATAACTGTAGGACGTAGTGTAGATGTAGTAATAATAAAGATAATAAAAAAGAACAACAACAATATGGATTTTGACATTAAAAATATTAAAATATCTTTTTGATTCCCTTTGTCCAGGATGATGAAGCTGATGGGTTGGAAGGGGGGCGCCCTGGGAGCCGACGCGCAAGGCATTGCGGAGCCAATTAAACCAAAAATGCAAATGGTAAGTACAAAAATCTTTTTCTTAAAGTATTTTTTATGTAATTCAAACGCCTCGTTAGGTGACTTGGTTGTAATCTTGGCGTCTTGAGATTCAGCTTATACAGCTTAGCGTATTTTTCTGCGCGTGTAGACGGTCGCAACATTACGCGCTTCAAAAACCTGATTCACGTTAACGTGCATATTTCAGCGTGTTCGTCGAACCAATAGTAGTGCTATGTCAGAATCTACATGAAATAGTGCTTATACGAGCAAATAAGTGTGTCAACGTTACAAGCGTTTCCAAAAACGAGCTTATTATTTGTAACCGCCCTTAAAATGATCTTTCAGGTGAACCGAGCAGGCCTCGGCAGCTCCTCCTCCGACATCCGCGCGCTTCGCTCCGCAGCCTCCAAGCTTATGCAGCGCTACATCTCCTCCGACACCCTCGACCTGGACCTCGTGTTCAGCAGCGAGTTCAGCAAGGACGAGCGAGCTGCTCTGCACCAAGTAGCGCAGCGGGCAGGCCTGTCCTCCAAGAGCTATGGTGATGCTGACAGGTCAGTAGCCTGGGGACTGATGCAGCGCTACATGGTCAGTAGCCTGGGGACTGATTCAGCGCTACATCTCCGACACCCTCGACCTTGACCTCGTGTTCAGCAGCGAGTTCAGCAAGGACGAGCGCGCTGCTCTGCACCAGGTGGCGCAGCAGGCCGGACTGTCCTCCAAGAGCTATGGGCATGCTGAGTCTAACAGGTCAGTAGCCTGGGGACTGATACAGCGCTATATGGTCAGCAGCCTGGGGACTGATCCAGCGCTACATGGTCAGCAGCCTGGGGACTGATGCAGCGCTACATGGTCAGTAGGCTGGGGACTAATGCAGCGCTACATCTCTTCCGAAACCCTCGACCTTGACCTCGTGTTCAGCAGCGAGTTTAGCAAGGACGAGCGAGCTGCTCTGCACCAGGTGGCTCAGCAGGCTGGACTGTCCTTCAAGAGCTATGGGCATGCTGACAGGTCAGTAGCCTGGGGACTGATACAGCGCTACATAGTCAGCAGCCTGGGGACTGATGCAGCGCTACATGGTCAGTAGCCTGGGGACTGATGCAGCGCTACATGGTCAGTAGGCTGGGGACTGAAAACCCTAACAACCTCAGTCAATGGTGAAACTGGCTGTAAAAATATGTATTATTAAGGTTAAATTCCTTTGTCCACAGATTCCTAGTGGTGAAAAAGAAGTTAGACCCATTCTCTCTGGTGCGGGCGATCATAGAGAAAGGAGGAGATACGCCCAAATACCGTGTGTTCATACCAGCAGTACTGCAGAGGAACGGAAGATGATACTGTGATTTTAAATAATAAGAGAAACAATGATACAGGCCTCGGCAAACTCCTTGAATATCGGAATTACGCAGAACACGAATTTTGATACGCCTGCGCGCTATTGGTCAGAAGCTTAACTGACCAATAGCGCACGCGGGCGTTCGGGAGATTCGCGCGCGCTATTGGTCACGCGCAAGTGCACATGCGCGAACTTTCCCGCTCTCCGTCGACCGATGTTCGACAAGTTTGCCGATAGTAATACAAAATACTGTTTGATTTATGGATTTCCATACTTGGATTTTTTCAATAGGGTATTTGACAAAAAAAAAATTGCTTTTTATGCAGTTTATTGAATAAACAGCACTAAGCTTTTTATAATTTTGAAATATCTTTTGTATTTTCGGAGTAAGAGAGTTGTAAACTTCACTATTAGACAAGGAGAGCGCTACATGCATGTGACGTCACATACCGGTAGCACCATACACGCGCTATATATAAAATGTTGTTTTAGAAAGAGACACATATACTGGAAATAAATTGCTTTGTAACTCACTAGATTTTTAACCGATTTTAAATATTTTTCAATGGTATTATACTTCTGTGTTGTATTACCGAATAGTCACAAAATATCAAAATTTCAACTACAGTCAAATACCCTATTCCCAGACGAATATGGGTTCGTATCCCATACTACTATCTGATTCAAATGCTATTAGGATACGACCTTTTGGAATTGCGTTACGCGACAGTGATGACTTACACACACACACACACACACACACACAGATAATAGGTATAATGCGTTGCTATTGGTTGCTAACGTTACGGACAAGACAAGCCCAGTTGACGCAATTTTTCGCTCAATGGGCGATTTTCTGACAGGCCATTTAAAAAAAAAAGGTTTCCAAAAGCTTCACTAGATGGCGTTGAACAAAGTATGTACATCTACTGTTACCTCTGGTTTTGTATCTTGGAGCCAACGCATTTAAATACCCTAGAAGCAACATTTCCTATAAAACCGCCTTCAAAAACTGTCCCGAAAGTAGTTAGCAACGGCGAGAGGCACGTTTAGGACGAAAATAATTATCAACTCTAATTTCAATATTCAAAAGTTGACCTTAATGCACAGGTATACGATCTCACTTTAAATGCAGGCGTCCGAGAGTTAAGACATTTTAGAATGTACGCAGGCAGCAAGCTCGTAAATTTTTATTGCTGTAAAGACGAATGTAGGCTGTAAATCAATGGGAATTAGGTCTAGTTCTGTTTGCGCTGTTTTATTACTCTGTGTGAATGTGATAGAAGCATTAATACCGCAGCGCGTGGGAAAGGGACAACTATACAGCCAGCCGCGTGTTTGATGTCTTCAGATTTTTTTTAGAAAATTAAAATTTTAGCACTTTTTTGGATAACTTTTACCATTAATGCATACTATTATCAAAGATGGATTTATTACTGACCGGAAAAACGAAACGCCATCATTTTTTCGAGTGGTTAAAGTATTGTTTTTGCACTTTTTCACGAAGCAATTCGGCTTGGTGACGCTAGGCCGGTTCGCGCGCGACTGGAAGCGAACAAGTGCTTAAACCATGTGTAAGGACTTGTTTTGCGAGACATTTTTTGAGCGCTGTCAGTGAATCTAGGGTTGCTTTAATATCGTTGCTTGGAGCCATTTATTCTTTACTCATTCTTCTTCATAATGAATGGCTTGCTTTGTTATTTATTAACAATTCCGCAAATGGTAATTTTTTCGGGAATGAAAATGACATCTAACATAAACAAAACGTTCCGTTTTATGAAATTAAGGTCATACATGTCGAAGTACACTTTATAACGTTCCGTTTCTTGTGACTGTATAGGTGGAACGGCGCCATCTATTGAGAACTAACAAAACGGGCTGTCAGAAAATCACCCATTCCTAAAGGTATTATCCTAATAGCATTTAAATCGGATAATTTACATTGACACATATCTTTATTAAAACACAATTTTACTCGTATTATTAGTTGATTTTGGTAAAATTACTGATAATTTGCTGTAATGATTGAGAAGTTGACTATTACACCAGAGGTTGCAGATTCGATCCCCGCACGGAACAAAAAATTTTTTAATGATTTCATTTTTGTAATGGTTTTCATACATCCAAACTGATTATTTTTGCCTTGTACAAATAAATAGATGATTGTTAATTGACATAATTGTAAATGTTGTAATAAGTTAATGTAAGGAAATAAATACTTAGTATTTATTGATTATTTATATTTGTTTCATTTTAGTTTTGGAGGTTAGGTTTAAAGTGCAACCTGGCAAGCACATAGGTACTCACCTCTTTGGGTGTGAAGAGGAAACCGGATATGTGCTATGGCACGTAAATGCGTTCGGAACTAAAGACGTTCGTCCCACTTTTCACTAAACTCTCCCGGGTCTCCCCTTTCCACATGCTTGGGACCAACTTTTTTTCTTCTCGGAGGAGAATGCGTTTATGCACCATAACCGCAGGCTAGCTAGACCCGCGGCCGTGTGTGGGACTCGAGACTGAAGCGTCCACTACCCACTAAACTCCCTCGGTTTCCCCGGTGCCAGCCTTTCGACCATAGAACACTTATACCAAGGCTTTCGACTATCAACCAACCCAAGTCTTGCCAGCCTTCATAAATGGTGTTAAAACGCATTGTGTGATTATTTTCAATAATGAGGGTACATATATGTACATAAGTAATTCTTTTTATTTTGTATCGCCGTAACCTTAGCTCAAAGATGAAGAAAATCAAAATGTAAACCCTACCCCAGTTATTATTCGAATCTAAATATAATATGAAAAGTCTAAAAACTAAACCGAGGCAAACATGTGAACTAGGGATTTATGGGATTAGAAACCTACATTTTCTACATAATGTGGGGTGACGAAAAATCATTGAAAGAGACACGAGATCATCACGACTCTGATTATGATCTTGACTACCCGCATTTATTCGGATACTCATCTATCAGGTAATTCGTATTCGAATACAATACTGCAGATTACATCTCGAATATAAATTTATAGGGGCTCGATCGAATGATCTAGTATAAAAACCATTGCATTTTTCGGGAAAATACACAACATTTTCAACTGTGAAATAGAACAGACAACGTAAAGATTTCCCGCCAAATTCTGAATTTATACTTTTTAAAATGACATCGAAGTTAGCATACGCATTAGCAGCATACTGCCTACTTTATGTTTTAGTAAGAATAGATTGTTCTATTGTAAGACCGAACAATGTTCCAAGAATTGGGAGAAGCGAGGAAAGTGCTGGTATGTATGACCAGGAAATGGGCTATGTCATTAAAACGAACAAGAATATACCGCGTATGGGACGGAGGAACTACGATTCGGTAAGTTTGATCTTAGAACAGTAAATTGTAATTCTTAAAATGACATTTTTAATGGCACTTGTACTTTCACTGGGCGCTTGTTGATTTGGGTTGGGTACACAGCAGACTGATACCACCATATTTTTTGGAGGTGAGGATATGATAAGGTTCAAATCCCCAATCGAACCAAATGGGATTCGGTTTTTCGGTTCAGAAAAATACTCAGTGATCAGTCACAGTCCGGTCGGAGTCTGGTAGTTAGTTGGCGGTGTACAATACCCTCGTGCCTCGGAGGGAGAACCTCTATAAGCCGCTGGCACTACGCCTGATCTCTCTTCGGCCGTGTCAGATAGACTGCTCTTCTCACCGTGTTTTGAGAGGAAGGGAATTGAGAGTCCACCTGTGCTTGCGCACTTACTTACTTGTGCTTTATACTCGTAGTTGGTATAATCGCACACACAGGCTCCTGTACCCGAAAAATCTAGGACATTCATTTAATTTTGTACTTAGTTGGTTAATTGATGATTTATTCTGGTTTCAGGGAAATCGTTACGACATTCCAAAGTTCTATCAGCTCCCTGAAGAAGCGTTTGAGCAATATGCAGGTAGTTTTTAATATTATTACTTATTTACTTTATTTCACGATATTTTCCATTTGTTACCTTTAAACATTGTTATATCTATTTCAGCGAAGCGTCCCAGCTATAATCAAGATGTAAATGAAGAAATCTATGAAAGCCGCTTTGAAAATGCTATGAAGAAATGAGTTCATGCAATGAAACATTATGTAACTCAAGAGATGAGATAACCGGAACTTCGCTATTCTATTCGGACTATTTGTAAAAATATTCTAGTCTTTTCGTGTTTGTATTATGCATTTATCAAAATAAAAGCATTGAACTTTATCTCAACGTGATTTTCATGTTCTTTCAAATATTTTGATTAGGGGATTAGCTTTCAATTTTGGTATAAAATCTTTCGTGTAAAGGAACGTAAAGCTGTCAATGTCATAATTACATTTATAACACAACAAAATTCAAAAGTATTTTAGGCACTTCTTCTATCTCACTTGCACAACCCTATTTCTGTATATCTTTTGTCTTCTTCTAGCGTGATATTTGGTCTCAACCATATTAGGACTCTTTACATTGATACATTTCTTCCACGGATTTTGTGGAAGAAAAATCCTATTTATTTTGGTTGTTTTCTCCATAAATCTACAGTGCAATAATAAAAACTAAAAATGGTGTTGACGATGGACATTACCTTGCCCGAAGAGGCGGAATTGACCGTTCCTGAGGTCAATGTATCAACAGCTACTTTAACTGCTGGTTCTTTTCATTTAGGAAAATACTGTGAACAGGCTAATAATGTGAGTAATAATTGATAATAATTCATTCGACACCCGTTCTTCATTATTTGCTACTAAAATATAATTATAGTAAGTGTATTAAGTTATAATTGATTGCATAATCTCACTTTGAAGAGGTTATGTTTTGTTATGATTTTGATAAAATTCCTATTTATAAAAAAATCGAAATCAATTATGGACGAAATATATTATAATAACAAAATGATATATTCGTAAAGTCGTTAAGTGTATTAGTGTTATTTATTCATAAACAAACAACAATTAATGGTTAATTTTTATATTGTTGTGAAGATTATAATTTGTTATGTTAACAAATTGCTTTTGGCTGCTACGTTTTCTTGGATAATATCCACTCAACGCCGAACCGGCACTCGGGTGCCGCATAACAATAGATTTTCTATTGTGTCTAGTAATCCGGGGCTAGAAGGAATATTAGTGTTTTTTTATTGCTATGTGTTACAAGACGCGCAGATCGTACACCTGATGGTAAGCACCACGTCTGCCCTTAGACAGTTCAGTGCCAGACTGTTACTGTCTGGCACCGCCCTGCACCCGCTACACCGAGACAACAGTTATTAGGTCTTATATACTCAGTAATTTCACTAAATGAATATTAATTGTGTATGTATAGTTAGGTACATGAAGAAGATGTTAAATATTAAATCTCTCTTCTATTTTTATCAGTTTTTGTACTATTGATAAATAGTTGTTATATTAAGTGCAATAATTAAATACCTTTTTTAATAGTGTTTATTCTGTTTTATAATTCATTTTTAATAAAATATAATTAATCCAGATTGATAGAGGACTATTTGGTAGGCCTTTTTATGTTACCCCTGGTGGGGAAAGTTACCAGCTCAGAGCTACTGTCAAGCGGTGTATACATATAAGGGCCGCCTTATAGAAGATCAAGTAGGCCATACTCCTGTGTGAGACAACACTGACTCGATGAAATACTTCCAGGAATTCATGCTCTGTCGCATCGAGGAGGACGATCCGCGCAAGTGTGTCAAAGAGGGCAAAGCCGTCACTGCCTGCACTATGGAGTTCTTCCGGAAGGTGAAGACCGCTTGCATGAGCGAGTTCAACCAGTATGCAAACTGCATTGACAAGAGTTCTGGAGATTATTCCTTGACTTTGTAAGTATCGTAGTATTCTGTTGTCTTTTGTACACAAGGCTACGCAAATCTTCGATACTTGACGATTTAGACCTACACTAGTTGCGTCGCCGACATTCGTCCCGCGACTCGCGTATGTACTTTGTATCGCAGTAGTCGCTTGGAGACTAAACTCGTCGACTATCGAAGATTTGCATAGCCATGTGTACGAAGGGCCTTAGTGTTCAGACTCACACTATCTCACAATTGAGATAAGGCCTGTGTTTGGCTGTGGAAACGTATATAGGCTGATGATGATGAGTGTTCAGACGATCAGCCAGACTGAAAACGCGAGCGCAACGCGATAGCCACGCGACAAACTCGAACATTGTAATGAATGGTGTTTGTTAATAATCGTACTTGTACAGGTACTGGCAAACTTCTTGAATATCGGGTGGAGATTGCGCAGAACACGAATTTTGACACGCCTGCGCGCTATTGGTCAAAAGCATACCTCTGGCCAATAGCGCGCGCGGGCGTTCGGGAGATTCGCGTGCGCTATTGGTCACGCACCCGCAAGTACATGCGCCAACTTTCCCCCTCTCCGTCCGTCGACCGATGTTCAACAAGTTTGCCGGTACCTGTACAATGTACATAGGTTTGTTGTAACTTACGTTGGTTTTCCAATAAATTATATAAATATATTGTATTGAGTGTCCGTTGTTGACGGTTGTGAGTGTGAGTGCGGGCGATGACTTACGTACGCCACACCTCCTTCTTCAAGTGGCCGTAGTAAATGTGCAGGCAGCGAGCGGTGAGCTACGCTACACTCAATAGAAGCTCTCTGCGCTAATACTGTAGACACTCAAAAAAAAGTTTATTTTTATAAATAACAGATGTCCATTTTGTCCCGGGGATCGGCTGGTCAATAGCCACAAGCTAGCACCGACTCGTCCTAATCGGGTGTGAAGGAGAAACCGGGGGAGTTTAGTGGGTAGTGGACGCTTCAGTCTCGAATCTCACACACGGCCGCGGGTCTAGCTAGCCTGCGGTTATGGTGCATAAACGCATTCTACTCCGAGAAAAAAAAAAAAGATGTCCATTTTGTTGTTGGACTTTATAGCAACAATATATTCGTATGGATATATTTAATGTGTAACATTGTAACTTGTCCCCAGCTGCCGCAAGACTCAGGGTGTGTTCGACAAGTGCATGTTAGATAAACTGAACTTAGAGCGACCGGACTTTGGATACTTCTGCGAGGCGCGCGTACACAACACTAAGAGGTAAGGCTTTCTCGCTCTACTATATGACTGTTGTGAGTGTCGGAAAACAAGTTCAGTGTTTGCCATTTAAGGTACTATCAGATTCAAATGTTATTAATTAGGATAATACCACCAGGTGGTAGGTTCCTGTACTGGGCCGTCTAGGTGGGTACCACCGCAGTGCCAGATATTTTCCCGTGAAATAGAAGTGTGTCAAGCAGTTCAAGCACTTCTGTGTTTCGGGGAAAGGGCACTGAAGTAGGCACTAAATTACTGGGTATATGAGACCTAATAAGTGTCGTCTCGGTGCAGCGGGCGCAGGGCGGAGCCAGACAGTAACTGCTTAGTTACTGTTTGGCACTGAACTGTCTAAGGGCAGACGTGGCGCTTACTATCAGGTGTACGATCTGCTCGTCTTGTAACACATTGCAATAAAAAAAAATCCATCGGGCAGATTCGAACCATCGTCCTCACGTATTCGGAGTAACGTTTACTAGCGTTTTTGTTTTACTATGCTCGAAAGCTTCTCCGAAAAAAAAAATTGATTTTACTGCTTATTAATTAATACTTTTATCTCCCCAGGCCAAAACCTCTGCCGGAGCCGAAGGCGGAGTACCCGGACGCGACGCCCGCGCTGCCCGAGAACGCCGAGAAGAAACCAGCTCGCTTCGGCAACCGCTTCTACTGGATGACCGAATAAGCGCTGGTGAGTGCAAGTGCACCGAACAGCAGTGGTCTCTATACGATATTGTTATCAAATAACAACACAGGCTATGAAGCCTATGTCTTTCCGGACTTGTTAATTATACAGGGTGTCCCAGAACTTAACGTCAAGCCGAAACGGGGTGACAAGATTGATCGTAACCATCATGAGAAAAAACAGAAAAAAAATCTATCCCATGCAGTTTGGAAATTATGGGCATTTAAGAAAAACCTAAAAATTTGGTCAAATTGTAACCATTTTTCGGATATTGTGGTGAATTTTCATTATTTTTGTTCATTTAAACTTTGGAACCGTAACCCTAAATAACATTTCTAGAACCACAGTCAAAAATAATGACACAACTGCCCCAAGTTTTCTAGAATTAAGACTATTTGTTAAACTATGAATTTAAATTTTTTAAAGTTTGTCGACTTTGAAAGGCTCTCCTTTAAAAAAAATTTACTAAAGTGCCTTTGCATGTGCCATAAAAAGTTCGCGCATTTAATCAGGATTGTAAAATGGTACAATACTTTTTAGTTTTATACTAAAAAAAAACTAGTAAAACAATAAAAACCTCGAGTAACCCGATTTTAGCTAACCCATTTTACTCGGTTCAAATGTTTTTTATTCGCAAAAGCTCTTGGTAGGTTCTTAATTTTTACGGCAAAATGATGAGAGAGATGGATAGTGGACATGTTTGCCATGAGCGAACGAGACAGATAGTGACGCCACTTTTACCAAAGTCAACAAAAGTAAGTAAAATTAATAAAATAATGAAAAATCTTGACCTAGTTTAGTTTAGGTTTATTGGAATAAACGTCAGATATGGAAGTTACATTTTTTATTCAAATTGTTTACCATCAATACACGCCCTACATCTTATTAAAAAAGATCTAGATATTAGTCGGGCATATCCTCGAGAGTTGATGTCCTCAGCAGCTTGAGAAATTCGTTTACGCAGCTCGGCTTGACAGCGTAGCCGGCATAGGCTTTGAATAAACTATTTCTTTGAGAACGCCCCAATAAAAAAAATCTGGGGGAATTTAAATCTGGGGACCGGGCTGGCCACGAGATAGTACCTGAACGTCCAATCCACCTTCCCGGATATTCCTGGTCAAGGAAATCTCTTACTTGCACTGCTTGTTGATACCACATGTGGCGACGATCTGTTAGTGGTACGTCCTCTAACAAACATCTCTCACACCAATAAAAAACATTTGAATAAAATCATTTGAACTGAGTAAAATGGGTTAGCAAAAATCGGGTTACTCGAGGTTTTTATTTTTACTAGTTTTTTTTAGTATGAAACTAACAAGTATTGTACCATTTTACAATCCTGATTAAATGCGCGAACTTTTGATGGCACATGCCAAGGCACTTTAGTACATTTTTTTTTAAAGGAAAGCCTTTAAAGTGGACAAAGTTTGAAAATTTAAAATTATACTTACTTTTGTTGACTTTGGTAAAAGTGGCGTCACTATCTGTCTCGTTCGCTCATGGCAAACATGTCCACTATCCATCTCTCTTATCATTTTGTCGTAAAATTAAGAACCTGCCAAGAACTTGTGCGAATAAAAAACATTTGAACTGAGTAAAATGGGTTAGCTAAAATCGGGTTACTCGAGGTTTTTATTGTTTTACTAGTTTTTTTTTAGTATAAAACTAACAAGTATTGTACCATTTTACAATCCTGATTAAATGCGCAAACTTTTGATGGCACATGCCAAGGTACTTTAGTACATTTTTTTTAAAGGAGAGCCTTTCAAAGTCGACAAACTTTGAAAATTTTAAATTCATAGTTTAACAAATAGTCTTAATTCTAGAAAACTTGGGGCAATTGTGTCATTATTTTTGACTGTGGTTTTAGAAATGTTATTTAGGGTTACGGTTCCAAAGTTTAAATAAACAAAAATAACGAAAATTCACTACAATAACCGAAAAATGGTTACAGTTTGACCAAATTTTTAGGTTTTTCTTAAATGCCCATAATTTTCAAACTGCATGGGGTAGATTTTTTTTCTTATTTTTCTCATGATGGTTACAATCAATCTTGTCACCCCGTTTCGGCTTGACGTTGAGTTCTGGGACACCCTGTATGTACCAATTTTCATCAAAATGAGTTCAGTGGTGAAGTGTAAAAGACAGACAGTTACTTTCGTATATTTTATTAACATGTATAATTTTTTATCATGTTTCAGAATCCAGTTACCAGCGCCGCTCCACCGCAGTCAAATGTTTGAGATAACACATAGAAATCCGGAAAAACTGGAAATAGCGTCGTAATATTAAGTCAACTGGAAAACTGGAAATAGCTTCGTAATATTAGTCAAAATAAACCCTTTATTTAATCTAAAATCAAGCCGGTTTTTTATAAGATTTAAGTCATGTTTTTTTATATTTGATTTAAGTTATGATTCTATAATATTAAGCCTACTTTTATGTAAGGGAAATGTTTTCTTAAAAGTTGTGATAAATCATGAAACTTTTCGGAATATTTAATTTCTAATGTGTTATTTTAAGCGATTTATAGCTATTTAAATGATGTAGAATAATAAAATATTGTTGATTAAGTTGTGTTTTTATTTTTTAAAATACTTCAGTCGGTTCTTCACCCACATGGCAAAAACTAAGTAGAGTTGGTCTGTGGATTGTAGTCCATTTTCATTTAATGTGGCCTCGATACTCGAAGTTGTTTCGGAGAGTTTCTGTGTAAGTTAATTTTTAATATTCAAACAGAATAAAATTCTTAGCACATTATTTGTAAAAGCCATAATAATTTACCACAATTATATTAATTATACATTTTTTACATAATATATTTTCGTTATTATATGTACGACTGCGTAATCAGTCAGTACCATGAAGTTAAAGAAAAACTGGAGGCCACACTCTCCATACCTACTTGAAGCAAAATTGACAGCATTTTGTCGCGCTCCTTAGGTCCCCCTCCTCTCTTTCTAATATATAAAGTTAGAAAGAGAGGAGGGGGACCTAAGGAGCGAGAAAGAATACATACCTACTTGACTTCACTTATATGTACTGAGTTTGGCCTCCAGATTTTTCTTTAACTTCATGGTCAGTACTCGCACGCGCTCCCCTTCTCGCTGGGTTTCAATGACGTTCAATTAAAAAACAACGTCATTGCTGGGTTCACATGAATTGATTAAACGAGGGTAGATAGCGAAACGAAACGCATTTAACACATAATTTGACAATGTAGAGAAAAAACGAAACGATTCTCCTGCGTTCTGTCAATGTCAAGCACTCACGAAGATAGTGGTGCTAAAGGGCATAATGTTCAATATCGATAAATATTATTTATGTTGAATATGTATACGTTTTCTACTTTGTATTGAATTTGTTTTATGAGCAAATGATGATCACGGGTTCAATCAACTCAGTTTATCGAACACAATTCGGATTTGTGAACCGAACCACGCATTTGGCAAGTTAAGCGTGGTGATTCCGTCAGCATTCTTAATTGTGATATTGATACTTTTCTTTAACAATAGCTTACATTTTGTTACTTATTACTAGCAAGTAAGACATATACCAGATCTGTAATTCTAGTAATGGCTAAATATGAACAATAAAATACTTATTCTTACTAAAAACTTAAACCCTCTTATTACAAAAAACATCGCTAAAACAGGTTTAAAACTGTACTTGTTAGTACAGGTTTAGGAACGGACTATTTTTTAAAACTTTCCTTATTACAAAACAAATACCAACATAAGAATAATTTACTGGTACTAACTCGTTCAGTGCGTTTCATTTTACAAGACTTTGTTTTATGTCATGTTTTAAAATCTTTAAATAAGGCAGTAAAAATAATAATTCTTTATTTATAAATATGTTTTAGTAATGTAAGAAAAAGTAACATATATTTTTAATTTTCTGTTCACAAATTTAAGTGATTCTTTTCAAAAATTGTCTTCCTATACGTAGAACGGAGCGAAATTTCAAAAGTGTTATCTTTTGACGTTTGAAAGTTAGTCCATAGTAAAACTAGGGGTATCGGCGGACTTTCTTGGGTCTAACTTTAGTACTCGAAATGAAGTAAAACTTCGTTTTGTAATAGCGTTTGTCTTTAGTCAGGAGTTAAGTCAGGACTAAGCTCGGTTTAATTTTTAAACCACGTTCTGTAATAAGAGGGGAAGTGTTTCTTACGGTAAGCAATCAAAGAGAGTTTAAATACGTACAGTATGAATTAATCTACCAGCTAGTAGTGGGTAATATCGGATTTTTACAATATCGAATCGAAACTATATATTGATATCTGATATCGGATTCTGAAACTATATATTATTTGAAACTATATATTGGTGTATCGGAGTATCGGACTGTGAAACTATATATTGGTGTATCGGAGTATCGGACTGTATTTGGTTACACTAAACCTATAAAACGATGTGTTCTGAAACTAGATACTGTATCATGACACGATATTTTCATTGTGATTTATTTCTTAAAACTGACTCGATTAGTTACTTTAGGTGTATAAAGGATGCTTTAATAGTATTTACTTAGTTATTTGTGTTTCAGTAAGTACTGCATTAATAAAGATCGTATTTAGAACTTCTAAATACGATGTTTATTAATGCAGAACTCATTAGTAGTAACTAAAAGCATGAAATACATAAACTTAATAATACCAACCATCGAATCTATTAATAGAATAACAAAAGTTAGAAATGGATCACCAATGCTATGAGTTCAAGGACGAAGGTCCGTGAGAGTTACGTAAAATTGCAAATCGAAAATGCATCTTATTGCTGACAAAATAAGGTCTAATAAAAATGTGTCAAAATACACAAGAAAGTATTGAAACAACCTTATTCTTATACAAATAAGGTTTAGAATTGTACGAAAACACGACTAATGCTATTTCACTCACTCACAAATCCTTTCTTTAGCTCGTATCGCAACGCGATACGGTTTAATATCCTTTATCGATAGGTCTTGGATATCGAGCTAGATATCAAATCGAGACGCATCGCATCGATCCAGCAATATCGTGTATCACCAAATATATAGTTTGGATACGCAGCGATATCGGATTTTACGATATTGGCCTGATATACGATTTAATATCTATATACGATTTGTATCGGCCATTCCTACTACCAGCTAAATAAACCTATTCATTGCCTTTCCAATAAAATAATAATTTAAATTAAAATACATAATATTAATATTGTCAGTAGATTCACTAATGATCGATGGGTGTGTGTGTTTGTATCGACAAATAAAACAATATCGCACAACACTAATCTTTGACAATGGAGAATGTTACTAGGTATGCCAAATCGCTTGAAATTTTGTCTCAGTAATGCCTGTATGTATACAAATACACTAGTTTTTGTTGTAGTCAAAAATACCTAGTAGTTTTGATTCTATAGGCATTCAAAGTTTCGAAAAATATCGAGTCCCGCTAACAGTCACGTGACCGCTTGTGACGTCACATCACAACCCGCCGCGCGGGCCGAGCCCGGCTTAGTACAAGTTGCATAGCTTGCGCTTGGCTTGTGCAGTATTTTGTTGTGTTTTCGTTAATAGACTTAATAGTAAATATTATTCAATTAATAATATGGACGAAAAAGGGCAATCGGATAATATAATCTACCTAAAATAGATAGATTAATGGTTGCGCATTATTTAACAACAAATAGTGATTTCGTTGCCGCCGAAATGCGAGGAATATCAAATAGTAAAAGTATCTACCTACCATTCAATGTTTATGTTATAGACAACAAATAAAAATGTAGGTATTATAGTTTTGTAACTATAGGTAATTAAAGTGGGTACGTATGTACATTAGGTACCGCTCTTCTTAGTAAATTTAAATAAATACATACCTACATAGGTACATTGATATATTGCAAACTAGCTTCCGCCAGCAGCTTCGCCCCCGTTTCCCTCGGGAACTGTTCATTTTCCCAGGATTAAAAGTAGCCTACCTACCTATATGTTATTCCAGACTTCGTCCAGACTCCAGATCCATTCAGTAGTTTTTGCGTGAAAGATAACAAGTAAACACACACACACTCACAAACTTTCGCGTTTATAATATTAGTAGAAACTAGGATAGTACCTAGGAATAAGAGCGGTAAGGTAACGCACTATCCGATCCGAATCCGATTAGAATCCAATCCGTCTCCGTGAAATAACGGTCCGGAGTATTTCTAGTGATTTACGAATTAGATCCGTCATCCGAATGTCTTTGTGATTTTGATTTCACGGAGACGGATCGGATTCGGATCGGACGTAGTGCGTAAGCGCTCTTAGGATGTAAGTAAATATAGTGTTGTATTTTTTTTTACTTACAAAATACGTAAGGCCATTTATTTTTAAAAGAAGCTTATTTCAGATCAGCAAGAGACAGCTATGGCGATGATGCTATTAGTCATGTTCAAATAAAAAGACCTACCTAGGTGATGTATGTTATGTAGAATCACGCCAGAACACCGCATACGTACCACACCATAACATTGCATTCTAAACTGATAAGGATCAAGAAGTTTTAAATGTAACCTGCGAAGATTGTGCCGCCAGCAGAGGAGCCTCAACGTCCTTTGGAACTATAAAAAACAACTTTTCCTGCGAATTGGTAGTTGTATTTTTACATTTAGGCACACCACATGATTTCCTAGTATTTGGATTGGACATTTTTAAAAGTATTTAGGTTTAATTTCGATGGCACGGGCGCCGAACGCTAGCGGACTGAGTGCGCCAGACTGAGCGAGTTGTACTATGACGTCACACCGGCACCAGCAGCCCGCGCGTGCGGTTACAACTTGTTTTACTTCTAAATCGGAAACTAATTGACGTATCGAAGTAATTCTTTCACTAGTATTTTTTATTTTTTACAAAGAATATGGAGTGCTAATAATCAAAATTAGTTAACATTCTTCATTATTATTATTTTGTTTGCTTGCTTTTTTTTATGTTCATGAACTTGTGAAGCGAGTTTAATGATTGGTATACCTTCAATGTTTATTTACGTCGAGTATTCACCGTATTCGTAACATGTCGAGGAAAGTACAGCTTATCCAATTTGAGGCGAGTGATCCTCCAAACCCTCATAATAATAATAGAGAAGTGTATAGTAAACTTAAGACGCGTAGGCAGAAAGCCGAATGGAGGAAAACCAAGCTCTGGCGGTATGTGGACTATACGGAGAAGCTTGACGATGGAAGAGGGAGAAGGATTATTTACAGGGACTCCCTATTTGTCACTGTAGAAGGCCTGGATAACATGACGTAAGTGTTTTAAACGGCTGTCCAGAGTTGACCTATACAGTCAACAAAAACATGCTAAACCTTCGGAAGGATAAGGGGTTACTCATTTCCCCACACATTCAAAAAAGATGCGATAACTTTTTATATGTTCATTGAGGGCAGTTGTGTTTTTCAGTATTCTCTTATTTTATCTTACAGTAGCATATCTCACTACATTTTGCTTTATAAACCTCGCTGGGGTTGCCGACCCCACTATCCTTTTACGTTTGTTTTTTGGCATGATTGATCAGGCCAGTATTAGTTCTATGATACTCTATGTTGCTGCTTAACCACTCAACGCCGAACCGGCACTCGGGTGCCGCATAACAATAGATTTTCTATTGTGTCTAGTAATCCGGGGCTAGAAGGATTAACACCCTAAAACTCTTGCCACAGGCTAGTAGTGTAAAAAATACCAAAAGTTTATTTATTAATTTATTTTCAGAGACCCAACAGAGCAAATACTACCGCAAGATTACTTCAAAGATCAACCATGCTCGCAGAAGCATGTGATGAGCAAGCCCAACAGGCTGGAACAGTGGTTTAACAAGGCTAATGCCAAACCGTTGAATAGCAGTAAAGCAGAGAGGTCAGTTTAAATTTTTTTAATGCTAGATCTGTTAGTAGACATGCACACAGCCTAACTGGTGGTTCGGCAAGTGCACTCCATCAGGAAGTGTTTCTCAATGTGCTGCCACATAATTATGATTACTGAATATTGGCTCAAGAGATGAAGATTACTGGCTCCCACATTAATATTTCTGAAACACACCTTGAACTTTCGTGGTGGCAGATTTCACCTGTAGGGGTGGTAGCTAGCCAGTCTATCTCTGTCTGGGTGTTTCTATGTATAATATAATTCTGGGATAAAAAGTAGCCTGTCCTTTTCCTAGGGCACTAATTGATGTATTGAATTTTATTATTTTATTGGTCCAGTGTGTGTGTGTAGCAGCCAAACAGACTTCCTTTCGTATATTTTTTTTATAATAATTTAAAGGAGGAAAATGAGCAATCGTGTCACCTGATGGTTTGTGCTCACCATCGCCCATAGACATTTGCAACACCATAGAAATTGCATAATATGCGTTAAGGAATATTCGTACATACATACATATTATGTATACACATTTATAATAACGGTAGGTATGGATATAGTCTGAACAATATTTTGTAATGTTTTTTGTCCAGCATGATGCAGAAGATGGGCTGGAGTGGCGGCGCGCTCGGGAAGACAGGGTCCGGTATCACAGAGCCCATCACACCCAACATGTCGTATGTATGTACCAATAAGCTTATTTCCTACCATGAGGCCGCGCCAGGGGTTGTCACTCCGCAATTTAGGTATATTCAGCCAGCGCACCACTCGGTGGGGTTTATGCCAGTAGGCTGTCGCTCGGCTCGCACGACAGATAAGGTCGCGCGACCGCATACTTAAAAATATTTTTATATGCTTTTCCCAATACCGGAATCCCGGAAACCACAAATCCTGCAATGTCTCTATATGGAATTGATATGTTTACGAAATCAACGTTTGTAATGCTTAATCTATTTATTTATCTTTCAAGTAATAATAAATCAACCAGGTGCAAAACTTCGCAGCTCTTATAGCGGCAATCTGTGAAAATGTCTACGGTCTTAGTAATAGTGTACAGTGTACCCCATTAAAAGGAACCTAAAGAATTAAACTTTTAAATTTTGTTACAACAATTTTTACGTTAGCTGAATAACATTTGACCTGTATATTCCAGGCGATGTACCACAAAGGCCTAGGTACCGTCAAGACCGAGGTACCCGCCATCGCCATGAGCAAGAGGCAGATGCGTCGCCTGCCCACAGCGGAGAAGCTGCAGCAGCGTCAACAGAGGCTCAACGAGAAGGAGTCCTTTAAGATTAATGTGTTGAGGACCATCCTGGAGTTCGTGAGGAACGAGGATGAGGTAGGCTATGTATGACACATTTTGTTCTGTAATGAATGAATGAATGAATGAATGCATGCAATTTTATTTCAATCAACAAGGATCATACATTACATAATACCTACATATTAAAAATTATACAAACAAATTAATAAATTATAAAATCAAATAAAATTACACAATAAAACAAATGTCACATAAAATTGATACACATAAAATTAATAAAATAAATTAAGATTCAAAATAATATTTTATGACCAGCCTGTACATGAACCATATTGCAATGGGTTAGGTAATGTTGGTAATGTCCTTCTAGCCGAGTTTTCAGCAATGGCGACCGATCTTTACTCTCATAACATAGTGGGACAGCAGTCTTACACAACCGAACAGAGATCAGGCGCAGGACATCGGCTTAAGTGTTTTCGAAGCACGGGGGCTTTTTACTTCTGTGTGACTGTATACCGACCAGGAAAACCCCATCACAAATTTTTTTTGGTCTGTCCCAAGATACGACCTCTGGCGTGGCTGTCCCATGGGGGATAACTAAAAAACTCCAATTACAGGTGCACACAGCATTGATACACAAAAAAACACAAAAGAAATAAAAAAGTCTATATGAGTAAAGAATATCTTGTTTTGATTGATTTATAATAAACTTCTATTGGTTCCAGGTGGAGATCCTCTTCGACTGCCTCCTAGCGAACCACCAGCGCAAGCAGATCCACCAACTAATAGAGGCCATCCGCTCGCTCGAGGGCCTCTCCGACGCCAGGCTGAAGCCAGAGAGCCTGGCGTTCCTCGATCTGGTCTACAGGATCACCAGGTTCAACAGATACCTACTCATGACGCAGAGCGAAGGGGTGATGCCGTACCGGTAAGTAGCTGCAAGAACCGATTTTGACATTCGTGACCGATTTCGACATTCGGGATCGATTTTTACTTTCACGACAAGATTTGCCATTTATTTATTTATTTATAAAAACATTATTGACCACACAAGTTAGGTACAAAAGGCGGACTTAACGCTAGAAGCATTCACGACCGATTTAGACACATTACGACATTTTGTCTTTGGACAAAATCGGCCGAAGTTTTGGGACTGTTTCAAATTGGTGCTGAAATCTCAACCCATTTTAAAGCTGGAATTAATCAAAATTTCAATATTTTTTATAAAAAATATTTGACCTACTTAATAGAAGCATTTTTTTAACGAATTTTAATACAGTTTGAATCAATTTGACAATTATTTTTAACTTCCCGCGTGGAATGGCCTAAGACAAACCAAACCTTTGGCTTCGGTCGGACACTAAAATTGCTTGATTAACAAATCCAAATTTACTTTCACAGGTACCTCTGCTTATTCAAGAAAGCACCTCCATTCATGTATCTCGTCACAACCTTAGATCTAAGAGACCAACCAAAGATAGTACAACAAGCACAACAGCCGAAAATCCGTAACGTAAAAGGTAAAACCATAATTAAATATAGCAAACACAGGAACATGTATTTGAGAAATATTGAAAAAGAAGAAAAAACACCTGAAATCGATGAAACTGTGTTGTGGCTATTCGAAGATTGCCCTAAAAGAGATAATAAAGATGGGAATGAAACTAAAGATAGTAAAGATTCGAATAAAGATGTTAATAAAATTAAAGATAGTAAAGATTCAAATAAAGATGTAAATGAAATTAAAGATGAAAAAGATTCTGTTTGCAAAGAAACGGATAATGTAGTAGCTGAAACATCTAAATGTACAGATACTGTTAAAAATGAAACATGTAATACAAGTGTTATTAATGCTAATGAAAGCAATAAAGATTGTATTAAAAAAGATGAATTATTAAATAAAAATAATACAAGTTTTAACAATAATGAAAAAGCAAGCACTTCGTCCTATAAAGAAATGAATGAAACAGTTACAAAGAAACCTAAATATGAGGATGACAGATTTGATGAAGACAATTTCGATTACTCAAATAAATGTGATGATTACAACAATTATGATGATTATGATTACATTGTAGATGATGAAAACATGGACAATGATGAAGAATTATCTGAAATAGTATACGAAGGTGAATCACAAAATCAGTTTATTGATCACAAAACATTACTTCGTAACAAAATTGTATCATATTTTGCTGAGTTCGTACAATTGCCTCAATTCAGAGAGTTTAAGTTCCTCGGTAAGTTCAATGATGAAGAATTTCAAGTTGTTGATGATTTTACGAAGCAAGTCTGGTTGTATCTGAACGGAGATCCTATTGATAATGCTGATTTGGTGTCTGTGATGCGAGGAGCGGAGTGCGGGTTTTCTATGCAGGAGGATTGCAATGGCGCTACTGCGTAAGTATTTGAATAAATTGTAGAAAAGTATAGTCCGCGTCAACTTAGTTGGCTTGTCTGAAGTCAGCTGCTTGCGGTCGTTTGCGCAGGAGTCTCTGACACGTACATTTGTGTTCTGCGCAGGTTCGCACGATGTTCAGACAAGCCAATTAAGTCGACGCGTATTATAACAGATTTTGGTTACCTAATTAATAAATAAAATAGTCACTGATTGAATGATTAATCATGCAGGTCTTTGTACAGTCGCCAGCACATCAGACTACCCTAATCTGTCAAATTTCTACAAACAATTTTCAGCTTTATTCACTTCACATAGAGTTCTCTTTCAATTGAGGATTTTTGACAGATTAGGGCAGGTTGATCTGCTGCCGTCCGTACATATTTGAACACAAAATTAAAGAAAAGATAAAAAAAACTTAACAGCATTTACCTTCTATTTTTCAGGATAATGAAGATACTCCACAACACAGGGTCGATCGAGGAAGATGAATCTATGTTTTAAGTGAAAATAAGTACTATGTTTATGCACAATTTACTGCAAGATTGATGGTTTGTCCTAGGTGGGCGACGCGACGCGACGCGACGCAATGCGACGTACGTAATGCGACCAATACTTCACGCGACGTGTGTCCTATGTCCGTGCGCGACAAACGCGGCAGTAGTGTTTTAACCATGGGCAAATATACTGCGTTATTACTAGAAAATTCATATTTTAAATACTTAGCCCTACAGAAACTTCGTAAACATAGAAGAAAGACAACAAATATTATATATTTAGAGCGAAATAAATCTGTCAAAAGTGTATTCATACTCCTTAACAAAAGTCGCGCGTCGTCGCGTCTTGTCGCGCAAAAAACAAGTCCGCATTACGTCGCGTGTCGTCGCGCACTGACTAACGCGACAACGTAGGCCACTATCATACACAACGACCATTTGACATTTAGGTACGCGTCGCGTCGCGTTGCCGCGTTTGTCGTTCACCTAGGACAACGGGTAACATTCTTTATTCATATAGAGATATAGATCAACTTCTAACTTATTTAAAAAAGACGATCAGTCGGTTTCGCCTCTAGCCCGGATCTCACTGTTAACTGACAGATATCACGAAAATAACCGTCAGTGGTAAAACTGTCTTACGGACAGTTTAATAGATTATTATATCTTTTAATCAATAAAGTTCTATTTATCTTAGATATAAATAGGAGTATATTTCTAATTCTTGTGAGTTAAGACTACTTTATTTACAATATTTTATCTTATACATCTCAAAATATCAATTTTTATGTAGATAAAAATTATATGAATGTGATTTATTCCATAGTTCTGTTTTATTTTCGGGTGCCCCACAGTGGCTACGCAAATGAGCATGTACTCTCCATGTACAGTTAAAAGCACGTCAGACTATACTTTGGACTTTGTACCACTCTTGTGTCGGGGGCATAAAGTGCTTTTATCGAACTGCAAGTGTTTACCGTTATGTGCTGTTGACCGTACCATGGAAAAGATACAGCCAACACACAGCATAAGCTAAGTGCAGGGACCAAGGGCGTCGCCAAGGGGGGGCAGGGGGGGGAGCAGCTGCCCCCCCCCCCCTAAAGATCAAATGTAGCTAGTCGCAAAGCGGTAACGCTTCATGCTTTCGGCGTTCATATTTTTTCTTCTAAATAATATTGCCCCGTTGCCCCCTTAATCATAAGCTGGCGACGCCCTTGGCAGGCCAGGGACTATTGCAAACCTAGGGAAAATTAATTTAGTCCGTGTCTATATTCTACAAACGTCCTACAAACGTCCTACTGCAGGACAAAGCTTATTATAGTGGAAATTTAAATTCTATTGAGATCGATTGGACCTAAATTGCACCACCTGAAAGAATAAATATTATATTCGAATAAATAAAAATACAGTGTTTTTGAATAAATTATATTTAAAGAGTTACCTTTAAAAAAATCCTAATTTATTTTTAACAGTGAATGTTCTGGGATATAGGAATAATGACATATTGTTCCCAAAAAAAACATAATTATGGCGTGGTATGGCTTATTATTATATATTTACAACCATCTCGTGGCAATATTATTATTTCATTATTAATAATAAAAAAATGTCTTTCATTCAATTGAACTAGGAAATTATAAGCAGTCTATAATAATATCACTTAGAGATATGGCAACACTACAATTAATTTAAAGCTAATATTAATTTTTTTAATGTTTTTCTTCAACAGTTAAAGTCTGACCAGAAATTTATTTCATTGGACATAACTTTTTGTAAAATATCCTTTCAATTTTATTAACTTTAAATGTAATTACATATTTTCACACTTATAAATTCGTTGGGCATTGCCCAGTAATAAGAAAGGGTGTTTACATAAAGAAATAGCTTCGCTTCACAAGTACAGTCGTCTGAAAAAGTACTTAACTGGGAATCGCCACTATAATAAAACATTGAAGCATTGGTCTTAGAACAATATGCAGCTATTTTAGAGCCATGTGTACTGTAAAAGTACATTACTTAGGTGTTACATAGATGTATTTTAATTTAACAATTTCAAACCGATACCTCCAATGAACACTACGCTAACTCAAAATTTGCCATTTTTCGTTTTTTATAGAAATCGACCCACTTTTTTACTAATATTATGCCCCCAAATTTTCATGACAATATCTTTAAAAACAAAAAAGTTTTGAGATTTACATAACGCCAAGTAAAGGTACTTTCTTCAATTACGGGGTGGACAAGCCGCTGTCTTAATATAGTAGTGTGTATTCGGCTAGCGCGACTGCCGGCCCGCGGGAGATACGCCGCCAACTAGGAGTTGGCGGGGTGTTGCGCGGGAAAGTATTTGTTCATGTAACAGTTAGCGGTGTGTGTCGCCCGTTGAATGCACTTTTGAACAAATAATTATATAACGTAGTGTTAATCAGAGTTAAACATTACTAAGTTTAATAATTTTCACTATCTTGTAGTAAATTAAAATCGAAATTAGCTGCATGAAATGCTACAATTATAATACAAGAGTTTTGTTTTCTAGTATAAAACGAACCGCTTAGCCCTTCGTCCATATTGGTAACTAAGCTTATGTAACTAGTTACAAAATTTTTTTTTTTGCTGTTTGGTAACTACCTAGTTGTGGAAGAAGAAGAATTTTTCCATTTTGTAACTTTTTGCTATCTATTATGAACGTTAAATGTTTGTGACTGGCCACTTCTATCGGAAAATAATTATTAGTATATTGAGTTACAGTCATTTATAATGATTGTTTATTATACTATGTGTTGGGTGTCAAGGAAACCAAATATTAATAATTGTGAATTTTATTAGTTATGGAGGAAACGATTGTTTTTCATATTTTTATTGGCTGATTAACATGACGTTAGAATTTTGACGAAAAAGTTGTTACTTGCACTTTTGATTTTTTTTACTTTACCATTCACAGCTAGATTGTTATTACCCAAAAATAGTACCATTGTTTTTTGCCATCCTCCAAAACCAAGACAAGAAAAAAAAATCCTTTACAAATAATCAAAACTAAATTTCCTCTCTGGAAACCACGTAAAATGCTTGTTGTTTTTGAAGATTTGCTTTTAATGGCATTCAGAAACCATATCCTCAAACAGATGTAAAAGATTGTTTAACCACTTTAGTCAAAGTCTTTTTAAAAAAGCAGAACAGCTAAGTATCAAGCCAGCTCAGAGGTGGCATGTTGCAAGATGTGCAGGTTTGGCCCAATTGCTTATAAAATATATTAGCTGATCTAATAGCACAATTAAATTTTTACTTCGATCGTAACTGGCTACAAGATTCATTAAAATCTGGTGTTGTGAAGGGGAACAGTTAAACAGTATTAAGGATGGCAGCCATTTGGAAGGATGGCATGCTAGAATTAATCGTTTTGTGGAAAGTAATAACCCATCCATCGCATAAGTGTTGGGCATTCTAATGAAGGAAACAAAAATTTAATAAATAAATTCAGCAGTTAAAAACGACAAAATACCAAATAATTATCATGATATTGACACAGAAATAAGTGCAACTATTCAGCAATTAAAATTTAAGATATTACAGTAGGCCACTGCCTAAAATTTTTTCTAAGTATTAATAAATGATTTAAAAGTGTTTTGCATTGTACGTTTTAATTCAAATTAACTACACCGAGCCAGTTGTATATCACAACAATCCCACATCATATCGGGATTTTTTGCACAATGTCTCGGGTTACTATAATGGAAATAATTTAATCTACGAAGTGGAAAAATAATTCTTCCCTCACAACTACTTTAAACACCAACGAAAAAATAATATTTTTTGGAACTGGTTACATAAGCTTAGTTACCAATATGGACGAAAGGCCGCTAAGTAATGACACAGTTAAGATACTCTACGCTATTTATTTGTTAGCGGCTTGTATAACGGCTCAACGATTTTCGGCTTATCCTACTACAAAACGCTAACTTTTCTTTTTCATAAATTACGATCTTATTATAATAAAAACATTGTTCAAAATACTCTAAATTGGTAATGAAGTCGATTTTAAATGTAATTATTAATTTTATTTTATTTAGTATACATTTAATTTATTATTTTGTAGCCTGTAATATTCCCGAATATATTCCGCTAACTTAGGATTGGCGGAGTGTATCCCGATCTTAAATTAGAGCTTTCTGCGTTACATCCCGCTAAGTGAGGCTAATTAAAAAACCCATAAGTTTTTTTAAATGTTACTATGCGGATCTTAAGCATCAGTAAATTAGTTACTCACACAAAAAATATCAAGAAAATAACTACAAAAATAAAGATTTTATCAACTTTTTTCTTTCAAGAGCTCCTCCTGTAAACCTGCACTTTTGAAGTTAGCGTAGTGTTCATTGGAGGTATCGAAACCTTCATTACCATACTGTAAGCCAAGCTATTCTAATCTAAAAGCCTTTGACTAGTTTTATAAAGTAACTGGCCAATCTGTTACTTTATGTAAGCACCCATACAAACGACTCTTATGTATAGGCGGAAACGACAAAATTTTAATTTCATATAAATTCATAACACTACATTTTCAATACAATTTATTATAAAAATTTCTTTGACTATAATTTCCGTTAAAATGTATAATTGCTTTTTGCTCATAATACAGAACTCTGCAGATTCAAGGCCTTATAAATGATTATTCGGCTAAAGTATTTAGAATCTGCTTCTTAGCAATCAGTTATGTGTGAGAAAATACAGTCACTGGCTTTTTTGTCTAGCATAATCTATTCACACAGATATAATTAAATTATAAATTAGTATGTATATTCCATATTATAGAGCATTGGAATTGTTGGCAGCCCATTACGGCCTATTCCACCATTTCCAATTAAGTAGGTATCGGACCTTTAAAACTAAATACTAAAAAGAGTAGGGGATATTGAGTGGCCCACTCCAATACAAACCAATTAGAACCAATGGTCCATTAAGGGAAACTGCGTACTATACATCTGTACTTTGAAATTGGGGAAAGCCAACATGCTATTCTTATTACAATATTCCTAAATTCTTTGAATGTTTAGAATTAAATATTTCATAGAAACTGGTATTTTATTATAGTTTTATCAATAATATTCATACTTATCGGAAAACTTACATTACTTTAAGGTAAACAAAAAATATATTCTGAGTTATATCATTTTCCGGTCAGACTACAACTATTGTGGTTCCGACGACATTTAATTTTGTCTTGGTATTATTACAAATGAATATCAACGTGTTTTGACTGGGCGCCACAGGCTTGCGACTTGCGTTTTCTTAAACAAATCGTTGTTTTATCGTAAAATAAACTTAATTTTAATTCAGTCAAAAAAAAACATTTAATAACCAGTTTTACCACTGTCTAATAGGCTAAAATCTGTCAGAGATCAAAGATGTAGTCTCCTTATATAAAATGGACTCAAAATATCTGCTAACTTATTCGCCAGTGGGGAAACGGGGCCATAAGCAATTTTATTTCCCACTGCAGGTTGTTTTTATCATCGAAGTCAAGAACTGGTGGTAATGATGACGATAAATAACCCACTACTTTGATTAGAAACTGAATTGAATCCAGATACGTGACTGTATTTAAACCACTAAGACAACACGTTTAATATAGGAGGAACTACCTAAATGCTTTGACATTATGGCACAAATTTAAGTTTTAGATAGACTAGACTGAAATAGGCATACATTTTTTTACTTCGGTTGGCAAACAGGCACGCAGCCCACCTGATGGTAAGCGGCCACTGCGGCCTATTCCATTTATGACGCAAATAAAAAGAGGTTCCACATTTGGCAAACATTAAGACTACGAAAATGTCAGAAAATACTATTATTTTCACCGTCACAAATGGTTCAGCTCTCTGTAGAGTATTGTCAAAATAGTGCCCACCATATTTTGAACCTTGTACTAAAAACCAATGAAAAATTTCAGCTGCCTACGTCCTATAAAGGGTAAATAAAATCTATTTCATTAATTAGTTTAAGTCGCAAGCCTGTGGCGTCGTCGTACTAATCTTTAATACACAGACCTATGTACATATATTTGTCACTAATCGGAATTACAAATATTTTTATAGTCCTTATGATGATTTTGCTAGCGATTGTACATTCCTTGACATTTTATACATATTATTTACTCTATCTCTATCTAATTTTCAACTTAATGTCAATTGCATAGAGTTCTATTTCAGTTGACTTTTTGACAGATTAAGTTAGGTTAATGCAGCGAACTAAAATGATATGGAAGTACCCTGTTCATACTAAATGCCAGAAAATATCGACACCGACTCAAACAAATGCTCAAATAAACTATCCGCACGTAAAATGCAACGTTATTGTTGTCAAGTCTAAGTTGAAAATATATGAGACGTCAGTTACGGCATTTCGTACATGGAATGATACACGCGCTGCGATTTGCCGGCCGCCTCTCGTGACACGCGAGACAAAATACAGATGAAAGAAAGAGAAGCCTGTGCTTACATCTGAGTACTGAAACATATGGAGATGGCATACCTACGAAAAAAACGTGTATGCCTTAACTTGATTTGGAACCAAAAATGGCACCCGTCCGTACTCCGCAGTGCAACCATATTGTATAGATATTTTAATTATCGATACAAGTTTACGTGACGATATTTTATAACAGCATTAACAGAATGCTATATAAATTTTAATGAGAAGAAATGAAGTAAAAACTTATTACGTGAGCTTTGTAACAGGACGGGCACTTAGAAATAGTCAAAATATCAATAGATAATATAAGTACTTATAAAAGTAAAGTAAAGTGTCGGCCTATTAATGACCTCCTCCTCCTCGACATACATCCCATCACTAGATATCCAAAAATTGGAACAAAACAGCGACGCCGCGGCGGCACGCGACCATAGCTTGTAACGTCACTAAAAAGTGTTTCTAAAATGCTTTGTACCCATACCCACCCATAATTTATATCTGTAATTTTTTTTTTATACGCAGCAATCTCTTAGTTGAAAAGAGATAAGTGTATGCCTATTTGTAATGACAGTGTCGATTCGATTTATATTTATATAAATGTAATTTTTGGAAAAGATCAAAAGGGCGCCTCCATATGTTTCAGTACTCAGAGGTGCCTATCCAAAATTAAGTGAAAAATGGCCGTAATTACAGTTGAAACCTAAGTCCAGTAGACTTGGTGTGGTCTGTATGACTTTTGCACCACTTCACAACACATGAAGACATTATTTTCTTCCAAAATCTATTTTTTTCAATGTGACATTTGACAGCGCTCTCCGCTGTGCCGTAAACCGACTGGTTCACTCACAGGTGCAGTTTTTAAGCTACGCCTACCGCGGTGCAGTTTACGTTACGCTATTTTGGAGCGGCAAGAATTCTTCCATGTCATTTTAGTTCGCTGGGTTAATGTGATGCTTACTGTCAAATAACTGTCATGATCAAATACAGCCTTATAATTTGCCTTGCAATAAACATACAAGAACCGATCCACACATTTTTCATTTTGAGCTATGTCTGAATTGGAAACAAATTTTTTATCCGATTGGACCACAGAACCCAGAGGCTCTACTTTCCGACCAACTACAACCAACAATCAAAGAGTCGTCTCTTCTATGAATTAAATTTTTCTTTTCAATGCAGTTTTTTTTACTCAAACCCCAATTTACCCCCCCACAGGAATTACAATCGCTAGCAATGAGTCCTGCCTCATTAGGACACCATCATGGTGATGTCGCTGGTATCCAAGTAGTTATTATTGAAATGTCAGAAACGGACCCAATGTCGGAAACGGATCCAACTGACTTTTTTTTGTGGAATGGATGCATTTACTCACCGTAACTCGCCTGGGGTAGACGAGCCGTGTGTGAGACTCACAAGAATACCCACTAAACCCCCCCGCACTCCTGCATCGCCGTCGGCAGCGCCCCTGGGTCTTGTATCAGCCTACTACTAGGGACGCTGCAGGAGGACCCAACTGACTTGGCGACGGTTTGACAACGTCGCAATTGTGACATTTATAGCCCGATTAAAATAAAAAACCTCGCCATATTGCGGAAAAATATTGTAACTAATTTCTTCAAGTGGCAACAATCAAATAAAAAAACAATAAGATTTCATTCATTATTATTCTGTCAAAGTGTGATGTCAATTGTCAACCGTGCCTTGTTACTATTGGATATTGTGAGTTATTTGTGAGTATGACCATAGCAACCAAGTGTTGCTATAACCATAGCTAACGTGGCGCCACCAGAGCAGGTTTTTTATTTTCCTGGTCAGGCTATAAATTTAGTGTCCGACCGAAGGTTCGGTTTCGGTTTCGGTTTCGGCCGAGTTTCGGCCAAAAATCAAGTTTCGGCTGCAGTTTCGGTTTCGGCTAAAATTGGCCGAAACTTTTGCCGAAACCGAAACTGATTTCGGAAGTTGTCGTGCACGCTCGCCGTTCGCTCGTTCGTTTCTCGCAGCAACGCTTTAGCGGCGCACCTGTTTGAGAATTATTGTCGTGCGCGCCGTTCGGATAGCTTTGTAGCAATTTAACACTAGCAACACAATAGTCAGTGCGTTAAACAGTAACAATTAGTGATTCGATTATTGTTAACTGATAAACATTTTGCTATGAGAACTTGATTTGAAAATATAATAAAAGTATGATTAATATGTTTTTTTGTATTATCTATACTTGTAAATATTAAAAAGAGGAAAGATATTTTGATTGTTTGTTTGTTTGTATTGAATAGGCTCCGAAACTACTGAACTGATTTGAATAATCTTTCACTATTGGTAAGCTACACTATCCCCGGCTGACATAGAGTACTTTTACCCGAAAATGTGGGGGGAAGGGAGGGATATTTCAAAAAGAAATTACGACCAGCCCAAAGTACAAGACCCAGGAACTTGAAATTATGTACAAGGGTTCTTTATAATGCGTAAGTTCTCACTAAGAAGGGTTTTTTCGAAATTAACCCCCGTGGGGGTTAAAAAAGGGTTTAAAAATAAAAAATTAAAGGATCATGCAAAAAAACGTCCCCACCCACCAACAGATTTCGAACGTATCTCTATTCTCTGTCAATGCCTCTCGCTGTACTGATCTTTTTTTTGTATGACATCCGCCATAGGAATGGGGATTTCACGCAAATCGAATTTTAATGTTGTATTTATTTCATATTTTAAAGTATTTTTTTGACACAGTTAATTGTGAAAATATTGTGCAGGCAATCAAGAGTAACCCCCCTGGGCTAAATATAGGTGTACATTTAAAAAATATTGTACAGTCAAGTCTACTTCAAGCTAGACACTTACAGCGCAATTCTGCATCTTAGGCGTGCGGCATAAGCACGGTTTTATTTTTTTTGAATACCCCGTCAGTTTTTGGATTAAAACTGGTTATTTGTCTTTTTATGGAAAGGGTGGGGACAGAGCCTTGTGTAAGCTTTTTAATATTTCACCCCTCAAGGGGCGTTAAAAAGTGTCTTAATTTTTTTACTTTAAATTTTCTAAAAGCGTACTTTATAATGTGTAAGTTTCCACTAAGAAGGGGGTTTTGGAAGTTACCGGGGGCATTTCGTAGTGGTTTAAAGCGTGTAGCCTACGCCAGCGAAGCCAGGGGCGGAAGTCTAGTATTAAATAAATGATTACAACAAAATCAATATACTGTGATTCCATTCCATGTCCCAATTAATGCAGAATAATGGTAGGCCAGTCAAAATAGACCCTGAAAGCACAGTAAGTAGTGGCATTTTGATTTTAAGATATGTTGTTAGGGACGTTAAAACGTACACCTATAAAAAATTTCAACCCTCTGGGGTGAATGCTAAGGGTGAAAAGGGATAAAACAGGTTTTTGTTTATAACATTGGAAATAAAATTCTGAATCGGTTGAAATTTTAAAGGAAAGTTTAATTAATAGTTTCCTCCCTTGTATTAAGTTTTCAACCCTCTATGTCTATAACAAATTGTTTATTTATAAAAAACGACGTTTTTTGAAAAACATTGTTTAAACAAATTCTGAATCGGTTGAAAACTTTACAAAAAGTTGTTTATACCAATATTATTAAGTTATCAAATTTTCACCCTTTTTTATTCACCCTAACTTCCATTTTTTTATTATTTATTATACTTTCAGGATCATAAATGTTGAAATGGTAGAAAAGTCGTCCAAATATGTTAATGAACTTGGGAAGTCGTTTTAGTTTTTGTATTGAACTTGTAATGTATGTTTAAAGCTTTTTTTATAACATTAACATTATTTTTTCATTACCTAATAAATTATGTTAAACAATTGCTGTTTTAAGTTCATAGTTGGTTGAAAAAAACAAATTGATTTGAATATAATTAATATGCTCATCATTATATTCGTTTCAATATGTTTAAAGGATTCTTACAACAAAATGGAAAACAACAATAAACAATTATTGCAAAGATTAACAATAATAAATACGATTATTTGATTTAATGGAAAAGACATTGGTACATTGTACGTTATTTAAGGTAAGTAATTTTATTGTTCTCGGGTCAATACCAACGAGAGTGTTATTTGCAAATTTTGGTGGCAGATTTTTTTAAAGGTTTTTACCACAAATAAGGTCATATTCCTAAACTTCTAGGCGAAACATTATACTTTTTCTAGTTTAGCCACTTATGTGATAATTAATTACTGAAATATTAAAATCTGAAATTTGACATTGCCACCAAGCCTGAAAATTAGCCACCTGATTTGAAATGGTGCCACCTACTCTGAATTTTGCCCAAAAAAACTGAAAACTTTATACAATTTGTATGACAAACAGAAGTAACATAAACAAAAGATATATTTTGTTCAACTTATAAACGTCATTAGGCTCCTTCAAAAAAAAATATACCATAAAAAATTACGAGTTTTAACCGATACGTTATGAGCCCTTGGTATTATAGCATCCATTGGCCACAGCATTTGCATACTTTTAGGAGGATTGTATACGTTATGCGACTGCTACTTTAATAATAGTAATCCCTCTTAGCCGTTTTTCGGCTACGGTGACCAATCTTTACGATCAACCAACTACGCAGGATGAATTGTAGTGTACCTACAAGTGAGTGCACAGATGCACTCCCTATTCCCCTCATTCTCATAACACGGTGGAAAAGTAGTCTCACACGACCGAAGGAGATAGCGAGAGAGGACAAACTGTTTTACGTGCATGGGGGTGTTACACACCGCTAACTTCCAAAATCCAGACTGTAGATGAGTATTTTCTTCACAGAAAAACTACTATCACATCTCTACTCTTCTCAAATATGAGAGTATGACTGATTCAAACAGGGCATAAAAAAGTTCCAACTCGCGCGCCATTGTATAGCTAGTTATGACGTGCTGAAATTTTGAAAAAATATGATGACTGTCCTTGATGAGAACGGAGGTGTAAAGTGCATATTTTTTCCTGAAATTTCTGGGTTGGCTACCTTAGTAACCCAGCTATTTGGCTTCATGTATAAATTACAGAAAAAGAAATAGATATTAAAGAAAAAAAAATTGTCATCATATGTTTTAAGGTCTAGGTGGCTTGTCCCTAACGTACCTCGTATTGAAAAAAACACTTGCCATTAATATGCTCTACGATTCTGGGTAAATAAGAAGACTAATAAATAAATGATAATACTATAGCTTATCAATTTTGACACAACTGCATCATTTTACCTATTTGAATGCACATGACAGTGGTTCAAAGTTTGTCCAGGCAAAACTATAAGTTTTGGTGGCAAAATTTCAGCACGTCATAACTAGCTATACAATGGCGCGCGAGTTGGAACTTTTTTATGCCCTGTTTGAATCAGTCATACTCTCATATTTGAGAAGAGTAGAGATGTGATGGTAGTTTTTCTGTGAAGAAAATACTCATCTACAGTCTGGATTTTGGAAGTTAGCGGTGTGTAACACCCCCATGCACGTAAAACAGTTTGTCCTCTCTCGCTATCTCCTTCGGTCGTGTGAGACTACTTTTCTACCGTGTTATGAGAATGAGGGGAATAGGGAGTGCATCTGTGCACTCACTTGTAGGTACACTACAATTCATCCTGCGTAGTTGGTTGATCGTAAAGATTGGTCACCGTAGCCGAAAAACGGCTAAGAGGAATTACTATTATTAAAGTAGCAGTCGCATAACGTATACAATCCTCCTAAAAGTATGCAAATGCTGTGGCCAATGGATGCTATAATACCAAGGGCTCATAACGTATCGGTTAAAACTCGTAATTTTTTATGGTATTTTTTTTTTTGAAGGAGCCTAATGACGTTTATAAGTTGAACAAAATATATCTTTTGTTTATGTTACTTCTGTTTGTCATACAAATTGTATAAAGTTTTCAGTTTTTTTGGGCAAAATTCAGAGTAGGTGGCACCATTTCAAATCAGGTGGCTAATTTTCAGGCTTGGTGGCAATGTCAAATTTCAGATTTTAATATTTCAGTAATTAATTATCACATAAGTGGCTAAACTAGAAAAAGTATAATGTTTCGCCTAGAAGTTTAGGAATATGACCTTATTTGTGGTAAAAACCTTTAAAAAAATCTGCCACCAAAATTTGCAAATAACACTCTCGTTGGTATTGACCCGAGAACAATAAAATTACTTACCTTAAATAACGTACAATGTACCAATGTCTTTTCCATTAAATCAAATAATCGTATTTATTATTGTTAATCTTTGCAATAATTGTTTATTGTTGTTTTCCATTTTGTTGTAAGAATCCTTTAAACATATTGAAACGAATATAATGATGAGCATATTAATTATATTCAAATCAATTTGTTTTTTTCAACCAACTATGAACTTAAAACAGCAATTGTTTAACATAATTTATTAGGTAATGAAAAAATAATGTTAATGTTATAAAAAAAGCTTTAAACATACATTACAAGTTCAATACAAAAACTAAAACGACTTCCCAAGTTCATTAACATATTTGGACGACTTTTCTACCATTTCAACATTTATGATCCTGAAAGTATAATAAATAATAAAAAAATGGAAGTTAGGGTGAATAAAAAAGGGTGAAAATTTGATAACTTAATAATATTGGTATAAACAACTTTTTGTAAAGTTTTCAACCGATTCAGAATTTGTTTAAACAATGTTTTTCAAAAAACGTCGTTTTTTATAAATAAACAATTTGTTATAAACATAGAGGGTTGAAAACTTAATACAAGGGAGGAAACTATTAATTAAACTTTCCTTTAAAATTTCAACCGATTCAGAATTTTATTTCCAATGTTATAAACAAAAACCTGTTTTATCCCTTTTCACCCTTAGCATTCACCCCAGAGGGTTGAAATTTTTTATAGGTGTACGTTTTAACGTCCCTAACAACATATCTTAAAATCAAAATGCCACTACTTACTGTGCTTTCAGGGTCTATTTTGACTGGCCTATGGGTAAAATGCACCGAATTTCAGTATTTTAAGGAATTTTATACTTGACCACGTGAGTTTCGGTTTCGGTTTCGGTTTCGGCCGAAACTGAAGCCACGGCCGAACATTCGGTTTCGGTTTCGGTTTCGGCCGGAAAACCAGTTTCGGTCGGACTCTACTATAAATACGAATGACTTGGATGCGTAGCCAACGACGTCGCCACGGCGTCTTAATGAGGTAGGCTCTTATTTACAACCTTTGGCGCCCACCAAGATATGTTCAGCCTTGACACTCATATAACTCTAGAATTCTAGTATAGTCTTAATATATTGATAATATTTCACGTCCGATCCGAGTATTGCATTTTGTTCACAATGGCAAGAGATGAGTTAATGCTATTTGACTTATTTTCAAAGGTAATTAATTTTACAAGCCAGATTCTTAGAATAATAAAATAACTTATAGAAGGATAGTCTCCCTACAAGCGCTTTGTCAAAAGAAAAGCAGAAATAGAATTACATTTCGCTGAATAGACAATTCAAACAACAGAAGTTATCATAATAAAAATGACGAGTCACGAAAATGACATGAGATGTAACGATCAATGACATTCAATACAAAAACTAGACACCCAATCTCTAACAAAAGTTCCTCAAAAAACGTCCGAGTGGCGTTGTGTATGACGTATACATCAATTTATACCGATAACCATAACACATTCGTTCAAATTAACACCTTATCTCGTGGCAGTAGTGTTTAATGTCAATTGTATTTTAAATCTTTGAATTGTATACGATTCTTAGAAGTATAGACCGACAAACTTATCTGTTCCTGTGGCGGCGTCGCTAGTGTCGTTTTAGTACTGTCATTAAATATCGTTTTTGCATTGCAAAAACTGACATTTCACGTAGTTCCAATTTTGGCCACCGGAACAGATAAGTTTGTCGGTCTTAGTGACATTATGTCACGCGATGGAAGTCGCCTAAAGATTGCAGTGGAGTAGTCATGCGAAAAAAAACAGATTTAATAGAAAAATAATATAATCTTTATTTTTGCAATATTCTAATAACCTTGAAATAGAGTTAATTTATTAAAGAGTTGCCGTTTACTTTGGGTTTTAAATTTTTCTGTGTCTCTTTTGGCAATATAATGAAAACGTATGTTTATGTAACGTTGAACTATTGTTTTCATTAAAATAGTTCTATGATTTGGAAAATCTATTGAATGTTGAATAAGACTTTCTAAAATGCTGGTATTTACAAACGATTTCAGTACTGCATAAACAATATTTTCCGCATTCAGCTTTGATGTATCATGTTCATAATGTCTTATGGTCTCTTCTGTTTTTTTTACTTAAAATAAACACATCCTTGGACGAATAAAACAACCCTCCCATGTTTTTAATGTCCTCGATCAAATTATGGAAGGCCATTTTTTTTTGGCAAGTAAACAGCTTTAATAATAAAACAATAATTATAAAATGAAATTTATACAGAAACTAAGTTAAAATAAGTTATTAATAAATTATGCTAAACATTAAAATAAAAATAGACTATTCATCTCCACAGCTTCCATGTTCCGTGAATATTTTGTTGTAACAATCGAAATTATGCAAAATATTTATTATATATTTGCAAAATATTATATATTATTTACAATATATTTATTATTATTAACCGTAATGATATTTATGCAATTTTGTAAGTTTAAAGGAATACGTACCTGAAATACGACACTCCATCCTTTTTAAGAGAGGATCTGCTATTATTTGCACAGTTTTTCACCGAACACTTCGTCATGACATGGCGTTGTTGTCAAAGCGCTCTGTCGAAACCAAACTAAACGAAAACTCTGCCCAATAGTCGCGTGGGCAGACTTTTGCTTCGGACAATATTTGAGCGTGATTGGGTGTCTAGTTTTTGTATTGAACGTCATTGGTAACGATTCAAGAAAGCACTTGTAATAATCCAAAAAATAAACGAGTTCTAAAAAATCTTTGCACATACAGTGTATAAAATTAAATTCACTTTTACATAAAAAAAACAATTTAAATAACATTTGAAAAATCGAACGAGACGAATATCGATTGCTTGAATCGTGACATCACTATAAAAAAATATGGCCGCTTTGTGATCGAGCGAAAATATGTAAGTGCTAACTAAATAATTTATCTAACCAGTCAAATAGCCGTATCATAGTAGTAGTTTCAAGATTATCAAAAATTGTCGTCGATTTTAAATAATACATACTGATATAGTGGAGTCATTTTAATATGTAACATATGTCAGTTCATTTATGCAAAGAAAAATATACCTTACGCTAAAGGAATAAAACTCAAGAAAACAACATCAGTTTTTTTAGTACAAATATTTATTTAGAAAATTAGACTACACAGACTACTTCTGTTTTTTTTTGTTTTGGACTCAATCCCGTGTTTATGAGCAACACGGTGATTCCACCAATGTCAAGTGTTAAGAGCTCTACTTCAGATGTTCGCAGCACTTTGCTTTGCATAAATGAATTGTCAAATGTTACCTATAAAAATGACTCTACTTTAGGTAGTGTTTATTTATCCGTTATATGGCAACATAGAACAAGCTATGTTTAGTTTGGGGCTAAACACCTTGTGAATCTCACATAAAACATACAACTTATGTGTAAATAACTCTCCACGTCTAAATATTGTCTATAATGATACCTAAATTTCGCCGAAACAATATAATTATTGCTCATAATCTTTACATTAAATATTGTTAGTAATTCCTATCACAAAATTGTTTAGCAAAATGGCAAACAAACTTTACCTTTAAAGCAAAAATGTATTTCCACCTCCGTGTCTAAAATCCGGAGGTCGTAGGTTCCAATCCCGCCTGGGTCTGGTTAGTGGTAGGACTTTTTCAGACTACGATTGGCTAGCTACCACCACACTGTACACTAGTGAAATCTGCCGCCATAACAGCTTCGGCTGTGTTCCGGCAGTATTAATGTGGGAGCCAGTACACTTGAAATCAAAGGCTCGAAGATCAGATGAGCCCACAGTCTGGCAGCACATTGAGCAATACTTACCAATAAGTGTTATTATTAAATATATTGGCTCCCACATTAATATTGCCGGAACACAGCCAAAGCTGTTTCGATGGTAGGTTTTGGGGATAGTAGGCATTCGGCCTTTGTAAAAACCTACAATACTCTTTGGATCTGGACCAGAGGCGGGAATCGAACCCACAATCTCTGCCATACAGACGACAATTCTGATATTTGAACCTTTTAATATTAAATATACTACCCATATAGCCCACATTAATATTGCCGACACGTCATACTTTTTAACCATTTCATACCAAGTAATATTTTTCGTAGAATTTCAAGTTCGTTCACCATTGAACTAAACAAATCTGAGATGTACTAAAATTTGTTAGATCTCAGTCAAATGATATGTCAACTTTGGTTAATTGCAAATAAACTAACACATAGGTACTTTTTGAACACAGAATTTCACATTACACATTTTTTTTCTATAATTCTCCATAAATAAAATTTTAAATTGATTCATTTAGGCATTAATCTCAATTTTGTTAACATTGTTATATTTATTTTAGCTAAAAGAGATATTGAAAATGCTGTGCATAAAAGAGTACTCCATACTTTATTTTTATCTAAATAAAAATATTATAGGCATTTGTATAAATGTGATGTCGTGGGTTCGATTCCCGCACGGTACAAACATTTATGTACAAGTTTGTATCGGTCTAGGTGTTTCTAGTATAAATACGTATGAATTTAAAAAAATGTATCTATGTTATGTTTATCCGTTGTGTGGCACCCATAGCATAAGCTAATGCCTAGTTTGGGACAAGATGGGGCTATGTTAATAATGTCCAAATATATTATTTATTTTTATTATATAATCATCATATTCTATGACATTATGCAAGGTTCAATATCTCTTTTAGACGAATCTCGTCACTATACTCCACAGAGTATTATCATAATTCAGTCATTCACTTTGGTAATAGTTTATATTGGCAAGTCCTAACACCTTTACTGTTTAGGAGTAACAATTTTATAGTATCCATGACCCATGTATGGAAGTTTTTAATGACTACATACCGAAATAATGTTTATACATTGATTATCGTTTTAGAGCCTGCAATGTCCTAACCAAACTGGAAACATTCACACAAAGTGATGCTCCCCGCGGGATTCGAACCCACCTGAATGTCTGAAAAGAATGATGATTCCGTGCTTCGGAAGGCACGTTAAGCCGTTGGTCCTGCGCCTGATCTCTCTTCGGTCGTGTCAGACTGCTGTCCCACCGTGCTATGAGAGTGAGGGAATAGGGAGTGCACCTGTGCTTGCGCACTCACTTGTGCACTATAATATATCCTGCGTAGTTGGCTGATCGTAAAAGATTGGCCGCCATAGCCGAATCGGCTAGGAGGACATTATTATTATTATCGTTTTAGATCTGAAGTCTAACGTTTTGGTATCGGTAGTAAAGAAAAAATAAAGTGTAAAAAAAACTTCAATTCAAAAGAGAAAGATTATTACCTGATTTTTTATTCAGACAGAATTCTAACATTTAGGAAGGATTATCAATTATAAAACGCCTTTACACAAAATGAACAAAAAAATCTTTCTTGATTTTAAAGTTAAAATTAAAAAAAAATACTGACAATTCCGAAAAAAAAAATTGTTTGTGGTCTGCATTGCCTTGAACAAGTCTATTTAGTAATTATTCTGTGGACAGCAGTAGCTTCAAAGTAAAATAACTAGACTTGTTAATCCTGGATATGTTAAATGTCAGAAAACACCTCCATACATGGGGTCTATAATGTTGTTTAGAACGCCTCGACCGGGCAATGAACCTGCTATCTACTCGTAGTTCATATAATACTATTAACATTACGTACATTTTGTCGTCACACGATGCGCGTGATATCATGTTGTGTACTCTGAAAAGAATAAAATTAAGGAATTTGGTCGCTGAAAACTTTGAAATGTGACACTTTATGAGTTTTTGTTTAATTACATTTTATGTATGTATTGATATTAGTTATCCATTTTAAAAATAATTTAAATTGAAAGATATTAAAAAAAAACGCTAACAAGTCAAACTTTTTTTTATTGCAATGACAAGACGAGCAGATCGTGTACCTAATGGCAAGCGCCACGTCTGCCCTTAGACAGCTCAGTGCCAAACAGTGACTAAGCAGTTACTGTCTGGCACCGCCCTGCGCCCGCTACACTGAGACGACAATTATTAGGTCTCATATACCCAGTAATTTCACTTGCTACAGTGCCCTTTCCCCGAAACACAGAACCGCTTGACACACTTCTATTTCACGGAAAAATAAATATTAGTGTGACGTACCGGTCTACCGCAGCTTAAGCGCGAGGGCTGTAGCGGCGGTCCCGAAGGCAGCCGCGGCCGCCGCCGACGCCGCAGGGCCCGCCGCCCCACACCCTAGTACTAGGGCTCCGCCCATGTACGACACACTCAGGATCAGCCCGTGGGCTGTGCACCTGTGCACCAAACATTGATACACCTTACCGCACAAGCTAATTTATATAAACAATGAAAAAGAACGGTCCTAAGATACTCCCTTGGGGTACTCCAAAAATAGTCTCTCTAGTTTTTGTGCATATTATTGAAATTTCAGTTGATTGCTTTTATTTTATTTAAATATGACTTTACAAGATCAAATACATTTTTTCTATTGTATAGCTATGGGATTCATAGCTATACAATTTATCTAATAAAGTTGCATGGTTTACATTATAAAAAGCCTTGGTTAAGTCCAAGTAAAAAGCACACGCTGGATTTCCATCTTACAAATAACTGTTGCTAAGATCTTGTAAATTTGCAAATTGTCCAACCCACGAATTAAACCAAGGACCCCGAGATTATGACCCGTTACTTAAACCACTAGACCATTGTATTACACTTAACATTACAAATTAACACTTACCTTAAATTAGCGGGATATGATTCGATGATCTTCGTGCTTACGATGTAAAAGACCATCGTTATGAACACTCTGTACACCGCCTCTACTATGTATAGCCCCGTCTCACTCTGCACCACGTAGATAGAGGGAGACGCCAACACGCACGCCGCGCATAGGAACACTGTCAAAGGAAATAGGATTAAACATCTTGTGTCCGTTTACATTATTTCTGCCATCTATGTAAATTCAACAGTTATGCGTTATAAATATTGCATAACCAAAATTACGTGAAATGACGTCGGGACACATTTAAGGAATTACTACTACCAATTTGCTTCTTTTTTATATGCCAGGGGTTTGGCACCCAAGTGTCCATGGGCATCAGGGGTAGGGGAACTTTTGTCAGTTATCTGGCATAATTCATTCGGGATATTTGAGAAGTTGGACTCTGATCGAACCTTGGGCTTTGGCCGAAGTTCAGCTATTTTAGCACCTTCAGCGGGAACTTCGGTTTATCGGCCACAGCGTTGGCCACGGGATATTCGAGGAGTTGGACTTACACCGAATCTTCGCCTTTGGTCGAAGTTCAGCCATTTTGGCACCTTCGGCCGTATCTTCAGATTATCGGCCAAAGTGTTGGCCAGTGGTCAGGCACTCACCCAGCAGCGCGTGCTTCGGCAGCGGCGGCGGCGGCTGGCCGGGCAGCAGTGCGCACAGGCCGCAGGCCAGCAGCATGGCCAGGCCGCAGTCGAGCTGGTCGGCCAGGCGGCCGGCGAGCCGCTGCGACAGGTCCAGGCGCGGACAGCTGCCGCGCATGCCGCGGACGGAGGTGCCGTTGAGGGTGCACCACTCGTCCAGCTCGCGGCCGACTTCCATGTCCGTGTCGATAATACTAGTAAAAAAATTATCAACATGAGTTACGTTTGATCAGGTGTAGAGAGAGGGAGGAAGAGGGAGAGAGGAAGGGAGGAAGAGGGTGAAGGCGGGAAAGGAAGGGAGGAAGAGGGAGAGAGGAAGGGAAAAGAGGGAGAGAGAAAGGGAGGAATAGGGAGAGAGAAAGTGAAGAAGAGGGAGAGAGGAAGGAAGAGAGAGAGAGTGAGAGAATGTGTGTAAAGAAGACGAAGACACTATGCTCGCGCCCGACTTCCATGTTCGTGTTGATTATACTAGCAACAATATGATCGACATGAGTTGTAACGTTATAACACGTGACGAATCGAAAGAAAAAGGAAAAGAGTTGGTTGACAATTTGACATCACACTTTGACGGAATAATAATGAATGGCATCTTATTGCTTTATTATTTGATTGTTGCCACTTGAATTACTTTCAATATTTTTCCGCAATATGGCGAGGTTTTTTATTTTAAGTACCGTTCAGTGTGCAAAAGTTTAATAGTTATTTATGTGACTGTTGCATAATGAGGGTCATTAAAATACGAATGTGGTTTCTTCTTTCGTTTCATAAAAGGATCACATGAGTATTTTAATGCCTAATTATGTACAGTCACATACATAACTTTATCTCCATTCATACGATAAATGTCTATTTTAAAGTTAGGATCGATGTGAAACCGCGTGGAATATAATCCGTAGTACCAGGAGAGCAGAGAAGAACAAGAAGCTAGGCTAGCTCGCGTCTTTCAAACTCTTTGATTTAATGAATAGTTACGCTGCGGTTATGCTCTCCTGGTACCTTTGAAAATACATCAAGATGTTTAGCTTACATAAGTTAGCTTCAAATCCATTAATTTTTACTTTTTAAGAAGACGTTCGAAATTTGAACGTAATTAAAGTATCGGTTACCGATACTAAAATGTAAACATTACGATGCAGCCACAGATACTTATATCTAAATGTAGGGCGTTTGCTCATCGCTCCTGACTATAAAATAGACATATTATGGTATGGATGTAGATAAAAGTTATAGTATGTAACTCACATGCTATTATAGAAATGGCAGCCTCCAAATGTGGTGTAGCTAGTCCTGATGTTCTCGAAGGCCACCTCATCGAACGAACAGTTCAGGAACTGCACGTGGGACATCAGCAGATCCCTGGGGATGATGAAGAGCATATTTATAGAAGAACTAGCCTTCCGCCCGCGGTTTCACCCGCGCGTAATTTCTTTTTTCAAATATCCCCCCTTCCCCCCACATTTCCGGGATCAAAAGTACCCTATGTTCACCGGGGATAGTGTAGCTATCCAACAGTGTAAGAATTATTTAAATCGGTTCAGTAGTTTCGCAGCCTATTCAATTAAAAAAAAAACAAACATACAAACAAACAATCAAATCTTTCCTCTTTATAATATTATTATAGATTATAGATATAGATTAAATAATAAATAAATATTTACTCTGTGACAGTCGAGCTTTTTGATTTTGCTAGTTTATAATTCATGTCACCTGTTGTCATCTTGAAAATAAAATGTGCTAAACTCCTGTTTTCGTCTGCCACTTTTTTCTGTTGTTGTTTTTGGTAGGATTACGAGGCATGCCTTTTAAGTTTTGTCGTTTGAAGAAAAAAACACAACTAGAACCTTATAGTACTTTTTATTGTTTTTCAAAGTATTCACCACGTAGCTTAATACACTTTTATCTACATCCATACCATAATATGTCTATTTTATATTCAGGAGCGATGAGCAAACGCCCTACATTTAGATATAAGTATCTGTGGCTGCATTGAAATGTTTACATTTTAGTGTCGGTAGCCGACACTTTAATTACGTTCAAATTTCGAACGTCTTCTTTAAAAGTAAAAATTAATATGTTTTTTCGATTATCGAATTAGTCGATTAGTAATTTTATGTTCCATTCCTATACATTTAATTCGATGCTGAAATTATAACAATCGATTTGAGAATCGAAATCAACTCGAGTCTAGATTGTTTATGGATTTTAAAAACTACAAACGTCATTTATTCAAATTGACCTACAAATTATGACAAGATTTTGTACTAATTTGCTCATCGATCCTGACTATAAAATAGACATATTATCGTATGAATGAAGATAAAGTTATGTATGTGACTGTACATAATTAGTCATTAAAATACTCATGTGATTCTTTTATGAAACTCACTTCGTTCGTTTCATAAAACCACATTCGTATTTTAATGACCCTCATTATGCAGCAGTCACATAAATAACTATTCCATTCGCTCAAACCAGTTATTATAACATTTATTCCACTCTAAAGTGGGGGTGTTCAAAATGGCTGATTTGAAAGCGTCGACTGCTTCTTCACCGGACTGGAACCTTTGACCACGAAGACTTTTCTTAATTTTAGGAAATGTAAAGAAATCGTTAGGGCTTAGGTCAGGACTGTATGGAGGATGGTCAAGAATTTCTACTTTTTCCTGCTTCAAATACTCAATAGTTTGACGAGCGCTGTGTGAGCTTGCGTTGTCGTGGTGCAGGATGATGCGTCGCTTTGAGTTAGATTTTCGAAGTTCGGCGATGACTTGTGGTAAACAAACTGTGGTATACCACTCTGCGTTATCCGTTCTACGATCTTCAAGTGCAATTGTCGCAACATGGCCGGTTTTTGCAACGAACGTGGCCACCATCTTCTTTGAAGTGCTTCGAGAACGAAAAACTTTAGTCGGCTTTGGTTCGTCTTGAAAGACCCAGATTGTAGATTGTTGTTTGGAATCTGGATCGTAGGCATAGATCCAAGATTCGTCACCACTGATGATGTCGTAGACGTGATTTGACTCTCCTCGGTTAAACCTTTGCAGAGTTTTCATACACCATCTGACGCGGGCCGCCTTGTGATCGTCGGAAAGCAGATGCGGTATCCAACGGCAAACTAGCTTTCTCACACCAAGCGCTTCATGTAAGATCTTTTGAATTGTTGTCCCTGAGATGCCTAATAGAGCCTCTATCTCTCGATACGTCACATGACGATCTTCGAGAATTAGTTGTCTCACAGCGATGATGTTATCTTCAGTGAAGGCGGATTTTGGGCGTCCTTCGCGAGATTTGTCACTAACACTAGTATGTCCACGCTGGAATTCTAAATACCAGCGTTCGACAGTCCGCAGGCATGGGGCTTCATCACTAAACACAGATGTTAGCTCTTCAAAACACTGAAGCCGTGTCAGGCCTCGTCTAAAGTTGTAGAAAATTATTGCTCGAACATTTTCCTTAGAAAGATTCATTTTCGTACGTAACCTGACAGATTCCAATCGACGCTGTGACTAAACAATAACATTAATCCTAATACTTTCAACTGTTTTGAGATTCAAAATTTAAACACATTCGAATATAGAACAGTTCCAAATTCAAAATTGCCGGGAAATATGGAAACGACAGAACTTAAAAGGCATGCCTAGTATAGTGGTATAATCCTACTAAAAACGATGTGTTAGGGTACTATGTGGCTTATTCCACGCTTAAGCAACGTTTCGAGACTGTCAAACGCTAATCTTTGGTTTTCGTCGCACGTCTACACTTCCATTTTATGAACTTTGAAACAATTTATTGAAATAAAAATCGTATGAATTTAGTGAATGGATAGTATAGGTAACTGCGGAAAAACTAATGATATCAAATTACGCGATATTTACTATAATGTAAATATTAGTCGTCAAGCCTAGTCAGAGGCCATTTGGCGGCTTGATAACATCTGACATTAAGGTTGGTCACTTGCCTTACGCACCCCTCCACCAACCCGCACTAGGCCAGCGTGGTGGAGTATGGCCCACACTATATTACAATTGAGATAAGGCCTGTGTCCCAGCAGTGGGAACGTATATAGGCTGATGATGATGATGATGATGATCAAATTACGCATCGATGTAAACTTTTATGTATTTACTGTACTTTTGTGACCAAGTGTACCCTGTAAGAAACCTTATTTAACTTCTGCCTAATGCTATAATAAATGGAGTGTGATTATCTGTATCCGAGTGTACATATGTGTGTGTGTGTGTGTGTGACTCACTTAAAGGTGCAGTTGGTGAAGCTGACGTTGAAGAAGCGCACGTTCTCTATGGTGTCGTTGTACCGGGCGTGGGTCACTGTGTGTGTGTGTGTGTGTGACTCACTTGAAGGTGCAGTTGGTGAAGCTGACGTTGAAGAAGCGCACGTTCTCTATGGTGTCGTTGTACCGGGCGTGGGTCACTGTGTGTGTGTGTGTGTGTGACTCACTTGAAGGTGCAGTTGGTGAAGCTGACGTTGAAGAAGCGCACGTTCTCTATGGTGTCGTTGTACCGGGCGTGGGTCACTGTGTGTGTGTGTGTGTGTGACTCACTTGAAGGTGCAGTTGGTGAAGCTGACGTTGAAGAAGCGCACGTTCTCTATGGTGTCGTTGTACCGGGCGTGGGTCACTGTGTGTGTGTGTGTGTGTGACTCACTTGAAGGTGCAGTTGGTGAAGCTGACGTTGAAGAAGCGCACGTTCTCTATGGTGTCGTTGTACCGGGCGTGGGTCACTGTGTGTGTGTGTGGGTGTGTGTGTGACTCACTTGAAGGTGCAGTTGGTGAAGCTGACGTTGAAGAAGCGCACGTTCTCTATGGTGTCGTTGTACCGGGCGTGGGTCACTGTGTGTGTGTGTGTGTGTGACTCACTTGAAGGTGCAGTTGGTGAAGCTGACGTTGAAGAAGCGCACGTTCTCTATGGTGTCGTTGTACCGGGCGTGGGTCACTGTGTGTGTGTGTGGGTGTGTGTGTGACTCACTTGAAGGTGCAGTTGGTGAAGCTGACGTTGAAGAAGCGCACGTTCTCTATGGTGTCGTTGTACCGGGCGTGGGTCACTGTGTGTGTGTGTGTGTGTGACTCACTTGAAGGTGCAGTTGGTGAAGCTGACGTTGAAGAAGCGCACGTTCTCTATGGTGTCGTTGTACCGGGCGTGGGTCACTGTGTGTGTGTGTGTGTGTGACTCACTTGAAGGTGCAGTTGGTGAAGCTGACGTTGAAGAAGCGCACGTTCTCTATGGTGTCGTTGTACCGGGCGTGGGTCACTGTGTGTGTGTGTGTGTGTGACTCACTTGAAGGTGCAGTTGGTGAAGCTGACGTTGAAGAAGCGCACGTTCTCTATGGTGTCGTTGTACCGGGCGTGGGTCACTGTGTGTGTGTGTGGGTGTGTGTGTGACTCACTTGAAGGTGCAGTTGGTGAAGCTGACGTTGAAGAAGCGCACGTTCTCTATGGTGTCGTTGTACCGGGCGTGGGTCACTGTGTGTGTGTGTGTGTGTGACTCACTTGAAGGTGCAGTTGGTGAAGCTGACGTTGAAGAAGCGCACGTTCTCTATGGTGTCGTTGTACCGGGCGTGGGTCACTGTGTGTGTGTGTGGGTGTGTGTGTGACTCACTTGAAGGTGCAGTTGGTGAAGCTGACGTTGAAGAAGCGCACGTTCTCTATGGTGTCGTTGTACCGGGCGTGGGTCACTGTGTGTGTGTGTGTGTGTGACTCACTTGAAGGTGCAGTTGGTGAAGCTGACGTTGAAGAAGCGCACGTTCTCTATGGTGTCGTTGTACCGGGCGTGGGTCACTGTGTGTGTGTGTGTGTGTGACTCACTTGAAGGTGCAGTTGGTGAAGCTGACGTTGAAGAAGCGCACGTTCTCTATGGTGTCGTTGTACCGGGCGTGGGTCACTGTGTGTGTGTGTGGGTGTGTGTGTGACTCACTTGAAGGTGCAGTTGGTGAAGCTGACGTTGAAGAAGCGCACGTTCTCTATGGTGTCGTTGTACCGGGCGTGGGTCACTGTGTGTGTGTGTGTGTGTGACTCACTTGAAGGTGCAGTTGGTGAAGCTGACGTTGAAGAAGCGCACGTTCTCTATGGTGTCGTTGTACCGGGCGTGGGTCACTGTGTGTGTGTGTGTGTGTGACTCACTTGAAGGTGCAGTTGGTGAAGCTGACGTTGAAGAAGCGCACGTTCTCTATGGTGTCGTTGTACCGGGCGTGGGTCACTGTGTGTGTGTGTGGGTGTGTGTGTGACTCACTTGAAGGTGCAGTTGGTGAAGCTGACGTTGAAGAAGCGCACGTTCTCTATGGTGTCGTTGTACCGGGCGTGGGTCACTGTGTGTGTGTGTGTGACTCACTTGAAGGTGCAGTTGGTGAAGCTGACGTTGAAGAAGCGCACGTTCTCTATGGTGTCGTTGTACCGGGCGTGGGTCACTGTGTGTGTGTGTGTGACTCACTTGAAGGTGCAGTTGGTGAAGCTGACGTTGAAGAAGCGCACGTTCTCTATGGTGTCGTTGTACCGGGCGTGGGTCACTGTGTGTGTGTGTGTGACTCACTTGAAGGTGCAGTTGGTGAAGCTGACGTTGAAGAAGCGCACGTTCTCTATGGTGTCGTTGTACCGGGCGTGGGTCACGGTGGCGTTTTCTTCGGTTCGTTTCGCTGCTTCGAATACGGCTGCGTCGAGGTAGCCCACTGTTGTCGGTACGAATGACGATAGGTAGTACTGTGGATATACAAACACAAAAGATATTGGCTATCGTTTACGAAGTTATCTTCCATCCCTGGGTTCGCCCTCGTGAACTTTTTTATTTATTTATTTATAAAAACTTTATTGACCACAAAAATCGGGTACAAAAGGCGGACTTAACGCTAAAAGCATTCTCTACCAGTCAACCTTTGGGAAATTTTTTCTTTGTCGATTTTCCATAAAAATTAATGTAAGACAGTTTTACAATTGTACACTATCTCACAGATGAAATGGCCCGTGTCCCAGCAGTGGGAATGTATATACACTGATGATGATGATAAGTTTTACAATTACCAAACTGAGAACTAGTTTTACCCTTTAGCATTGTTCGATTATTCTCTATTACAATCAATGACGTTCAATATACAACTAGACAACCAATCTCTAAGAAAAATTCCTCAAAAAATGTCCGAGCGGCGTTGACACAGATGACATTAACACATTTGTTCAAATTAACACCTTATCTCGTGGCAGTTAGTGTTTAATTAATGTCAATTGTATACAACTAAACGAAAACTCTGCCCAATAGTCGGGTGGGCAGACTTTTGCTTCGGACAATATTTGAGCGTGATTGGGAGTCTAGTTTTTTAATTGAACGTCATTGATTACAATACAAGGTTTTGTCGCAAAAAAGTCCTATTTTTTTGGACAGAAAGCCAACTTAAAAAAAAATCCCATAAACAAATTTTAATCGCGTCGCTAAATTGCTCCGTTGCAATTTGAAAGAAGGACAGATAAAACACTTTTTATGAAATAATGATCGTAATTACTATAACTTGTGATCCTTTCGTTTATAAGCAGCGATAATTATGTTACTTTAATGTTTTTCATAGATATATATTTTTAATTAAATAATCACAACTGATCAACAAAACTTTCTATGTTCATAGATAACTCTTGAGAAATGTGTACCGACCTGTATAGCCATAGAGAAGAGCAGTATCCCTCCGAGCGTAAGCGTCGTACCTCTGTACGCGCTCGAGAACAGCTGGAAGAATGCCTGCCAGAACTGTGGACAAACGGAAACATTATTTCATTAGGCAAGAAGCATCTCGGGGTGTAGTTGGTATACTGGGCCCTTTATATAATCCGTTTTATTTAGCATTAGAAATTAAAATAACAAATAACGAAAAAACGTAAACTTGGAATGGTAGCGACGATAAATGCGCCCACTTAAGAATTACGTAATGTAGTACGCATTTAACATTGACATGCACTTTTTCATTTTGTCGTAACTCGTATTATACTAGATACGTTCCGTTTGTTTGCAAACTTTTTACGATGATAAGTTTATTTCTTTAAACCCTTAATTCGACGGAATTTTTTTTTACTTCGATTTGTACAATATTTTGAAATTGAGGTTCTTATCATCTATGGAACCTTAGAAAAATACCAAAAAAAATATATTTATTTCAGTTTCCTGAAAAACCTACGTCCAGTATACTGGACATTGCCAAGTTTATAAGAAAGTGATGCAATCCAAACATGTGAAGTATACTTCACATTGTCGAAGATAATGTATAAAAGAAACAAATGATTCCGTAGGAAAATTAAGCTTACAATTAGTTTTTTGTTGCTATTTTTGCTCGAATAATTGACACAGCGCGTATCGGTATATGCCTTTTACGTCTGAACGAAAATCCGTCAGTAATAATGAAGGGCTAATACATAGATACACGTGCTGGTGGTGTCATGGACGTTATGGCTCGTCCATTTTCCCGCGAAACCACTACAAGGCTAGAAAGAGGATCCCGGGGTTTAGTAGGTAACCCCCTGTAACAAGGCGGTGGGTGTCCCATACACCATTCTCCTCCCTGATGGAGGGATTTCGTTGCCAGTCTTCAATAGGGTATCACTTCCAACATTAGTCTCATTACTGTCGATTGAAATATTGTCTTGTATATAATTTTTTTGCCCATCTAATATATTTATTTATACACACTTTAAAAACACTTTAAAAACTGTATCTGAGCATTGAATATGTTTACCAAAAAATTTAAGAAACATTTGCCAAACACAAATAATAAAAAAACATTTTGTTTGTTTTCAAACACGCAAATCTCCGAAACTTCTAAACAAATTTAAATGTTTTTTTTAATTATATAGCTATGTATCCTGAGAAACATATATGTAGGCTATAATTGATTTTGGAAACTGGAACACCTGGTGCAGGCCCACAACTGACTACTAAGACTAATAATAATGGCGCCCTAGCAATTTTTTTGTGTTTAATGAGCATTTCCTGCTAAGATATGATTAATGAAGATCTGGAACATCTGAAGAGGAAGTTTAAGAACCCAGCTATACAAAGCATAAATTAGAAATGACATCTCAGCTTAATTTGTTCGGCCTGATAAGCATTTTCTGCTGAGAGAATAATATTTAAATAATTATCGATTTGCTTTGGCATGATTGAAACTCCACGCGACCAAATTTACGGGCACCAGTGAGTGCGCTCTAAGGATCGAAGGATCGATGGAAAGGCAGGGTTAAGAGGACCACTCTTTTGTTCTATTAGCAGCAATTTCCTCTTCATTCTCAGGTTCAGAACCAGTATCTATAGCAGAATAAGCATTTTCAGACGGCAAAAATGTAACTAAGCGTTGTCCTCTAGACTTGAAGCACTGAAAAACGAAAAACCGTAAAGCAAATATCAGTTTGCCTGCTGATCCCTAAAATAATATTATGAAAAACCATAAAAGTTAATTTTCTGCTACTTTGACAAGGGGAAGAATACTGGACATAGTTTTTAGCAGTTATTTTACTAGTAAGTCGACAACGGGAAGTATACTGGACATTCAAGTTGCGGGTGTCATGAACACGAAAAAAAACTCGGTTAGACAATAAAAACATTATAAATAGCTTTCCGGATTCACTCTCTGTAGTTTACAACTATATTATAAGAAAATTGAACGTAAAACAAAGAATAAAATGCAACTTCCCGAGAGCCCTCACAGCACTTCCCTCCTCCCTGCCATATAGCCGGCGATTGCTCGCGTTCCGTGTGTGTGTGTGAGTTGCTGATTTTTGACAGCAAAGTTAGATAGTTTTGTGTTCAATTGTAAACGGCCAATTCACGGTAAACTGTCTAATTTTTAACTCAGATTTTTTCTTATTCAATGGGAAGTATATTGCACGGCGTCGAGTTAAGGGTTAAAATATAAGTGTTTTTTTTTTTTTTTATAAAGAGGCAGTCAGGATGACCACACTCCACCTAATGGTAAGCGGAAGTGAGGTCCAAATATAAGGTTGTTGTTGTAGAAATCGAAATTTTAGTATTTAAATATTGAAATTAATAATAAAAGATCACAATAATGGCTAATTAGAATCGGAAGTGAGTGAATAATATATATTAATAATATCTAATATCTCTGGACATTATTCACACAGCGCCATCTAGCCCCAAACTAAGCATTAGCTTGTGCTATGGGTGCTAGACAACGGATAAACATTACTTATATACTTTTTTTTTGTAAATACATACTATTATACATAGGAACACCCAGACCGATTCAAACAGACATGTTCATGCACACAAATGTTTGTACCCTGCGGGGATCGAACCCGCGACCTCTGGTGTAATAGCCGACTTCTCGACCATTACACCAAATGGCTCGTCATTTATATACAGTGGTGGTCATATAATTAAAGACACTTTGGAGATATTACGTTTTCAAAGTTTACCTACCTATATACTTTTATTATAATACATTATTTATCTTGCAATATTAACTAAATTATTCTTAGGGTTATTATTAAATGTTTGAAGTAAAATAAAGAGATCCAAGATGTTTGTATTTTTTTTTTGTTGGTTAAGTTTATTGCGTATTATATACGAACTAATACAAAGACTTGGCCAACTAATTAAAGACAGACTGATTAAGTAACCTTAAAAAAATTAACTTGGTAAATTTTGAAACGAACTTTACTTTAATACATTTTAGACGTATTTTAAAAACATAAAAACACGACATTAATATTTTGTCGCATGTCCTTTAGCAGAAATAAAAGTCCAACCCCGCCTAGGAATTGATGCCTTCAAATTATTGCAGGTTTCAATCGAAATCTGCACCCAGACCGTTTTATACGTAGAGTAAAGTTGATGAACATTACTTGTATGTTTGTTGCCACTATTTTCTTCAAATTAGATCACATGTTTTCGATCGGGTTAGTGTCGGGACAGTACGGTGGCCAATCTTAAACTGTTACTTATTGGCTCCTAAGCAATTCTTTGACTCCTGCTGAAGTGTCTATGGGATCGTTATCGTGTTAAAAAGTGTATATCACCGGCAAATGTTCATTGGCGTAGGAAAACATGACATTTCCTAAAATACTCCTTTATTAAATTTATTCCTGCTACGTTGCATTTTTTTTTATTAGGTCCCACACCGTTACCTGAAAAACATCCTCAAATTTTTGTATTACCTCCTAAACGTTTGACTGATTTCTTCGTGTACTTTGGATGCGTTTTTTTCTTTGGAGGACGCCTACCGTAAACTTTTCCCTTAGAGTTAACCATATTAATTAAAGTTCTTCGGAAATAAACACATTTTTTCCTCACAGTCTTTCTGTCCAGATGTGAATAGTGTTGGGCAAATCTTAATTTTGCTCCGATTTTTTTCTTCCTTCAAAAAAGGACTTTAGGAAAAATCTTTCAAAAAAGTCTGACTTCCATAATTTCCTTCTAATCGTTCTGTTAGATACTTCTTTAGACCCCTCTACACCGAATACTTCAAAACGTGTGACATTTGAGCCATTTGATGGGTCTTTTTTAACCAAATGATGCTATTTTTGAGGGGGTTGTTTTTCTTGGTCTAGATTTCGTGGACATGTGAACCGTATGAAACTTCTTAAAATGCCGGATATCGTCTATAACCATATTCAAGAGCATCGTAAGTGATCTTTTAATGTACTGTCCGACCAACCTTTAATATAAAAAAAATTCAATGTTCTCCTTTTACAAGGGAGAATTGCAACTTTTCCCCTTCCCCATAGTAATTCATTTTTATCACAATAATACTTAAAGCAAGTTTAAAAATAAGCTAGCTTTTGCTTGTCAAGAATAAAATCTGCATAATAGAAAAAGTTAAAGTGCTCCTTTTATGGTTATGATTACTTTAGAACATGAAATAAGCACTGTCTTTAATTAGCTGACCAGCGAAAAATGTATCGACAAAGTTTGTGTTACATTTGAAGAAGGAAAAAAGAATAAAATATTGCTTTAATAACTTTTTTGCTGTCCGCATTTTAAAAATACGACAACAGTGTACGTATGAAAACCAATAAAAATAAAATTAATACTATCTTGGGTCTCTATATATCATTTATTTTGTTGTACGTAGTCAACATAAAAAGTGTCTTTAATTATATCGACGCAAAAAAGCGGAAACGTAGTAACCCACAAAATGCAAAGTGTTCACCAGAGCCAAAACCATTTTGAAATTTCAGAAAAAAAATGATATCTCCGTAACTATGAAAGCCACACATGTGAATTTTTTAACATAAATATATTTATGGATTTTTTATCAAACCAAATACATTTAACCTTTTAGAAGTTACTTTTAATCTATGTTTGTGTGGGTTACAGCAATAGCACTTTTTTTTCTGTTACGCAAAAACGCTGTAAATGAACGAGATAAATGTATAGGCGACTACAAACCGAAGGTTTTCCTTTATAGCAAATTTGTTGTAACTATGTTCCATACATATTTATTTGTCTACATTTGACTTAAATGAAATATATCTATGTAAACAACTACACTGAATGGACTTAACTTACATATTATTTCTTTTTGACATTTTTTTATGTAGACATTGTATAATTTTTTATTGATACTTTAATTTTTCTTTTTATTTGTATGGTTTTGTTTTTGTTATTTCTGACATAGTATTCATTTTTGACATTTTTGATTAGTTGACATGGTATAATTTTTATTAATTATTTAATTTTTCTTTCTATTTGTATGGTTTGGTTTTTTTCTTTTTAAATGATTTTTGTGTTGTTATTATTAGTGTGTAGGGTGATATTTGTAATTTGTCAATTTGAAGCTTGTGTGCGTTTTGGTTCTACTGTAAGTCACAAGTCAAATAAAATTATGATTATTGAATAAACCAATCAAAGCCATTTATTACAAAGTACGAACACATTCATAACCTTATTATCATTGTAATATTTTAATATATTGTAAACGAGTCGAGTCACGCAGTCAAATCCGTTTACGACACACAAATCATACTCCCTCAACTGTCGCGCAGTGACTGAGCGACGCGGTAATCGACCAAAATCGGGGAAACTAATGAAGTTTTAAATTGGCGTATCCGACGATTTCGTATATTATTATATGCGAGGATTGTAGTAAACCGCCAGGAATAACCATTTTATTTTCGAAGAAATGTAGTGAACGTGGTGCGTTACTAAATCCTTATAAGCAAAAAAGCTGTAACCCACATTGGTCAGAATATTCACGCGCTGTAACTACCAAAATCAAACCGAGATCATGTCATTTGAAAAATATGAATTGAAGTAAATGTAAAGTGATAAAACAAAAAAAAAACTACCTAAAACACTGAAAAGCAAAAAATAATTTTAATAAGACATTCATCAAATGCGCTTATTGTCTAAGCCTATTAATAACATTAAATTGTATTTACGTGCTAGGTAGGTACCTACTAATCTGTTTGAAGTCGGTGCCAAGCCAAATAGTAGGTACCCAGACTACGTACCTACGTCCGCGGATTATTTGTAACCCTGTATAATACATAAATTATTAGGTATGTATCATTTTTCATTACCTTTGGCTTGGCACCGACTTCAAACAGATTAGTAGGTACCTACCTAGCACGTAAATACAATTTAATGTTATTAATAGGCTTAGACAATAAGCGCATTTGATGAATGTCTTATTAAAATTATTTTTTGCTTTTCAGTGTTTTAGGTAGTTTTTTTTTTGTTTTTTTTTTGAAGTCGGTTTAATTTTTTTTTTAAAAAGTTTGTTTATTTTTCTATTTTTAGTGTGAATAATACGTAGGAGTGAGTAAAACTCTCTCATAATATTGATAACGAAAATACGAGTAAAATAGTAGAATTGTATTATTTGACAATATTAGGTATTCATTAAGTGTTCAGCACCATTCAGTAGACCAACTAAAGATGCAGCCCGCAAGAGGGACATAAGAATTAAGAAGTCGTACCCTTTAGCTTCCATCATCATAGTTGTACCTTCCATCATCAGCTTAGCTGCAAAAGTACATGAAATACAACTAACGGTCCACATATTCCTACAACACTGAAATAATTATCCCCTAACTCCTAACCGTTAAGGAGTTGTACCTTCCATCATCAGCTTAGCTGCAAAAGTATATGAAATACAAATAACGGTCCACATATTCTTACAATACTGAAAGAATTATCCCCTAACTCCTAACCGTTAAGGAGTTGTACCTTCCATCATCAGCTAATCAACATAAAGTGATGTCTATAGGACGCAAAAACTTAAATGGCTTCAGAAAAAACAAGTAACGCGTAGTGTGCGCCTATAAAATTTGAGGTTTGCCCTTGATTTTCCCGGGATCCCATCATCAGATCCTGACATGGTGACAATGGGACCACCTCGGAACTATGCACTTTCAAATAAAAAAAGAATTATTTAAATCGGTCTACAATTGACGGAGAAATCGACGGACATACATAAAAAAAAAAAAAAAAAAATACATACAGTCGAACATAGAACCTCCTCCTTTTTTGAAGTCGGTTAAAAAAACACTCTTTTTTATGCTATTTACATCAATCTTTCCGTTACTTTTTCGAAAAAGCAGGCTAATTTCCAATGCTGTATAAAAACTTCTATTAGTCGTAGAGCAAGGAGTATTAGACCGTTTGAAAGAGGATTTTTTTCTCATTCCGAATCTGCAATAAAAAAAATTTGGCTTGGGTGTGGGTTACTACGTTTCCGCTTTTTTGCGTCGATATGTCCACCACTGTATAATTTGACATTTTTAAAATAATATTTTCGCTTCACACAAATTGGTGCCTATAATAAAAAACCTAAACTTCGTTCTTGCTAATCCCAAATAAAATGAAGTATGGCGAGTGATAAATGAGACGGCCATTACACCAAGAGGTGGCGGGTTCGATGTTCACACGGAACAAACATTTTTAGACATGGACAATGGACATGTCTGTTTGTATTAGTACAAAATAAAGTTATACAGCAGGACCTCTTTAATCCGAACCCTCTCTAGTCCGAACACCTCTGTAATCCGAACCCCCGACCCGAGCCCGCGCTTTTTCAACCACAAACGTTTCCAATTCCAGCGCCATGTCTGCCAAATACATGTCTTGAATGGGCTGATCAAGTAGATATTCCTTTGCCAGATAAAATTCTTTTACGTAAATTACGAGACAAAGCTTTTTATTTGTCATTAAACACCAAACCAAAAAACTGGATTTCGTCAAAAAAGTTAAATAAAATATGTAACGTTTATAGATGAATACAGACATTATTTATGTATGTACCTATTATGTAGTTTTATTTACAAAAAATACACTTATCATCTATACTCCTATAATCCGAACGCTCCACCAATCCGAACGGGGCAAAATTTTCAGAGTTCGGATTAAAGAGGCTGTACCTAGATATCGGAGGCCTGTTGGGGAGGGGGGGGGGGGTGACGGTGCCCCCTCTCCTCCAGCGTATTGGCGGCCCAAGTAGGGCCACACCGCGGGTTGTGACGTGGCAAGCTTGTCCTTCATCGGGTGTGAAGGTAAAATCGCGGGAGTTTCGTGGGAAGTAAGACGTTTTTGTCTCGAGACACACTCACTTTGTTCTTGCAATAAACAAATTCTCCACTGAAAAACACTATGGCTCACCATCTTAACGCTATGCCTGACGTGATGCAGCGCCGGCGGGCGTCTCTTCCCAGGCAGAGACAGCTCGCCGAGCCGGTACGAGGCGTCCGTACTGGCCGCCGCGTTGCCCGCGCCGCAGATGCGCAGCTGGTTACTGCTGTGGATGCTCTGGACGAAATAATAATCATTCATGCTAAGTATCACTCCTGCAGGGCAAAGGAACCATTGAAATTAAGTAATCGTCACAATGATGACGGCTTAATCACTACATTTGATTGTGATAACAAACTAGAGCCGTGTAAGAAAAAAATCCAACAAATTTTGCTTCGGACTGAAACTCAGTACCCCGATTTGACAGTGGATGGGCCTTTACTCTTGCGCCTTTGACGTACAATACAAAGCGCTTGTTTTCCTGTGTATGTCTTCTATGAAAGCGTGCAGAACAGGAGGTACTGCTGCCCCACCCTGAGCCCATGGCTGCCCCACCCTGAGTCCATGGCTGCCCCACCCTGAGCCCATGGCTGCCCCACCCCGAGTCCATGGCTGCCCCACCCTGAGCCCTTGGCTGCCCCACTCTGAGACAATGGCTGCCTCATCCTGAGCCCATGGCTGCCCCACCCTGAACCCATGGCTGTCCCTTCCTGAGCCCATGGCTGCCCCACCCTGAGCCCTTGGCTGCCCCACTCTGAGACAATGGCTGCCTCACCCTGAGCCCATGGCTGCCCCACCCTGAGCCCATGGCTGCCCCACTGAACCCATGGCTGCCCCACCCTCACGAGGTGACTACCACTAGAGTATCCTCACCTGGTACACCACCATAGCATCAACTTCTCTCCCCACATCAAGTAGGTACCGCGGCGACTCCGGCGTCCAGATCAGACTGACCAGAGACGCCAATATCGGCAGCGTGCAGAACAAGAGGTACCTGCAATAAAAACCAATATTAAATTAAATAAATAGTAAGTAGTAGTCTTGTGGTTTAAGTTCCGGGCCGTGATCTCGGGGTCCGGGGTTCAATTCCCGGGTCAAGCTAACTTTGTGTCAGTTTTTTTCGGACACAGCGCGGATTTGTAATCAGCCAGGGGGGGGGGCAGCCATGGGCTTAGGTTGGGGCAGCCACGAGCTCAGGGTGGAACAGCCATGGGCTCAGGGTGGGGATGCCTTGGGCTCAGGGTGGGGAAACCATAGGTTCAGGGTGGGGCTACCTTGGGCTCAGAGTGGGGCAGCCATAAGTTCAGGGCGGGACAGTCACCTGTGCCACGCGCTGAAGTGCTCCCGGTCCTCCTGCAGCGTGGACGCGCCGGTGGCGGGCAGCACTGCGGCGGCCAGGGCGGCAGCGGATAGGGCTCCCAGGGCGATGGCACAGGTCAGGACCACCAGGGTCAGTCGCCGGAGGGCGCGGCGGACGCATTCTCCGGCGTAAGTGTAGGACGTGCCCACGATGCCGCCTGAGCCGATCGCTGAGCAGAACCTGCAGGAAAATCGTGCGTCAGTAAGCGGAGCGGAGAAACTGAGAAATGTTAACTACTTAATAGGATTGCACAAAATCTCCACTCAGACATAAAGTTGCAATCGTATTTGTTAATATTTCTCCATTTCTCCGCTCCGCTGCCTCGCTCCACTTCCGAAGCGGAGCGAGGCAGCTAAGCGGAGAAACAGAGACATATAACCTATAGGAATAGAACTCTCGTTCAGAGCGGAGATTTTGTGCAATCCTATCGGTCCATATTTCTCCGTTTCTCCGCTCCACTGCGTCGCTCCACTCTGTTGGACATGCAGCCTAAATACTCTGCCACGAATCTAGCGGAAGCGGAAGCAGGGCGGTCGAAGCCCGCACGCATGCGTGAATGTGATCACCGCTTGACAGGCGAATCGCTGTATTCGAAAACTATTTTATTCTATGCCAAACATCTGCCCGCTTCCGCTACCGCGCCCCCTGGCCGCTTCCGCCCCGCTTTCACGAAATTCGACACAAAGGACTATGATCTACGCTTATGTGGAAACTAAACCATACCTGGCCATCATGAAGGTGCCATAAGTGGGCATGACGGCGGCGATGGCGGCGAACACGGCGTTGACAGCGAGACACGACAGTAGTGTGCGCCGTCGACCCAGCCGCTCGCCTAGTGGCGCCCACCCGGCCGCGCCTAGTGAACCGCCTACTAGGCTGATCAACACTGCGGGACGAGACCATTCAGATTTGTAATGAAGTTTTATAATAATAATGTCCTCTTAGCCGAGTTGACTAATAATGTCCCACTATCTGACCTTCGTTTGGTTAAGGTGACCAGAACCAAGTACGGAGGATGTACTAAACAATTCAAGAAAGTGCTTAAGCGCAGGCGCACTTCCCTATCAATGTAAAACGCAGGCTTATTGTGGTAGTTGCTACAGCCATTTTCTTAATGATATGTTTGCCTGCCTTAAATAAAACATGATATTCTTTTCCTACCTTTAATCAAATAAACACATCAATTTTTTTTCTGATTTGCTCACCTACAAAATCGAAATCAAATGATCCGGCTCGAAGGACCACATTGTAAACCAGGAAGCATTTCTCAATGTTCTGCGACACTATAGCCTTCTATGATCTTCGAATCGTCAGACTTCTATTAACATTAATTACAACAAAATCTTTAATTTGAATAATCAACCACTCTGACTTACCAAGCCAGTTCTTCTCATGCGGCAGTATGCATAGCTCGATCTCCGCAGAGGGCAGTACGAACGGTATGGCCGACAGCTCGAGCGCGCCGCCGGCCACCGCCAGGCCTGTGGCTACGATCACGCGCGCTTGGGCGAGACCGCAGCCAGCCTGGGGAGAGCGAAAAGGATATTGTGGGAGGTAAACATTGGCGCTCGTGGCGCAGCTGTGACAGTGGTTCGTTAGCGATAACGAAAGTCAAGCTACCTACGCCGCGGTCGGTTAATGGATGGGTGACCATTCTGACCATATTTAGTGACATTAATTTCGAGCGTCTCCGTGCTTCCGAAGGCACGTTAAGCTGTTGGTCCCGGCTGATATTTACTATAATGTAAATATTAGTCGTCAAGCCTAGTCAGAGGCCATTTGGCGGCTTGATAACATCTGACATTAAGGTTGGTCACTTGCCTTACGCACCCCTCCACCAACCCGCACTAGGCCAGCGTGGTGGAGTATGGCCCAAACTATCTCACAGGCCTGTGTCCCAGCAGTGGGAACGTATATAGGCTGATGATGATGATGATGAAACATTGAACTACAATTACTAGCGTATGGAACCGACACCGCAAACCAAATTTTTCCGCGATGCTTTGTTGCCGTACGGAAACAACTCATTTCGAACAAAACGCGTAAGCGCTGAGCTTTGCATGGCGCTTACGACTTTTTGGTCGCGAGAAAATTACACTCTGCAAGCAATCTAGCGCTGCAAGTTTTATAGTTTGGTTAGACGACATCCGCTGTAGCAAAAACATTAGTTAGTCCAGCGTACTCGCCCCGCCCGCCCCCTACCCCAGTCATCATTTTGCGACACATTTCTACAGTCGTTGTAGTCGAGGAGCTCGCCGCTCTCGTTGCCGTCCGCCATGTTGCCGTTTTCCGGCGGACTGACGGCCATGTTGGCTATGTCCCTCTCCCTCGCACCCCTACAGGCGGCTATACCTGTCTCAGCGCGTCCTCGTGGAACTGCTCCAGCACGCTACAGTCGTTGTAATCGAGCAACTCGCCGCTTTCGTTGCCGTCCGCCATATTGCCGTTTTCCGGCGGACTGGCGGCCATGTTGGCTGCGTTTCCGGGCTCGCCAGCGCCCTCTGTAATTGTGTAAACCATCTTGCTTGTATTTTTTCTTTCTTTGCCTTAAGGTGAGTATAGACTACAACATTTTCTCGAGCGTTAAGGTGTAATGTAACATTCCTGCGAATGCTCGGCGTTGTGTTACGGGTAAATGCTTACAGCGACTGTGCATTTACCCGTAACATTTCGTTGTAACTGCGTTCATTCTTCTTTGAAATGTTCGTCCCTCTTCCTCCGCGTCGCCCTGCACCCGCGTATCGCCCGCGCTCGTGCAAAGGCTCAACGAAATGTTACACCAATATGCTCGCGTTAGTTTTTAAAAAGGCTGTGACAAAATGGCAAATGCTCGATGTTCTGATACAAGTAAATGTTGTAGTCTATACTCACCTTTACGATCAGTAGAAACACGGTATGATCCACGAAGCAAATGCGGTATGATCATGTATTACAAAAAAGGATACATCAAAATCTTTTCATGATCAAATGGATTCAGAACTGCATTAATGAATCGTTAATTATCAAGGTTACAGATTGTCTCTACCACCGGCTTTGGAATGTTCAGAAGAAGTACCCTATGTTCGTTCACCGGGGATAGTGTAGCTTTCCAACAGTGAAAGAACTTTTTAAATCGGTTCAGTAGTTTCGGAGCCTATTCAATACAAACAAACAAACAATCAAATCTTTCCTCTTTATAATATTAGAATGGACTTTACTCACCAGTGAGCCTAGAGTCTCTATCTTCTGTGTAGGCCATAGTCCGGCTGATAGAACCAAAGCTGCCTAGCTTCGACGAGTTCTCAGAGTCCGAGCGAGCCCTCACCAGGCACGCCTGCTCTTCCGCCATCTTGACTGGGTGCACTATACACTCTTAGCTTCACTGTACGTAACATCTGCAATTGTAGAATCAAAAGTGAAACAGCTGGTATAGTAGACATAGACATTTGATAGACATAGCTCACATTGAAAGCAGTGGACAGATAATGCAAGCTCTCAGGAATATTTTCTGACTACCGGTCGCCTCCGCGGTTTCACCTGCGCGTTATTTCTTTTGTCAAATATCCCCCCCTTCCTCCCACATTTCCAGGATCAAAAGTACCCTATGTCACCCAGATATAGTGTAGCTTTCCAACAGTGAAAGAATTATTCAAATCGGTTCACTAGTTTCGGAGCCTATTCAATACAATCAAATCTTTCTTCTTTATAATATTAGTATGGACAAGCAGTCTAAACTCTAAACTATACTCGGAAGCAAGTGGTCTGTGTGTGGTCAGCAGCATCCTCTGGTGCACAAGTGAGGCATGATTGCACCTCCTCTTGGCCAATCCAGGTACTCCCATATGGCCATGTCCAGAAAGTACTTGCACCTAAAAAAGAGTGCTGGTTTTCCAAACTTGTTATTTTGAACAAATCTTCAGGAAATCTTCACCCTTCTGGTTTCTTTCTGGTTAAAATCCTTTTATTTGTGGCGTAGCGTGGCTGTCAGCCGCCCGGGGCGGAAGACAAATTCTGCCGCCTTTTTTTTGCTCCTCCAGTTGGCAAAGCAGCCCACAGGGCGGAAGACGATTCTGCCGCCCTTTTTTACAATTCTGCCGCCCCTTTTATTCTTTTTTTTTTTGCTCCTCCAGGAAATTTTGCCGCCCCCTAAAATGTGCCGCCCGGGGCGGACCGCCCCCCCATCGCTACGCTACTGCCTTTTATATATAGCATTGGCTCTAATAGAGGCTTTTAACACAAAAACATCATGCATATTACAACCTTATTATTGAATAATATTGCGACCTTGTGAAAACCTTTACAAATTCCTTAGAGCTTGCATGTGAACACACATCAATAAATACACACTATACATTGTCTAACACATAGCTACAAATGTATGACATTGTGTAAGTAAGACCTATACTATCTTAAGGCCTGTATTCACTTTGATTAGTGCGAGTGCAAGTGATTAGTAGTTGAGGGTGATTAGTGCAGGTGCGTATTGCAAGTAGTGTCCAATTCTTGTTTAGTGGCTCTGTTTAGTAGTTACCATTTTTGGTACAACAACACGAACATCCACTAATCACCTAAACACTAAACTGCCTGTCCAGACGTGTTTAGTGGCAGGACTGGCAGGCACGCTGCGAGTGAGGGGGAAGGGCGGGCGCGCGGGACGTGGCTACTCGCAGTCCACTCGCAGAAAAATAGAACATGCTTCTAAACACTTCATTACGCAGCCAACTAATCACCTGCACTAATCAGTCGCTGTCCACACTTATTTTCTCCTAATCACTAATCACCTGCACTAAACACCTGCACTTATCACTAATCAAAGTGAATTCAGGCCTTTATATTGGAATAGTTTGAAATTATTGTTTTGAATTTTAGATTAAATCAATAATTCAATAACAAGGTTAGACCAACCTTTACAGAATCGTTAAAACTTTATAGAGTGAAAAATTATGTTTCTAATTTACTTTTTAAAAATAAATTTAGGTACCCTTAGGCAGAATATGTACTGGTCTCCTGCTGTTATAAGTGTCCTATGCCTCTTGAGAAGAAAAAACATAAAATATAATTATGGGAAAAATTAGAAACCTTGAGCAATAAAATTAATATTATTGCACATTTTTACTTTTTCTAATATTCATAACACAACCTCATACCCATAACCGTGGTCATACCACTTATTTTGAACTAATATCAATGTTATTGTAATGTAGCCCAATATGTATTTAGTTAATAGGTATTTCTACCAATGACGTTCAATATACAACTAGACACCCAATCTCTTAGAAAAATTCCTCAAAAAACGTCCGAGCGGCGTTGACACAGATGACATTAACACATTCCTTCAAATAAACACCTTATCTCGTGGCAGTTAGTGTTTAATGTCAATTGTATACAACTAAACGAAAACTCTGCCCAATAGTCGGGTGGGCAGACTTTTGCTTCGGACAATATTTGAGCGTGATTGGGAGTCTAGTTTTTTTATTGAACGTCATTGATTTTTACTTAATGTTTTAAACTATTATCATAAAACAAAGTAGGTACCTAATTCATTAGTTGAGTTTTTGCCGTTGATAACAGAAAGCTAGCAGTAAAATGGTAATAAGTACTATTTAAAAACATTATTCCAAATTATTGGCTTATCAATGTGGTCAATACCTTGTTGATAACATTGTTAATATTTCAACGGTCAACAAACTATTTTCATAATATTGTTATGACAGTTCAGGCAACGGCCTTACTGATAAATGTACTTACTGATAACAATCTTAAACATGCTTAATTAACATGAGACACTTTACAACAAATAACACTGTACTATTTGACGAATCGAGAATTTTTGATGGTATTTATTCTCCTCATGAGACACCCACAGAAGCAGCAAAATAGATGATTTCCGTTGGAAATGTTTCTTCAAATACACAATAATTTCTAGTCACAAATGTACAAAATACAGGTACAAATAGCGCCTCATAGTACACAATAGCTGCAACTGTACGATAACTAAACACACAATATCCACGCTGTTCTATTTACAATAACAAGAGATAAAAAGAAGAATTCATTGGATGCAATTCTCATTGTTATCTCACTTCAAAAAATAATTACACATAACTTACGTTTCCATTAGTTCGCTAACCAGAAATTCACTGTACCACAATTTAAATTAAATTATGAGTATTTCCGTCGGTACAGATTTAATTTACTTATTACGTAAAATATGTGAATAAAATAAATTTGCATCGGCCGCACCAATGCAGTCCAACTACAGTTATAATACGATTGTGATAAAAAGATTCATGCTGACATTGACTTTTCAGTTTATTGTACAAAAATTGCATGTGATGAACAAAGATGCATACATTTTATGAGTACGTCCTTTATTTGGTAGGGTTAAAAAAAAAAATATTGTTTTTTTTATAATCATAGTGTTGTACTTGTGATACTAGTTTATTTCTAATAGGTTTCGATATTTCAAGTGAAAATATCCCGTAGTGGCAATAATAGTGGAGTGATATTAATTAATTAACATAACAGTTAGAGCTGGTGCTAGTCAAATTAGTTAAAATTGGCACATGTATTTTTAAGTTTTGCCTGAGACATGAAAATACATGTTATTACTAGCCGGGAAAAATTGTTAATTTGGTCTCTTTGCCATGTTAAGTAGTTAAACGCCGGTTCATACCGAATAATTAAAAAAACAATACCTCCGTTACTTTACTGAAATATCTAGTAACCCATGAACCTACAAAAAAAGTATTTTATTGTAGGTTCACCTTTAGGATTTTTT
>OX439419.1:11721856-11735111 GCA_949319885.1 Mecyna flavalis | reverse complement strand
TAAAAATCGTTCATGTTACCACACGACACGACGTTTATAGCACTCGTAGCGCACACGACATTGAACGTGACGTCCTCTTGAGCTCAGTCGTACACTCGATAGGAAATGAATAGAAGCATGCACTCTCTCCTTCCACATATTGAATACGGTCGAAGAGTCGCTTACTTACTATAACATTCGAACGAGAACGTCAGAGCGAGCGCGACGTCACAATCGTGTACGCTGTACTTGTAACAGTGTGTACGCGTGAAACGATCATACGATATTTGAACGGACCTGCCGTCGTGTGTGTGAACACGTCGTCAAGAACCGTCAGTAGCGCCGCTTAGAGCGGTGCAGTGTGGTATTTGTTTTTATGCAGCCGGCCCTCAGACAGGAGTGGTCCTGGATGTGTCTCCACGGACCGCAATGTGCGTTCGAAATGTCGATGTTCAAATGTGTCCTGCAGTTCACACTATGACGCGCAGTTAACTGCGTTCTTCATCGACCCGCGAGCCAAGTGATCCACCGTCCAGGGTAATGGTTTTGTGGATATAATAAAAACGATATAATAATATATAAAAAAAAAATTATAATGTCTTAAGAAAACGATCGAACCTTCGTCGTGAAACGTAGCTCGATCAGATTTCCAACCGCAAGAGTGTTTTCGTGTTTACGTACACGTTCGAAAATCGACTGAGGTTGCGGATTTCAACCTGTCCACGTCGAATTTTCGAAATACGCCCGAGCGTCGATCTTTCGATATCGTCAGCGTACGTGTACACACGTGCGACGACGAAACGTTCGACGACGACTCGAGAATCGAGTTCGATTGTCTGGATTATATATCGCATATATGTCATGTTACACTGACACATAAAACGTTAATGATCCTTCCGCAGGTTCCCCTACGGAAACCTTGTTACGACTTTTACTTCCTCTAAATGATCAAGTTTGGTCAACTTCCCAGCAACGCCGACGGCCGTGAAGCCACCGCGTGTCGGTCCGAAGACCTCACTAAATCATTCAATCGGTAGTAGCGACGGGCGGTGTGTACAAAGGGCAGGGACGTAATCAACGCGAGCTTATGACTCGCGCTTACTAGGAATTCCTCGTTTATGGGGGATAATTGCAAACCCCAATCCCCAGCACGAAGGAGTTTCAACGGGTTGCCCGGGCCTCTAGGCCTGGGAGAACATGCTGATTCCTTCAGTGTAGCGCGCGTGCGGCCCAGGACATCTAAGGGCATCACAGACCTGTTATTGCTCAATCTCGTGCGGCTCGAAGCCGCCGGTCCCTCTAAGAAGAATTTTAATACGTCGCCAGTGAGTTGCGTGACAGAGCCACGCACACCTAAATGACGACGCCTATTTAGCAGGCTAGAGTCTCGTTCGTTACCGGAATTAACCAGACAAATCGCTCCACCAACTAAGAACGGCCATGCACCACCACCCACCGAATCAAGAAAGAGCTGTTAATCTGTCAATCCTTCCGGTGTCCGGGCCTGGTGAGATTTCCCGTGTTGAGTCAAATTAAGCCGCAGGCTCCACTCCTGGTGGTGCCCTTCCGTCAATTCCTTTAAGTTTCAGCTTTGCAACCATACTCCCCCCGGAGTCCAAAATCTTTGGTTTCCCGGAAGCTGCCCGCCGAGCCATTGTAGTAACGTCGGCGGATCGCTAGATGACATATTTACGGTTAGAACTAGGGCGGTATCTAATCGCCTTCGAACCTCTAACTTTCGTTCTTGATTGATGAAAACACCTTTGGCAAATGCTTTCGCTGATGTTCGTCTTGCGACGATCCAAGAATTTCACCTCTAACGTCGCAATACGAATGCCCCCAGTTATCCCTATTAATCATTACCTCGGAGTTCTGAAAACCAACAAAATAGAACCGAGATCATATTCTATTATTCCATGCACGAAATATTCAAGCAGCATTTTGAGCCCGCTTTGAGCACTCTAATTTGTTCAAAGTAAAATTGTCGGCCCATCTCGACACTCACTGAAGAGCACCGCGATAGGATTTTGATATTGAACCGACGTTTAACGGTCGGCTCACCGACGATATGCTCCGCAGACGTGTCAGTATCACCGCGGATGCGGTGCACCAACAGCGCGGCGCACAAATGCAACTACGAGCTTTTTAACCGCAACAATTTTAGTATACGCTATTGGAGCTGGAATTACCGCGGCTGCTGGCACCAGACTTGCCCTCCAATTGTTCCTCGTTAAAATATTTAAAGTGTACTCATTCCGATTACGAGGCCTCGTAAGAGTCCCGTATCGTTATTTTTCGTCACTACCTCCCCGTGCCGGGAGTGGGTAATTTGCGCGCCTGCTGCCTTCCTTGGATGTGGTAGCCGTTTCTCAGGCTCCCTCTCCGGAATCGAACCCTGATTCCCCGTTACCCGTGACAACCATGGTAGTCGCAGAAACTACCATCGAAAGTTGATAAGGCAGACATTTGAAAGATGCGTCGCCGGTACTGGACCGTGCGATCGGCAAAAGTTATCCAGATTCATCAAAATTAACGGCTTCGGACGCGAGGCCCTCCGCCGATTGGTTTTGATCTAATAAAAGCACTCATCCCATCACTGGTCAGAGTTCTGATTGCATGTATTAGCTCTAGAATTACCACAGTTATCCAAGTAACTGAGTAAGATCTAAGGAACCAAAACTGATATATTGAGCCATTCGCGGTATCGCCTTAATACGGCTTGCACTGAGACATGCATGGCTTAATCTTTGAGACAAGCATATAACTACTGGCAGGATCAACCAGGGAGCTTACACATTCGTCTATCAAATAGACTGAGAGAGCGACCTCTCCCATCAACTCTACGCACCCGTCCATCGTTTGACCGACGAACGGGACGTGACTTGAGAATGCAATGGCGTGTGTTGTGCGTACGATTCCGAAGAAAACCGACGAACAGCGCTTCATACATAGAAGCGCCCACACTGAACGTTCGCATAGATTTACTTTTCACGTTAAAACATATTATATTCTAACAATGGTCGTCGTACAATACGATACAGCCCGGTGCTAGAGAGGTCACAACCGATTTTATCAAAAAAATACAACAAGTTCCACCGGCCAGCTGGAATACAACTGGGCCGACGTTAAGATCTTTAGTACGGATACGCTATAAACACGCATCTGTCGATCCACAAAGTATAACATGAACGGCAAAATAGTAAACTATTCAACCGCTAATACATTAGTCTAACATCGTCGAAGACTTACTCTGGAGAAACGACAAGAGCACAAAGTCAGTAGTTAGACACTACTCACTGAAAGTAGTCCCCTCCTGTCGTTTCGGTGACGGCAACGCGTCGCTAGATTATAGAAACAGCCGCGCGCCGACCGAACCGAGCCCGCCGCCAGTTGTGACTTGACATGCGCCCATACCGCGTTTGACGATATAGACGCAGACCGCCTACCGGCTCGCTCGCTTCCCCTTCGGTTTCAATTTTGTTGACTGTGAGCGCACCAGTGCCGTTGTGAGCTTTTTTGATGCCCACGCGTATCGTACGAATCGATAGCATGTTTACCAAGTTGAAAAAAAAAAAAAAAAAAAAAAAAAAATATCTCTTAATGTTGTTCTAGGTGACCAACATTAAGAGAAATTTCAACTTAGTAAAACAAAACTATTCATATAAACTATAAATAACAGATTAATTAAGAAGAAATCAGTAAAATGAATGAATTAGTGAGTGAGTGAGTGAGTGAGTGAATGAGTGAATGAATGAATGAACGAATGAGTGAGTGAGTGAGTGGGTGGGTGGGTGGGTGAGTGAGCGAATGAATGAATGAACTAATAGATATATAGAAAAATAGATAAATGAATTATTGAATTAATTAAAAGATAGATAGATAGATAGATATATCAATAATAAAAGTAAGTAAGTAATAAATAAATAAATGAATGAATAAATAAATAAATAAATAAAAATAATGCCTATCTACTAACCAAGACAAGCATCAGCTTCTTGTGTGAAATACGTAGGTATAGTAAATGTGAGTACCTGCGAACAAGAGAAATGAACATTGTTAAACACCAATAATAATTATCCAATAATTTAATAATCTGCAAAAATTATAGGATAAGTTAGGTCATTAAGCTCCTAATTGTTGAAGCTCATGTCAATAATAGGTTTTAAGGGCTTAGGTTAAAAAAAGTAAGGTTCCATATGCTTAGGTTCAAATAAGTTAGGTTTCAAAAGCTTAGGTTAGTAAAAGTTAGGTTTCAAACCTTAGGTTAATGAAAGTTAGGTTTCAAAATGTTAGGTTCCAAAAGCTTAGGTTCAAATAAGTTAGGTTTCAAAAGCTTAGGTTAATAAAAGTTAGGTTTCAAAGGCTTAGGTTAATAAAAGTTAGGTTTCAAAGCTTAGGTTCAAAATTGTTAAGTTCTAAGAGGATAGTGTCAAAATAATGACATTTCCAAAGCTTAAATGCAAATATGTAGTTAAGTATCTTCCATTAGCCGTGTCTCAATAATGCTTTGTTGCAAATGTAATTTTTTGTCGCGTTAATTAAACAATAGTAATTCTTTTCGTAAAATAATAATTAAAAAATACATAACGTGCCAAAAGGCCTAATACATTCCAGAAAGTCAAGAATATAAATAGTTAGTTTATAAAGGTCAGGTGGTCAGGTCAGGTTACAACAAGCTTAGGTCTATATACGTTAGTTAGGTTGAGGTTAGGTTAGGTTTCAATAATTGTTGGGTTAGGTTAGGTTGCTAAATTGTTAGGTTAGGTTAGGTTAGGTTAGGTTGCTAAATTGTTAGGTTAGGTTAGGTTAGGTTAGGTTTCTAAATTGTTAGGTTAGGTTAGGTTTCTAAATTGTTAGGTTAGGTTAGGTTTCTAAATTGTTAGGTTAGGTTAGGTTTCTAAATTGTTAGGTTAGGTTAGGTTCAGAACAACTAGGTTCCAAAAGCTCAAAAAGCTTAAGTGACAAAAGCTCAAAGCATTAAAAGCTCTAGACCAAAAAGCTCTGGCCCAAAAGCTCTAGACCAAAAAGCTCTGGCCCAAAAGCTCTAGACCAAAAAGCTCTGGACCAAAAGCTCAAATTTGTAAATTTTGGTTTCGGTTTTGGTGGTGTAGGTTTGAAACTATTCTAACCTAAAGGTTAGAATAGTTTCAAACCTAACCTAACCTAACCAAACGATAAAACCCAACACAAACCTAAACACAAACCTAAACCTAATTTGAAATATTTACTTTTTACTAGCCTTTTTACAAACCTACATGTCACCTAGTTACTAGTTACATACTCTACTTACATACATACGTACATACAAACTCACATACATAGGTACATACATACTTACATACATACTGTATACTTACATACATAGGTACACACTGAACGTACATACATACAGACTTACTTACTTACTTACATACATACCTACCTACCTACCTACCTACATACATACATACATTCATTCATATATGTACGTACGTACGATCGAGGTCTCCCGCGCGTGATCACTTTTGGAAAAATATACCGTGCACGTGCATCGTGACTTCTTAGAAGCGGCGCTTGTAAACGTGAAAATACTGCACAGGATTTTAGCCATAAGGGTGATCACGCGCGGGTGACCTCGATAGTACATACATACAAACAAACAAACTTACATAAATACTACCCACACCGTAGGTACCTGAATTGACTAAAGCAAAAAGTAAAACCAACCACCAACTCGATTTCAACCCGCAGAGCGAACCGCCCCGAAATCGCGAAAAAAAACCCACCCGCGGCCCCCGCCGACCGAGACGGGGGCCTATATATTAAAACAGGTAGCTATTTATTTTAAGTATACTCATTGGTATGAAAAAGAATCGGAGGGGGAAATCGACTCGGATGCATATAGGTTAGAAGGCTAAGGCGGGAGCGAAGCGAAGCGGAGCTCCCGCCTTGGCCTTCGTGGTTATTTTTTTTTTAAACCCTGAAAACCTTTTTTGTTTTCACTATAATAATATACCTATTCTATGTTGTCTTTACAGTTAAACAAAAAAAAAATTGGTGATATTTGGTAATTGGTGATACAATATGTGGATAAGATACATGAGAATGTGTGTATATAACTGACGAAGCATAAATGAGCGATAAAATAACGACATACATCAAGTAAACAAGTACACAGCCTTACTATCAGCATATGAGGACATAAGTACATAAGATTATAAGACACACAAGTACTAGCATGTAAGCAGATAGCGGGATAAGTTAATAAAGAATTAACTTCGTTAAAGTACATAAGCAAATGAGTCGATAAGTAAATAAGGCACATAAGGTTATAAGGGCATGAGTATGTACATTAATACATAGGGCAAGTACATATGAGCAGATAACTAACAGAATAAGTAGATAAAGAAATTAATTTGTAAGTATATAAATAAGCATATGACTTGATAAGTAAATAAGGCACATGAGTTTATAATAACATAAGTTTAGTACAGATAAGAAGTAAAGTAAATAATGTAAGTTTATAAGGGCATAATATTATGTAAAGAACTTTAATTAAGCAGATAATTTAATAAATACATAAATAAATTAGTTTGTAAATACATAATTATTAAGCTCATTATATCTTGATAATTAAATGAGGCACATTAGTTTATTTATAAATCTATAAGGAGATAGTAAGTATATATGTAAGTGAACAAAATATTAAGGATGTGTGGAAATAAATATAAGTACCCAGGTACATAGTAAATATATAAGTACACAGGCTAATGAGTAAATAAGGAGACCATGTTTGAAAGGACATTAGTGAAAGGTAAGCAAGTACATATATGTATTAGAAACAAATGCAGATTATTATTATAAATAACAAAAAAATCATGCACCGCCCGCGGTTGAATTTATCAAATTAAAAAACTTATTGACAGAATAGATGATCAGTAATAAAATTGATGATGCATTCCTTATTTATATGCATAGGTATGTGACAGTCTCAAATTAAGACAATAAAATAATGATTAATTATTGTAATATGTCTAAAATTGCTAAACACCCTCACCGCTGTTATAAAATATTCATAATTATGTAGGCATTTGATCAGATAGGAAAATGAAAGTCTTATTGGAATGCTATTAGACTGTCTACATCGTCATTTTATATACATGAATCACGACAAACCATAAAATATTGATGCTCAAGATATAACATTACCTACCTATGTACCTATTAAATGAAATAATTATACTTGTCTTTGTTTGTTTGTTTGCTTGCTTATTTGCTTGCTTGCTTGCTAATTGTACATAAATTTTAAGATGTTACACAATACAGGTACTATAACAACTTAATCACCGTTTACGTATTGCAAATTTTAGGACGAAACCATCGATTGACAATTAGGTGTTTTACTTCTTACCTTGAATTATAGGTTATATTGTAAGAAGATTTCAATTACCTACATAATAATATGCGTGTTTAACGCAGGATTATCCAATAAGTAAACACAATACAGCCACTATTCATTAAATCTAAGTTATCACATTGTCACAGTACGTAACTAGGTTATCAATTAGTAGGTATTTACTTACGTGTGTGAATCGTTATGTATCCTATTTATATTTTTAGTCATATTATATATATACACAGATAAGTACGTAAACTCCATAAATCTTTTAACAAACTTTTTCATTCGATTTCATTGAACATTGAACGTCATTGTCGATTTCGTAATTATAGGTTAGTATTTTTTTTTTTTTTTTCATCGTTTCTTGGCTTGCACAATTTTATTATTGGTTAGTAGCTAGCATTTCTTTTCATTTTTTGAGGTGAAAACTTCTTTAGCGGCGTTGTGCACTTTTTTGTTAATTAATTGATTGCTTCGATTCAATTAATTGAATACTGTGTTATGTTGGTTTTCACGTTTTTGACTAAAATAAGATCATTATTATAAGATTACATTATTCATATATGTATTAAGTGACAATTTTTATCAATAAATACAGTGATATTTTATCTTTGATAACATAACATCGATTCACAATCGATATAATTGAACAAATAATTGAACTATCTGTTAGACATTTTACGTCAAGCACTATGCGGCCACAGATTAGACAATATTTTTGCTTCGATAAATAACCTCACTTTTCATCTTAAAATTTTCAACTGCATTTTAAAAGTGTTAAAAAAACTACGATCTTTGCAATAATTTGTGAGATATAAGTTGAAACCTTGTAATTACTTATGAATGTGTTTTTAAATCCATTTAGTGGCCGAAAGTATGAGAATTTTTAATGAGAAAGGTTTGTTTACCTTTTTCATTAAATTGGATTGAGACAGACTAATCGTTAAATATTTGTATTAATATAATAGTGAACCCAACGCAATGTCTAGGGAGGGACCGGTGCTGGCTGCGTACCTGGATGCCATGAAAGTGGACGTAAGTATTTGAAATTGAGCAACATGTCCATTCGTATGGATTTGATCACAAAAAGTTTACGATTGCATTCAATCAGTTATTTTGTCAGTATTTGCATTAATGTACTTACCGCAGCTGCACTTGGTCGCTCGCTACATTTTATAGCTACAATAAATTGAACTCTCAATGTAGTACACAGCAGCAAGTAATTTTCTCTCAATCCCCTGAAATGCCCATGTAGACTGGGATTCTACATGAATGACGTTTTGTACCCGAAATGCCCGTGTAGGCTAGTGGTCTACTACATACGTGCACCAGAGTCCCATTTAGATAAACAAAAGACTCCATTGTATAGCTTCATTCGTAGTACCTAAGCGTAAAAAATAACACTTGACAGCCTTACAATAACAAACTGAGTCACTTTAATTTCTTATAAATCTCATAATGCTTTATGCTAGAAAGAATTTGAGAATTGTGAACACAATATCTAAATGGGTGTTTTAATTGAAACTTCTAGTCGAATAAAAACTCTGCATTTTGATTCCATATTAATTTGTGTGTATATTATTTGTATTGAAAATTTTAAGCTGTATTTATTAGGTGATAAAATAACAGGTCCCTAATCTTTGATATATTCTTTTAGGACCAATAATTATTGATATTCTGAAGTTAACAATTTTATTGCTGAAAGAAGACCATTAAAGGCAAATACCAATTTGATATTGGACCGTCCATCAACTTCTAAAGGTACTTTGTTAATATTATTTTTTGTTTGATTTCAATTTAGATTTGCTTGAATATGATTAATATTCTTTTTGTATTTTGTAGATCCAGTGGTCTATCCAGAAAGCACCTTCATTCAACCTATATGATGAAAATGTTATGGGTTGTGGCTATGAACATGAGAAAGAAAATATATATAAAACTGCAGGTGAATTAAATAAATTTGTAATGGTAATCTAAACCACATATTTATTACATTGGCTAAAAATAATGAAGTTATTATTAACTGTAATTTGACAGATGTATGTGAGTCATGCATTCAGTGAGTGTATGCTGCAGTCAGTCACTCACAAATTATTTGTTTGGAAAACCTACAACGCTCATGTGCTTATTGTGATGTTATGAAAATATAGGTTAATTGCTATGTATAAATTCTAAATATTTTACAAATATTACATCTATAATGTGCAAGTACAGTCGAAATTATGGATGAAATATAATATATAATAATATACATAAATTGTCATGTTTGTGTACGATAGCGCAATAAATAATTAAATATTGTATTCTTATAAGGTAACATTTAAGATTGAAATATTTATTTTTATTTTAATAGCGCCACCTAGTATTGCATATTGAAACTAAGTTGTAGTCTGTAAATAATATTTAGTATTTAAGTTCATCACTAGATGGCGTAGACTTCATTAGATATTACATTAATTATTCTGAGATATAAACTTTTTAATGTAATATAAATTGTCATGTTTTTGTACGATAGCGCAATAAATAAATATTGTATTTTACCACATAAATGATAGTACTTTTATACTGATTATTCCCTAACCATTCCAAAATACATATCAAAAATGCTCCATACAAAAAGAGGTTCTATAAAATTTGTGTAATTAGTGTTATTACCAGTTATTATCGATAGATGGCTCTTTTCATGAAATTTACCTGAGTAATGGTATCACTAAATAATTATTCGTTATGGCAACATTTTGCAGTTGATACGTTCAGACGTTTCGTTACAGGCAGAGTCATGGCAGAGTTAACCAAAAAGAAAATGACAAATATTTAACTTACGTTCAATTACCTTTTTTCATATTTTTAATACTTATTTATTTAACGAGTTCAAACATTATAAACAATATATTATTCAAAAAATATTTCAACTAGACATGTTTGATTCGTTTGTGAATTTGTGAAAAGAAACAATCATGACAGCTAGTGGTCTGTCAACAATCATCATCTGTCATTGTCACTCACTTGTGTTTTGGCTTGATTTCGTCTCGATTTTCTTTTATCTTTTTTGTGATTTTCTGTGTTTTTATTGACTGTGCATTGACCCCGGGCCCCGAGGATTCTGTTTTGACTGTGAACCCTGTTATTACTTACTGGACCTTGAACTTTACTATCGTAATTTCTATCGTATTTATGTAATTTACTGTTTCTCTAAATAATCTTATTAAATCTGTATTATATAAACATGGATTATTTTTGTGCTTAATAAAAGGGGAAATTGCATTCGTTTGTTTTCTTTAAGTCTCTCCCTTTTGACTAAGATAGCATTTAAAAATATGAAAAATACAAAACTACAGCTTATGATGCATTCTATATATACCTACAATACCTACGTCAGGTTATAATATTTATATCATCGCATCGCGGTCAGCGCTAGTAGTACGGTTTTTAACGCCGTCAGCGCTAGTAGTACGATTTTTAGCTGACAACTCTATCTCCATAAATATTCAATATACTCTATGGTATGAATCAAATAGTACTTATGGACTTTAACGCTAGATGTCACTTATTGAAAAAAATGTATAGTTGAGTTTTTTTTTTGTTGGTATCTTTTCCTCTTCTTCTGTTTGCTGGCATTACTGCTTTTACGGTTCATTATAAGTAACAACAATAATCGGAGTCAATAAAATTTTATGATTATTTTATATATAAACAACCATTAATTCTAAATTATAATATAAATTACCTTAATTTTAAAATAAAAGCTAATAATTGCGTCGTTCTTTATATTTAAACGAATATTTAACCTTTTTGAATTAAAGTAATCGAGCAAATCTTATGGAACGAAACGTAATAATATGGTTTATTCTGGTTTACTCAATACATTTATTCTATGATTACATTGAAGAAATTAAAGGTTCGGTGGATTACTACCTAATTTATTCCTAATACTTATTATAAATCGAATGTGTAGTGTTTGTGTCTAGCATACAAAATGGTGGTTGTTCAATAATTGGGTGCAAAAATAAACAATCAAAGAAAATAAGCGGGTGTTACATTTTATACGTAAGTAAAGTACACTGTTTCATAAATTTTGATCACGTATTTCTTTCTCAAATCTCACAGGAACCAAGTTTATGAGCTAAATCATTAGTTATATCATGAAAAACTTGATAAATGGTAAATATCTAATAATTATTTCTAATTATAACCTCTAAAATGTATTTACATATTATATGAATATGGAATTAATATATTTTAACGTTTATTATGCATAATTACGACAGAAGCCAGCTTAGCTTATATTATGTCTATACTGAAATTAGTCGATTTATAATTCGATTTTCGGATGCCTAACATGAGGAAAAATTTCCGCTTAATTCAGGGAATTTCAAACGATTTGATGTTTCCAGATTTCCGACTGATGATAAAACTCGTGAGAAATGGATAGAAGAGCAACTGCAATACTAATTTTGAAAGGGACCGACTTGTTTAGATTACAAAGGAGAACATTACCTACCAAATATGCAACAGATGGCTTTTAATTATTACAAGAAGAAATTGAAAAATAAATCAGTTAAGAAATAATTACATAACTTGTTTTATTTTGTTTTTCACCTAAATAGCCTTCATAAAATGATCTTTTTTGGCTCAAATTTGTATTTTTCAATATATTTTTTTTTTTTTCAATTCGAAGGGTATTTATTATACCCTGAAATAATACTAAAATAAATAAAGTGGCTGTTTGAATGAAATTCCTTTGCATGTGTCCAAACCAAAATATAAAAAAAAAAACAGTTTGTCTTTTTGACGTTTGACGTTGTCATTTTTTACTTTTTTTCTGAAAAATATGCGTTTGGATATTATCGTGTGAATGTACGTGACTCCTAAATCGTTTTCGTCGACTAAAAATAAAACAAAATTAAATCTTTTACTAGGTATAATTATATTATTAAATAAATCATTCGTATTACTTAAATCTTAAATATTTCAGAGAAATAACATTTAAAGTTTATTTATTATTATTAAAATCTATATATGCAACAATTTCATGAAATAATTAATTTACAATAATAAAAGTAACAGTCTCCGTTTCCATGACGACGCAGTACTTTATCATTTATTATGCTATCTAACTAACTTCTTAGTGCATGCACGACGTAAATAGTGATAAAGTTATATCTGAAGAAAATATCTAGGTATTTTATTTACGTAACTTGTGTAATAATTAATATTTATTGCGTCCTACGTACATAGACGATGTGTCAAAATTTACAAGATTTTTACGAACGTGGCGAACATTCGTCACTCTTATACATTGCGCACGGTCGGCGGCCGCCTGGTAATATCAATATCAACGTGTGAATGGTGACGAACATTCGCAAATTTACGTTGATGCAGTGCTGCCAACTGTACGAACGTTAGTTCCATTCGTTATTTCTGACTTTGAAAAATCTACTAACACTGCCACTAATGAACGAACGAATCGTTCGATACATACTTTGGCCTATTGCAATATCTAACATTCATTCAGCATTGGCAGTATGGTAATATTTCCTTTGCTTAAAAAAGTTATAATGCCAACTAGAAAAACCTAGGTACAGACAGACTTCCTTATCTGTTCCGGTGGCGGCGTCGCTACTGTCTATTCAGAACTGTCATTAAATATCGTTTTTGCATTGCATTCACGTAGTTCCAATTTTGGCCACCGGAACAGATAAGTTTGTAGGTCTGTATATAGGTTCTGTAACATTCTATAACACTGTGACACCTGTCACTATGATAACAATTTTATAAACTTTAAACGTCGTTTTGGAGTTTAGAAAAAAGGTGGTAAAGAAATCTAAAAAGTTTGAAAAAGTTAAAAAAAATTACGGATGTTCTTTTGCGAACTGTACGAACATTCGTAGTATATCA
>OX439419.1:11704356-11716856 GCA_949319885.1 Mecyna flavalis | reverse complement strand
CCGTCAGTAGCGCCGCTTAGAGCGGTGCAGTGTGGTATTTGTTTTTATGCAGCCGGCCCTCAGACAGGAGTGGTCCTGGATGTGTCTCCACGGACCGCAATGTGCGTTCGAAATGTCGATGTTCAAATGTGTCCTGCAGTTCACACTATGACGCGCAGTTAACTGCGTTCTTCATCGACCCGCGAGCCAAGTGATCCACCGTCCAGGGTAATGGTTTTGTGGATATAATAAAAACGATATAATAATATATAAAAAAAAAATTATAATGTCTTAAGAAAACGATCGAACCTTCGTCGTGAAACGTAGCTCGATCAGATTTCCAACCGCAAGAGTGTTTTCGTGTTTACGTACACGTTCGAAAATCGACTGAGGTTGCGGATTTCAACCTGTCCACGTCGAATTTTCGAAATACGCCCGAGCGTCGATCTTTCGATATCGTCAGCGTACGTGTACACACGTGCGACGACGAAACGTTCGACGACGACTCGAGAATCGAGTTCGATTGTCTGGATTATATATCGCATATATGTCATGTTACACTGACACATAAAACGTTAATGATCCTTCCGCAGGTTCCCCTACGGAAACCTTGTTACGACTTTTACTTCCTCTAAATGATCAAGTTTGGTCAACTTCCCAGCAACGCCGACGGCCGTGAAGCCACCGCGTGTCGGTCCGAAGACCTCACTAAATCATTCAATCGGTAGTAGCGACGGGCGGTGTGTACAAAGGGCAGGGACGTAATCAACGCGAGCTTATGACTCGCGCTTACTAGGAATTCCTCGTTTATGGGGGATAATTGCAAACCCCAATCCCCAGCACGAAGGAGTTTCAACGGGTTGCCCGGGCCTCTAGGCCTGGGAGAACATGCTGATTCCTTCAGTGTAGCGCGCGTGCGGCCCAGGACATCTAAGGGCATCACAGACCTGTTATTGCTCAATCTCGTGCGGCTCGAAGCCGCCGGTCCCTCTAAGAAGAATTTTAATACGTCGCCAGTGAGTTGCGTGACAGAGCCACGCACACCTAAATGACGACGCCTATTTAGCAGGCTAGAGTCTCGTTCGTTACCGGAATTAACCAGACAAATCGCTCCACCAACTAAGAACGGCCATGCACCACCACCCACCGAATCAAGAAAGAGCTGTTAATCTGTCAATCCTTCCGGTGTCCGGGCCTGGTGAGATTTCCCGTGTTGAGTCAAATTAAGCCGCAGGCTCCACTCCTGGTGGTGCCCTTCCGTCAATTCCTTTAAGTTTCAGCTTTGCAACCATACTCCCCCCGGAGTCCAAAATCTTTGGTTTCCCGGAAGCTGCCCGCCGAGCCATTGTAGTAACGTCGGCGGATCGCTAGATGACATATTTACGGTTAGAACTAGGGCGGTATCTAATCGCCTTCGAACCTCTAACTTTCGTTCTTGATTGATGAAAACACCTTTGGCAAATGCTTTCGCTGATGTTCGTCTTGCGACGATCCAAGAATTTCACCTCTAACGTCGCAATACGAATGCCCCCAGTTATCCCTATTAATCATTACCTCGGAGTTCTGAAAACCAACAAAATAGAACCGAGATCATATTCTATTATTCCATGCACGAAATATTCAAGCAGCATTTTGAGCCCGCTTTGAGCACTCTAATTTGTTCAAAGTAAAATTGTCGGCCCATCTCGACACTCACTGAAGAGCACCGCGATAGGATTTTGATATTGAACCGACGTTTAACGGTCGGCTCACCGACGATATGCTCCGCAGACGTGTCAGTATCACCGCGGATGCGGTGCACCAACAGCGCGGCGCACAAATGCAACTACGAGCTTTTTAACCGCAACAATTTTAGTATACGCTATTGGAGCTGGAATTACCGCGGCTGCTGGCACCAGACTTGCCCTCCAATTGTTCCTCGTTAAAATATTTAAAGTGTACTCATTCCGATTACGAGGCCTCGTAAGAGTCCCGTATCGTTATTTTTCGTCACTACCTCCCCGTGCCGGGAGTGGGTAATTTGCGCGCCTGCTGCCTTCCTTGGATGTGGTAGCCGTTTCTCAGGCTCCCTCTCCGGAATCGAACCCTGATTCCCCGTTACCCGTGACAACCATGGTAGTCGCAGAAACTACCATCGAAAGTTGATAAGGCAGACATTTGAAAGATGCGTCGCCGGTACTGGACCGTGCGATCGGCAAAAGTTATCCAGATTCATCAAAATTAACGGCTTCGGACGCGAGGCCCTCCGCCGATTGGTTTTGATCTAATAAAAGCACTCATCCCATCACTGGTCAGAGTTCTGATTGCATGTATTAGCTCTAGAATTACCACAGTTATCCAAGTAACTGAGTAAGATCTAAGGAACCAAAACTGATATATTGAGCCATTCGCGGTATCGCCTTAATACGGCTTGCACTGAGACATGCATGGCTTAATCTTTGAGACAAGCATATAACTACTGGCAGGATCAACCAGGGAGCTTACACATTCGTCTATCAAATAGACTGAGAGAGCGACCTCTCCCATCAACTCTACGCACCCGTCCATCGTTTGACCGACGAACGGGACGTGACTTGAGAATGCAATGGCGTGTGTTGTGCGTACGATTCCGAAGAAAACCGACGAACAGCGCTTCATACATAGAAGCGCCCACACTGAACGTTCGCATAGATTTACTTTTCACGTTAAAACATATTATATTCTAACAATGGTCGTCGTACAATACGATACAGCCCGGTGCTAGAGAGGTCACAACCGATTTTATCAAAAAAATACAACAAGTTCCACCGGCCAGCTGGAATACAACTGGGCCGACGTTAAGATCTTTAGTACGGATACGCTATAAACACGCATCTGTCGATCCACAAAGTATAACATGAACGGCAAAATAGTAAACTATTCAACCGCTAATACATTAGTCTAACATCGTCGAAGACTTACTCTGGAGAAACGACAAGAGCACAAAGTCAGTAGTTAGACACTACTCACTGAAAGTAGTCCCCTCCTGTCGTTTCGGTGACGGCAACGCGTCGCTAGATTATAGAAACAGCCGCGCGCCGACCGAACCGAGCCCGCCGCCAGTTGTGACTTGACATGCGCCCATACCGCGTTTGACGATATAGACGCAGACCGCCTACCGGCTCGCTCGCTTCCCCTTCGGTTTCAATTTTGTTGACTGTGAGCGCACCAGTGCCGTTGTGAGCTTTTTTGATGCCCACGCGTATCGTACGAATCGATAGCATGTTTACCAAGTTGAAAAAAAAAAAAAAAAAAAAAAAAAAATATCTCTTAATGTTGTTCTAGGTGACCAACATTAAGAGAAAGAACAATGGCAGTTTGATACCTGCATGTTTTTTAAGGTGTCTTAAAACTTGACTTATACAAAAACGATTATTAGAATTAGCCAGATTTTTACATCATAACACATTTTTATTTAAAGGCCGATATAAAATCTTGAATTATAAAAACCTCTCAGTTGATTACAATATTAATATCTTACGCGTTTGTGTTGCCGCTTTAGAAAAAATAACACATTTATATTTTTTTCAATAATTAGAAAAAGGAATAAACATAATTTATTTCAATGCAATGTGTAACTTAGAAATTATATATTATTAAAAAAAGCACAGTGGAAGTTCCCTTCGTACATAAAATAGCGTAATGTTTCTTTATTGGTAAAAATGTAACTTTTAAAGCTGTCTCGTGTAATATTTAACTATCTGCCAATTGCAACACTGCTACCAAAGTTATTTTGACAGCAGGAAACTGCAAAGCAATTTGTTTGACAATCTATTTTTTTATAGGTTTTGGCTTTGCACGGTTTGTACTTTAGCCACAGACGATATTTAAAAGGTCCAGTATTTCTCATAAATGTTTTAGGAGACTGTTTATTTTTCCTCTGACTGCTTCTAAGATGACTATTTTAATAAAAAATAATTTTATTAATTACTAAAAGAAGAAAACAAACAAGGATTTGTTTCATTACCAACATAACCTCAAAGTACAAAAATACTTATAACTTTTTTTTGCAGCCACCGTTTGTTAAAATTCTTTTTGGAAATGTTTATGTAATGCAATTGCTAGTGTATAAGCAATTTTTAAATCATAGACGCCCTAATTTTTATCCAGGACAAACGTAGTATGGGACTTTGCCATTGTTCTTTCAACTTAGTAAAACAAAACTATTCATATAAACTATAAATAACAGATTAATTAAGAAGAAATCAGTAAAATGAATGAATTAGTGAGTGAGTGAGTGAGTGAGTGAATGAGTGAATGAATGAATGAACGAATGAGTGAGTGAGTGAGTGGGTGGGTGGGTGGGTGAGTGAGCGAATGAATGAATGAACTAATAGATATATAGAAAAATAGATAAATGAATTATTGAATTAATTAAAAGATAGATAGATAGATAGATATATCAATAATAAAAGTAAGTAAGTAATAAATAAATAAATGAATGAATAAATAAATAAATAAATAAAAATAATGCCTATCTACTAACCAAGACAAGCATCAGCTTCTTGTGTGAAATACGTAGGTATAGTAAATGTGAGTACCTGCGAACAAGAGAAATGAACATTGTTAAACACCAATAATAATTATCCAATAATTTAATAATCTGCAAAAATTATAGGATAAGTTAGGTCATTAAGCTCCTAATTGTTGAAGCTCATGTCAATAATAGGTTTTAAGGGCTTAGGTTAAAAAAAGTAAGGTTCCATATGCTTAGGTTCAAATAAGTTAGGTTTCAAAAGCTTAGGTTAGTAAAAGTTAGGTTTCAAACCTTAGGTTAATGAAAGTTAGGTTTCAAAATGTTAGGTTCCAAAAGCTTAGGTTCAAATAAGTTAGGTTTCAAAAGCTTAGGTTAATAAAAGTTAGGTTTCAAAGGCTTAGGTTAATAAAAGTTAGGTTTCAAAGCTTAGGTTCAAAATTGTTAAGTTCTAAGAGGATAGTGTCAAAATAATGACATTTCCAAAGCTTAAATGCAAATATGTAGTTAAGTATCTTCCATTAGCCGTGTCTCAATAATGCTTTGTTGCAAATGTAATTTTTTGTCGCGTTAATTAAACAATAGTAATTCTTTTCGTAAAATAATAATTAAAAAATACATAACGTGCCAAAAGGCCTAATACATTCCAGAAAGTCAAGAATATAAATAGTTAGTTTATAAAGGTCAGGTGGTCAGGTCAGGTTACAACAAGCTTAGGTCTATATACGTTAGTTAGGTTGAGGTTAGGTTAGGTTTCAATAATTGTTGGGTTAGGTTAGGTTGCTAAATTGTTAGGTTAGGTTAGGTTAGGTTAGGTTGCTAAATTGTTAGGTTAGGTTAGGTTAGGTTAGGTTTCTAAATTGTTAGGTTAGGTTAGGTTTCTAAATTGTTAGGTTAGGTTAGGTTTCTAAATTGTTAGGTTAGGTTAGGTTTCTAAATTGTTAGGTTAGGTTAGGTTCAGAACAACTAGGTTCCAAAAGCTCAAAAAGCTTAAGTGACAAAAGCTCAAAGCATTAAAAGCTCTAGACCAAAAAGCTCTGGCCCAAAAGCTCTAGACCAAAAAGCTCTGGCCCAAAAGCTCTAGACCAAAAAGCTCTGGACCAAAAGCTCAAATTTGTAAATTTTGGTTTCGGTTTTGGTGGTGTAGGTTTGAAACTATTCTAACCTAAAGGTTAGAATAGTTTCAAACCTAACCTAACCTAACCAAACGATAAAACCCAACACAAACCTAAACACAAACCTAAACCTAATTTGAAATATTTACTTTTTACTAGCCTTTTTACAAACCTACATGTCACCTAGTTACTAGTTACATACTCTACTTACATACATACGTACATACAAACTCACATACATAGGTACATACATACTTACATACATACTGTATACTTACATACATAGGTACACACTGAACGTACATACATACAGACTTACTTACTTACTTACATACATACCTACCTACCTACCTACCTACATACATACATACATTCATTCATATATGTACGTACGTACGATCGAGGTCTCCCGCGCGTGATCACTTTTGGAAAAATATACCGTGCACGTGCATCGTGACTTCTTAGAAGCGGCGCTTGTAAACGTGAAAATACTGCACAGGATTTTAGCCATAAGGGTGATCACGCGCGGGTGACCTCGATAGTACATACATACAAACAAACAAACTTACATAAATACTACCCACACCGTAGGTACCTGAATTGACTAAAGCAAAAAGTAAAACCAACCACCAACTCGATTTCAACCCGCAGAGCGAACCGCCCCGAAATCGCGAAAAAAAACCCACCCGCGGCCCCCGCCGACCGAGACGGGGGCCTATATATTAAAACAGGTAGCTATTTATTTTAAGTATACTCATTGGTATGAAAAAGAATCGGAGGGGGAAATCGACTCGGATGCATATAGGTTAGAAGGCTAAGGCGGGAGCGAAGCGAAGCGGAGCTCCCGCCTTGGCCTTCGTGGTTATTTTTTTTTTAAACCCTGAAAACCTTTTTTGTTTTCACTATAATAATATACCTATTCTATGTTGTCTTTACAGTTAAACAAAAAAAAAATTGGTGATATTTGGTAATTGGTGATACAATATGTGGATAAGATACATGAGAATGTGTGTATATAACTGACGAAGCATAAATGAGCGATAAAATAACGACATACATCAAGTAAACAAGTACACAGCCTTACTATCAGCATATGAGGACATAAGTACATAAGATTATAAGACACACAAGTACTAGCATGTAAGCAGATAGCGGGATAAGTTAATAAAGAATTAACTTCGTTAAAGTACATAAGCAAATGAGTCGATAAGTAAATAAGGCACATAAGGTTATAAGGGCATGAGTATGTACATTAATACATAGGGCAAGTACATATGAGCAGATAACTAACAGAATAAGTAGATAAAGAAATTAATTTGTAAGTATATAAATAAGCATATGACTTGATAAGTAAATAAGGCACATGAGTTTATAATAACATAAGTTTAGTACAGATAAGAAGTAAAGTAAATAATGTAAGTTTATAAGGGCATAATATTATGTAAAGAACTTTAATTAAGCAGATAATTTAATAAATACATAAATAAATTAGTTTGTAAATACATAATTATTAAGCTCATTATATCTTGATAATTAAATGAGGCACATTAGTTTATTTATAAATCTATAAGGAGATAGTAAGTATATATGTAAGTGAACAAAATATTAAGGATGTGTGGAAATAAATATAAGTACCCAGGTACATAGTAAATATATAAGTACACAGGCTAATGAGTAAATAAGGAGACCATGTTTGAAAGGACATTAGTGAAAGGTAAGCAAGTACATATATGTATTAGAAACAAATGCAGATTATTATTATAAATAACAAAAAAATCATGCACCGCCCGCGGTTGAATTTATCAAATTAAAAAACTTATTGACAGAATAGATGATCAGTAATAAAATTGATGATGCATTCCTTATTTATATGCATAGGTATGTGACAGTCTCAAATTAAGACAATAAAATAATGATTAATTATTGTAATATGTCTAAAATTGCTAAACACCCTCACCGCTGTTATAAAATATTCATAATTATGTAGGCATTTGATCAGATAGGAAAATGAAAGTCTTATTGGAATGCTATTAGACTGTCTACATCGTCATTTTATATACATGAATCACGACAAACCATAAAATATTGATGCTCAAGATATAACATTACCTACCTATGTACCTATTAAATGAAATAATTATACTTGTCTTTGTTTGTTTGTTTGCTTGCTTATTTGCTTGCTTGCTTGCTAATTGTACATAAATTTTAAGATGTTACACAATACAGGTACTATAACAACTTAATCACCGTTTACGTATTGCAAATTTTAGGACGAAACCATCGATTGACAATTAGGTGTTTTACTTCTTACCTTGAATTATAGGTTATATTGTAAGAAGATTTCAATTACCTACATAATAATATGCGTGTTTAACGCAGGATTATCCAATAAGTAAACACAATACAGCCACTATTCATTAAATCTAAGTTATCACATTGTCACAGTACGTAACTAGGTTATCAATTAGTAGGTATTTACTTACGTGTGTGAATCGTTATGTATCCTATTTATATTTTTAGTCATATTATATATATACACAGATAAGTACGTAAACTCCATAAATCTTTTAACAAACTTTTTCATTCGATTTCATTGAACATTGAACGTCATTGTCGATTTCGTAATTATAGGTTAGTATTTTTTTTTTTTTTTTCATCGTTTCTTGGCTTGCACAATTTTATTATTGGTTAGTAGCTAGCATTTCTTTTCATTTTTTGAGGTGAAAACTTCTTTAGCGGCGTTGTGCACTTTTTTGTTAATTAATTGATTGCTTCGATTCAATTAATTGAATACTGTGTTATGTTGGTTTTCACGTTTTTGACTAAAATAAGATCATTATTATAAGATTACATTATTCATATATGTATTAAGTGACAATTTTTATCAATAAATACAGTGATATTTTATCTTTGATAACATAACATCGATTCACAATCGATATAATTGAACAAATAATTGAACTATCTGTTAGACATTTTACGTCAAGCACTATGCGGCCACAGATTAGACAATATTTTTGCTTCGATAAATAACCTCACTTTTCATCTTAAAATTTTCAACTGCATTTTAAAAGTGTTAAAAAAACTACGATCTTTGCAATAATTTGTGAGATATAAGTTGAAACCTTGTAATTACTTATGAATGTGTTTTTAAATCCATTTAGTGGCCGAAAGTATGAGAATTTTTAATGAGAAAGGTTTGTTTACCTTTTTCATTAAATTGGATTGAGACAGACTAATCGTTAAATATTTGTATTAATATAATAGTGAACCCAACGCAATGTCTAGGGAGGGACCGGTGCTGGCTGCGTACCTGGATGCCATGAAAGTGGACGTAAGTATTTGAAATTGAGCAACATGTCCATTCGTATGGATTTGATCACAAAAAGTTTACGATTGCATTCAATCAGTTATTTTGTCAGTATTTGCATTAATGTACTTACCGCAGCTGCACTTGGTCGCTCGCTACATTTTATAGCTACAATAAATTGAACTCTCAATGTAGTACACAGCAGCAAGTAATTTTCTCTCAATCCCCTGAAATGCCCATGTAGACTGGGATTCTACATGAATGACGTTTTGTACCCGAAATGCCCGTGTAGGCTAGTGGTCTACTACATACGTGCACCAGAGTCCCATTTAGATAAACAAAAGACTCCATTGTATAGCTTCATTCGTAGTACCTAAGCGTAAAAAATAACACTTGACAGCCTTACAATAACAAACTGAGTCACTTTAATTTCTTATAAATCTCATAATGCTTTATGCTAGAAAGAATTTGAGAATTGTGAACACAATATCTAAATGGGTGTTTTAATTGAAACTTCTAGTCGAATAAAAACTCTGCATTTTGATTCCATATTAATTTGTGTGTATATTATTTGTATTGAAAATTTTAAGCTGTATTTATTAGGTGATAAAATAACAGGTCCCTAATCTTTGATATATTCTTTTAGGACCAATAATTATTGATATTCTGAAGTTAACAATTTTATTGCTGAAAGAAGACCATTAAAGGCAAATACCAATTTGATATTGGACCGTCCATCAACTTCTAAAGGTACTTTGTTAATATTATTTTTTGTTTGATTTCAATTTAGATTTGCTTGAATATGATTAATATTCTTTTTGTATTTTGTAGATCCAGTGGTCTATCCAGAAAGCACCTTCATTCAACCTATATGATGAAAATGTTATGGGTTGTGGCTATGAACATGAGAAAGAAAATATATATAAAACTGCAGGTGAATTAAATAAATTTGTAATGGTAATCTAAACCACATATTTATTACATTGGCTAAAAATAATGAAGTTATTATTAACTGTAATTTGACAGATGTATGTGAGTCATGCATTCAGTGAGTGTATGCTGCAGTCAGTCACTCACAAATTATTTGTTTGGAAAACCTACAACGCTCATGTGCTTATTGTGATGTTATGAAAATATAGGTTAATTGCTATGTATAAATTCTAAATATTTTACAAATATTACATCTATAATGTGCAAGTACAGTCGAAATTATGGATGAAATATAATATATAATAATATACATAAATTGTCATGTTTGTGTACGATAGCGCAATAAATAATTAAATATTGTATTCTTATAAGGTAACATTTAAGATTGAAATATTTATTTTTATTTTAATAGCGCCACCTAGTATTGCATATTGAAACTAAGTTGTAGTCTGTAAATAATATTTAGTATTTAAGTTCATCACTAGATGGCGTAGACTTCATTAGATATTACATTAATTATTCTGAGATATAAACTTTTTAATGTAATATAAATTGTCATGTTTTTGTACGATAGCGCAATAAATAAATATTGTATTTTACCACATAAATGATAGTACTTTTATACTGATTATTCCCTAACCATTCCAAAATACATATCAAAAATGCTCCATACAAAAAGAGGTTCTATAAAATTTGTGTAATTAGTGTTATTACCAGTTATTATCGATAGATGGCTCTTTTCATGAAATTTACCTGAGTAATGGTATCACTAAATAATTATTCGTTATGGCAACATTTTGCAGTTGATACGTTCAGACGTTTCGTTACAGGCAGAGTCATGGCAGAGTTAACCAAAAAGAAAATGACAAATATTTAACTTACGTTCAATTACCTTTTTTCATATTTTTAATACTTATTTATTTAACGAGTTCAAACATTATAAACAATATATTATTCAAAAAATATTTCAACTAGACATGTTTGATTCGTTTGTGAATTTGTGAAAAGAAACAATCATGACAGCTAGTGGTCTGTCAACAATCATCATCTGTCATTGTCACTCACTTGTGTTTTGGCTTGATTTCGTCTCGATTTTCTTTTATCTTTTTTGTGATTTTCTGTGTTTTTATTGACTGTGCATTGACCCCGGGCCCCGAGGATTCTGTTTTGACTGTGAACCCTGTTATTACTTACTGGACCTTGAACTTTACTATCGTAATTTCTATCGTATTTATGTAATTTACTGTTTCTCTAAATAATCTTATTAAATCTGTATTATATAAACATGGATTATTTTTGTGCTTAATAAAAGGGGAAATTGCATTCGTTTGTTTTCTTTAAGTCTCTCCCTTTTGACTAAGATAGCATTTAAAAATATGAAAAATACAAAACTACAGCTTATGATGCATTCTATATATACCTACAATACCTACGTCAGGTTATAATATTTATATCATCGCATCGCGGTCAGCGCTAGTAGTACGGTTTTTAACGCCGTCAGCGCTAGTAGTACGATTTTTAGCTGACAACTCTATCTCCATAAATATTCAATATACTCTATGGTATGAATCAAATAGTACTTATGGACTTTAACGCTAGATGTCACTTATTGAAAAAAATGTATAGTTGAGTTTTTTTTTTGTTGGTATCTTTTCCTCTTCTTCTGTTTGCTGGCATTACTGCTTTTACGGTTCATTATAAGTAACAACAATAATCGGAGTCAATAAAATTTTATGATTATTTTATATATAAACAACCATTAATTCTAAATTATAATATAAATTACCTTAATTTTAAAATAAAAGCTAATAATTGCGTCGTTCTTTATATTTAAACGAATATTTAACCTTTTTGAATTAAAGTAATCGAGCAAATCTTATGGAACGAAACGTAATAATATGGTTTATTCTGGTTTACTCAATACATTTATTCTATGATTACATTGAAGAAATTAAAGGTTCGGTGGATTACTACCTAATTTATTCCTAATACTTATTATAAATCGAATGTGTAGTGTTTGTGTCTAGCATACAAAATGGTGGTTGTTCAATAATTGGGTGCAAAAATAAACAATCAAAGAAAATAAGCGGGTGTTACATTTTATACGTAAGTAAAGTACACTGTTTCATAAATTTTGATCACGTATTTCTTTCTCAAATCTCACAGGAACCAAGTTTATGAGCTAAATCATTAGTTATATCATGAAAAACTTGATAAATGGTAAATATCTAATAATTATTTCTAATTATAACCTCTAAAATGTATTTACATATTATATGAATATGGAATTAATATATTTTAACGTTTATTATGCATAATTACGACAGAAGCCAGCTTAGCTTATATTATGTCTATACTGAAATTAGTCGATTTATAATTCGATTTTCGGATGCCTAACATGAGGAAAAATTTCCGCTTAATTCAGGGAATTTCAAACGATTTGATGTTTCCAGATTTCCGACTGATGATAAAACTCGTGAGAAATGGATAGAAGAGCAACTGCAATACTAATTTTGAAAGGGACCGACTTGTTTAGATTACAAAGGAGAACATTACCTACCAAATATGCAACAGATGGCTTTTAATTATTACAAGAAGAAATTGAAAAATAAATCAGTTAAGAAATAATTACATAACTTGTTTTATTTTGTTTTTCACCTAAATAGCCTTCATA
>OX439419.1:11681856-11696856 GCA_949319885.1 Mecyna flavalis | reverse complement strand
TATCACCGCGGATGCGGTGCACCAACAGCGCGGCGCACAAATGCAACTACGAGCTTTTTAACCGCAACAATTTTAGTATACGCTATTGGAGCTGGAATTACCGCGGCTGCTGGCACCAGACTTGCCCTCCAATTGTTCCTCGTTAAAATATTTAAAGTGTACTCATTCCGATTACGAGGCCTCGTAAGAGTCCCGTATCGTTATTTTTCGTCACTACCTCCCCGTGCCGGGAGTGGGTAATTTGCGCGCCTGCTGCCTTCCTTGGATGTGGTAGCCGTTTCTCAGGCTCCCTCTCCGGAATCGAACCCTGATTCCCCGTTACCCGTGACAACCATGGTAGTCGCAGAAACTACCATCGAAAGTTGATAAGGCAGACATTTGAAAGATGCGTCGCCGGTACTGGACCGTGCGATCGGCAAAAGTTATCCAGATTCATCAAAATTAACGGCTTCGGACGCGAGGCCCTCCGCCGATTGGTTTTGATCTAATAAAAGCACTCATCCCATCACTGGTCAGAGTTCTGATTGCATGTATTAGCTCTAGAATTACCACAGTTATCCAAGTAACTGAGTAAGATCTAAGGAACCAAAACTGATATATTGAGCCATTCGCGGTATCGCCTTAATACGGCTTGCACTGAGACATGCATGGCTTAATCTTTGAGACAAGCATATAACTACTGGCAGGATCAACCAGGGAGCTTACACATTCGTCTATCAAATAGACTGAGAGAGCGACCTCTCCCATCAACTCTACGCACCCGTCCATCGTTTGACCGACGAACGGGACGTGACTTGAGAATGCAATGGCGTGTGTTGTGCGTACGATTCCGAAGAAAACCGACGAACAGCGCTTCATACATAGAAGCGCCCACACTGAACGTTCGCATAGATTTACTTTTCACGTTAAAACATATTATATTCTAACAATGGTCGTCGTACAATACGATACAGCCCGGTGCTAGAGAGGTCACAACCGATTTTATCAAAAAAATACAACAAGTTCCACCGGCCAGCTGGAATACAACTGGGCCGACGTTAAGATCTTTAGTACGGATACGCTATAAACACGCATCTGTCGATCCACAAAGTATAACATGAACGGCAAAATAGTAAACTATTCAACCGCTAATACATTAGTCTAACATCGTCGAAGACTTACTCTGGAGAAACGACAAGAGCACAAAGTCAGTAGTTAGACACTACTCACTGAAAGTAGTCCCCTCCTGTCGTTTCGGTGACGGCAACGCGTCGCTAGATTATAGAAACAGCCGCGCGCCGACCGAACCGAGCCCGCCGCCAGTTGTGACTTGACATGCGCCCATACCGCGTTTGACGATATAGACGCAGACCGCCTACCGGCTCGCTCGCTTCCCCTTCGGTTTCAATTTTGTTGACTGTGAGCGCACCAGTGCCGTTGTGAGCTTTTTTGATGCCCACGCGTATCGTACGAATCGATAGCATGTTTACCAAGTTGAAAAAAAAAAAAAAAAAAAAAAAAAAATATCTCTTAATGTTGTTCTAGGTGACCAACATTAAGAGAAATTTCAACTTAGTAAAACAAAACTATTCATATAAACTATAAATAACAGATTAATTAAGAAGAAATCAGTAAAATGAATGAATTAGTGAGTGAGTGAGTGAGTGAGTGAATGAGTGAATGAATGAATGAACGAATGAGTGAGTGAGTGAGTGGGTGGGTGGGTGGGTGAGTGAGCGAATGAATGAATGAACTAATAGATATATAGAAAAATAGATAAATGAATTATTGAATTAATTAAAAGATAGATAGATAGATAGATATATCAATAATAAAAGTAAGTAAGTAATAAATAAATAAATGAATGAATAAATAAATAAATAAATAAAAATAATGCCTATCTACTAACCAAGACAAGCATCAGCTTCTTGTGTGAAATACGTAGGTATAGTAAATGTGAGTACCTGCGAACAAGAGAAATGAACATTGTTAAACACCAATAATAATTATCCAATAATTTAATAATCTGCAAAAATTATAGGATAAGTTAGGTCATTAAGCTCCTAATTGTTGAAGCTCATGTCAATAATAGGTTTTAAGGGCTTAGGTTAAAAAAAGTAAGGTTCCATATGCTTAGGTTCAAATAAGTTAGGTTTCAAAAGCTTAGGTTAGTAAAAGTTAGGTTTCAAACCTTAGGTTAATGAAAGTTAGGTTTCAAAATGTTAGGTTCCAAAAGCTTAGGTTCAAATAAGTTAGGTTTCAAAAGCTTAGGTTAATAAAAGTTAGGTTTCAAAGGCTTAGGTTAATAAAAGTTAGGTTTCAAAGCTTAGGTTCAAAATTGTTAAGTTCTAAGAGGATAGTGTCAAAATAATGACATTTCCAAAGCTTAAATGCAAATATGTAGTTAAGTATCTTCCATTAGCCGTGTCTCAATAATGCTTTGTTGCAAATGTAATTTTTTGTCGCGTTAATTAAACAATAGTAATTCTTTTCGTAAAATAATAATTAAAAAATACATAACGTGCCAAAAGGCCTAATACATTCCAGAAAGTCAAGAATATAAATAGTTAGTTTATAAAGGTCAGGTGGTCAGGTCAGGTTACAACAAGCTTAGGTCTATATACGTTAGTTAGGTTGAGGTTAGGTTAGGTTTCAATAATTGTTGGGTTAGGTTAGGTTGCTAAATTGTTAGGTTAGGTTAGGTTAGGTTAGGTTGCTAAATTGTTAGGTTAGGTTAGGTTAGGTTAGGTTTCTAAATTGTTAGGTTAGGTTAGGTTTCTAAATTGTTAGGTTAGGTTAGGTTTCTAAATTGTTAGGTTAGGTTAGGTTTCTAAATTGTTAGGTTAGGTTAGGTTCAGAACAACTAGGTTCCAAAAGCTCAAAAAGCTTAAGTGACAAAAGCTCAAAGCATTAAAAGCTCTAGACCAAAAAGCTCTGGCCCAAAAGCTCTAGACCAAAAAGCTCTGGCCCAAAAGCTCTAGACCAAAAAGCTCTGGACCAAAAGCTCAAATTTGTAAATTTTGGTTTCGGTTTTGGTGGTGTAGGTTTGAAACTATTCTAACCTAAAGGTTAGAATAGTTTCAAACCTAACCTAACCTAACCAAACGATAAAACCCAACACAAACCTAAACACAAACCTAAACCTAATTTGAAATATTTACTTTTTACTAGCCTTTTTACAAACCTACATGTCACCTAGTTACTAGTTACATACTCTACTTACATACATACGTACATACAAACTCACATACATAGGTACATACATACTTACATACATACTGTATACTTACATACATAGGTACACACTGAACGTACATACATACAGACTTACTTACTTACTTACATACATACCTACCTACCTACCTACCTACATACATACATACATTCATTCATATATGTACGTACGTACGATCGAGGTCTCCCGCGCGTGATCACTTTTGGAAAAATATACCGTGCACGTGCATCGTGACTTCTTAGAAGCGGCGCTTGTAAACGTGAAAATACTGCACAGGATTTTAGCCATAAGGGTGATCACGCGCGGGTGACCTCGATAGTACATACATACAAACAAACAAACTTACATAAATACTACCCACACCGTAGGTACCTGAATTGACTAAAGCAAAAAGTAAAACCAACCACCAACTCGATTTCAACCCGCAGAGCGAACCGCCCCGAAATCGCGAAAAAAAACCCACCCGCGGCCCCCGCCGACCGAGACGGGGGCCTATATATTAAAACAGGTAGCTATTTATTTTAAGTATACTCATTGGTATGAAAAAGAATCGGAGGGGGAAATCGACTCGGATGCATATAGGTTAGAAGGCTAAGGCGGGAGCGAAGCGAAGCGGAGCTCCCGCCTTGGCCTTCGTGGTTATTTTTTTTTTAAACCCTGAAAACCTTTTTTGTTTTCACTATAATAATATACCTATTCTATGTTGTCTTTACAGTTAAACAAAAAAAAAATTGGTGATATTTGGTAATTGGTGATACAATATGTGGATAAGATACATGAGAATGTGTGTATATAACTGACGAAGCATAAATGAGCGATAAAATAACGACATACATCAAGTAAACAAGTACACAGCCTTACTATCAGCATATGAGGACATAAGTACATAAGATTATAAGACACACAAGTACTAGCATGTAAGCAGATAGCGGGATAAGTTAATAAAGAATTAACTTCGTTAAAGTACATAAGCAAATGAGTCGATAAGTAAATAAGGCACATAAGGTTATAAGGGCATGAGTATGTACATTAATACATAGGGCAAGTACATATGAGCAGATAACTAACAGAATAAGTAGATAAAGAAATTAATTTGTAAGTATATAAATAAGCATATGACTTGATAAGTAAATAAGGCACATGAGTTTATAATAACATAAGTTTAGTACAGATAAGAAGTAAAGTAAATAATGTAAGTTTATAAGGGCATAATATTATGTAAAGAACTTTAATTAAGCAGATAATTTAATAAATACATAAATAAATTAGTTTGTAAATACATAATTATTAAGCTCATTATATCTTGATAATTAAATGAGGCACATTAGTTTATTTATAAATCTATAAGGAGATAGTAAGTATATATGTAAGTGAACAAAATATTAAGGATGTGTGGAAATAAATATAAGTACCCAGGTACATAGTAAATATATAAGTACACAGGCTAATGAGTAAATAAGGAGACCATGTTTGAAAGGACATTAGTGAAAGGTAAGCAAGTACATATATGTATTAGAAACAAATGCAGATTATTATTATAAATAACAAAAAAATCATGCACCGCCCGCGGTTGAATTTATCAAATTAAAAAACTTATTGACAGAATAGATGATCAGTAATAAAATTGATGATGCATTCCTTATTTATATGCATAGGTATGTGACAGTCTCAAATTAAGACAATAAAATAATGATTAATTATTGTAATATGTCTAAAATTGCTAAACACCCTCACCGCTGTTATAAAATATTCATAATTATGTAGGCATTTGATCAGATAGGAAAATGAAAGTCTTATTGGAATGCTATTAGACTGTCTACATCGTCATTTTATATACATGAATCACGACAAACCATAAAATATTGATGCTCAAGATATAACATTACCTACCTATGTACCTATTAAATGAAATAATTATACTTGTCTTTGTTTGTTTGTTTGCTTGCTTATTTGCTTGCTTGCTTGCTAATTGTACATAAATTTTAAGATGTTACACAATACAGGTACTATAACAACTTAATCACCGTTTACGTATTGCAAATTTTAGGACGAAACCATCGATTGACAATTAGGTGTTTTACTTCTTACCTTGAATTATAGGTTATATTGTAAGAAGATTTCAATTACCTACATAATAATATGCGTGTTTAACGCAGGATTATCCAATAAGTAAACACAATACAGCCACTATTCATTAAATCTAAGTTATCACATTGTCACAGTACGTAACTAGGTTATCAATTAGTAGGTATTTACTTACGTGTGTGAATCGTTATGTATCCTATTTATATTTTTAGTCATATTATATATATACACAGATAAGTACGTAAACTCCATAAATCTTTTAACAAACTTTTTCATTCGATTTCATTGAACATTGAACGTCATTGTCGATTTCGTAATTATAGGTTAGTATTTTTTTTTTTTTTTTCATCGTTTCTTGGCTTGCACAATTTTATTATTGGTTAGTAGCTAGCATTTCTTTTCATTTTTTGAGGTGAAAACTTCTTTAGCGGCGTTGTGCACTTTTTTGTTAATTAATTGATTGCTTCGATTCAATTAATTGAATACTGTGTTATGTTGGTTTTCACGTTTTTGACTAAAATAAGATCATTATTATAAGATTACATTATTCATATATGTATTAAGTGACAATTTTTATCAATAAATACAGTGATATTTTATCTTTGATAACATAACATCGATTCACAATCGATATAATTGAACAAATAATTGAACTATCTGTTAGACATTTTACGTCAAGCACTATGCGGCCACAGATTAGACAATATTTTTGCTTCGATAAATAACCTCACTTTTCATCTTAAAATTTTCAACTGCATTTTAAAAGTGTTAAAAAAACTACGATCTTTGCAATAATTTGTGAGATATAAGTTGAAACCTTGTAATTACTTATGAATGTGTTTTTAAATCCATTTAGTGGCCGAAAGTATGAGAATTTTTAATGAGAAAGGTTTGTTTACCTTTTTCATTAAATTGGATTGAGACAGACTAATCGTTAAATATTTGTATTAATATAATAGTGAACCCAACGCAATGTCTAGGGAGGGACCGGTGCTGGCTGCGTACCTGGATGCCATGAAAGTGGACGTAAGTATTTGAAATTGAGCAACATGTCCATTCGTATGGATTTGATCACAAAAAGTTTACGATTGCATTCAATCAGTTATTTTGTCAGTATTTGCATTAATGTACTTACCGCAGCTGCACTTGGTCGCTCGCTACATTTTATAGCTACAATAAATTGAACTCTCAATGTAGTACACAGCAGCAAGTAATTTTCTCTCAATCCCCTGAAATGCCCATGTAGACTGGGATTCTACATGAATGACGTTTTGTACCCGAAATGCCCGTGTAGGCTAGTGGTCTACTACATACGTGCACCAGAGTCCCATTTAGATAAACAAAAGACTCCATTGTATAGCTTCATTCGTAGTACCTAAGCGTAAAAAATAACACTTGACAGCCTTACAATAACAAACTGAGTCACTTTAATTTCTTATAAATCTCATAATGCTTTATGCTAGAAAGAATTTGAGAATTGTGAACACAATATCTAAATGGGTGTTTTAATTGAAACTTCTAGTCGAATAAAAACTCTGCATTTTGATTCCATATTAATTTGTGTGTATATTATTTGTATTGAAAATTTTAAGCTGTATTTATTAGGTGATAAAATAACAGGTCCCTAATCTTTGATATATTCTTTTAGGACCAATAATTATTGATATTCTGAAGTTAACAATTTTATTGCTGAAAGAAGACCATTAAAGGCAAATACCAATTTGATATTGGACCGTCCATCAACTTCTAAAGGTACTTTGTTAATATTATTTTTTGTTTGATTTCAATTTAGATTTGCTTGAATATGATTAATATTCTTTTTGTATTTTGTAGATCCAGTGGTCTATCCAGAAAGCACCTTCATTCAACCTATATGATGAAAATGTTATGGGTTGTGGCTATGAACATGAGAAAGAAAATATATATAAAACTGCAGGTGAATTAAATAAATTTGTAATGGTAATCTAAACCACATATTTATTACATTGGCTAAAAATAATGAAGTTATTATTAACTGTAATTTGACAGATGTATGTGAGTCATGCATTCAGTGAGTGTATGCTGCAGTCAGTCACTCACAAATTATTTGTTTGGAAAACCTACAACGCTCATGTGCTTATTGTGATGTTATGAAAATATAGGTTAATTGCTATGTATAAATTCTAAATATTTTACAAATATTACATCTATAATGTGCAAGTACAGTCGAAATTATGGATGAAATATAATATATAATAATATACATAAATTGTCATGTTTGTGTACGATAGCGCAATAAATAATTAAATATTGTATTCTTATAAGGTAACATTTAAGATTGAAATATTTATTTTTATTTTAATAGCGCCACCTAGTATTGCATATTGAAACTAAGTTGTAGTCTGTAAATAATATTTAGTATTTAAGTTCATCACTAGATGGCGTAGACTTCATTAGATATTACATTAATTATTCTGAGATATAAACTTTTTAATGTAATATAAATTGTCATGTTTTTGTACGATAGCGCAATAAATAAATATTGTATTTTACCACATAAATGATAGTACTTTTATACTGATTATTCCCTAACCATTCCAAAATACATATCAAAAATGCTCCATACAAAAAGAGGTTCTATAAAATTTGTGTAATTAGTGTTATTACCAGTTATTATCGATAGATGGCTCTTTTCATGAAATTTACCTGAGTAATGGTATCACTAAATAATTATTCGTTATGGCAACATTTTGCAGTTGATACGTTCAGACGTTTCGTTACAGGCAGAGTCATGGCAGAGTTAACCAAAAAGAAAATGACAAATATTTAACTTACGTTCAATTACCTTTTTTCATATTTTTAATACTTATTTATTTAACGAGTTCAAACATTATAAACAATATATTATTCAAAAAATATTTCAACTAGACATGTTTGATTCGTTTGTGAATTTGTGAAAAGAAACAATCATGACAGCTAGTGGTCTGTCAACAATCATCATCTGTCATTGTCACTCACTTGTGTTTTGGCTTGATTTCGTCTCGATTTTCTTTTATCTTTTTTGTGATTTTCTGTGTTTTTATTGACTGTGCATTGACCCCGGGCCCCGAGGATTCTGTTTTGACTGTGAACCCTGTTATTACTTACTGGACCTTGAACTTTACTATCGTAATTTCTATCGTATTTATGTAATTTACTGTTTCTCTAAATAATCTTATTAAATCTGTATTATATAAACATGGATTATTTTTGTGCTTAATAAAAGGGGAAATTGCATTCGTTTGTTTTCTTTAAGTCTCTCCCTTTTGACTAAGATAGCATTTAAAAATATGAAAAATACAAAACTACAGCTTATGATGCATTCTATATATACCTACAATACCTACGTCAGGTTATAATATTTATATCATCGCATCGCGGTCAGCGCTAGTAGTACGGTTTTTAACGCCGTCAGCGCTAGTAGTACGATTTTTAGCTGACAACTCTATCTCCATAAATATTCAATATACTCTATGGTATGAATCAAATAGTACTTATGGACTTTAACGCTAGATGTCACTTATTGAAAAAAATGTATAGTTGAGTTTTTTTTTTGTTGGTATCTTTTCCTCTTCTTCTGTTTGCTGGCATTACTGCTTTTACGGTTCATTATAAGTAACAACAATAATCGGAGTCAATAAAATTTTATGATTATTTTATATATAAACAACCATTAATTCTAAATTATAATATAAATTACCTTAATTTTAAAATAAAAGCTAATAATTGCGTCGTTCTTTATATTTAAACGAATATTTAACCTTTTTGAATTAAAGTAATCGAGCAAATCTTATGGAACGAAACGTAATAATATGGTTTATTCTGGTTTACTCAATACATTTATTCTATGATTACATTGAAGAAATTAAAGGTTCGGTGGATTACTACCTAATTTATTCCTAATACTTATTATAAATCGAATGTGTAGTGTTTGTGTCTAGCATACAAAATGGTGGTTGTTCAATAATTGGGTGCAAAAATAAACAATCAAAGAAAATAAGCGGGTGTTACATTTTATACGTAAGTAAAGTACACTGTTTCATAAATTTTGATCACGTATTTCTTTCTCAAATCTCACAGGAACCAAGTTTATGAGCTAAATCATTAGTTATATCATGAAAAACTTGATAAATGGTAAATATCTAATAATTATTTCTAATTATAACCTCTAAAATGTATTTACATATTATATGAATATGGAATTAATATATTTTAACGTTTATTATGCATAATTACGACAGAAGCCAGCTTAGCTTATATTATGTCTATACTGAAATTAGTCGATTTATAATTCGATTTTCGGATGCCTAACATGAGGAAAAATTTCCGCTTAATTCAGGGAATTTCAAACGATTTGATGTTTCCAGATTTCCGACTGATGATAAAACTCGTGAGAAATGGATAGAAGAGCAACTGCAATACTAATTTTGAAAGGGACCGACTTGTTTAGATTACAAAGGAGAACATTACCTACCAAATATGCAACAGATGGCTTTTAATTATTACAAGAAGAAATTGAAAAATAAATCAGTTAAGAAATAATTACATAACTTGTTTTATTTTGTTTTTCACCTAAATAGCCTTCATAAAATGATCTTTTTTGGCTCAAATTTGTATTTTTCAATATATTTTTTTTTTTTTCAATTCGAAGGGTATTTATTATACCCTGAAATAATACTAAAATAAATAAAGTGGCTGTTTGAATGAAATTCCTTTGCATGTGTCCAAACCAAAATATAAAAAAAAAAACAGTTTGTCTTTTTGACGTTTGACGTTGTCATTTTTTACTTTTTTTCTGAAAAATATGCGTTTGGATATTATCGTGTGAATGTACGTGACTCCTAAATCGTTTTCGTCGACTAAAAATAAAACAAAATTAAATCTTTTACTAGGTATAATTATATTATTAAATAAATCATTCGTATTACTTAAATCTTAAATATTTCAGAGAAATAACATTTAAAGTTTATTTATTATTATTAAAATCTATATATGCAACAATTTCATGAAATAATTAATTTACAATAATAAAAGTAACAGTCTCCGTTTCCATGACGACGCAGTACTTTATCATTTATTATGCTATCTAACTAACTTCTTAGTGCATGCACGACGTAAATAGTGATAAAGTTATATCTGAAGAAAATATCTAGGTATTTTATTTACGTAACTTGTGTAATAATTAATATTTATTGCGTCCTACGTACATAGACGATGTGTCAAAATTTACAAGATTTTTACGAACGTGGCGAACATTCGTCACTCTTATACATTGCGCACGGTCGGCGGCCGCCTGGTAATATCAATATCAACGTGTGAATGGTGACGAACATTCGCAAATTTACGTTGATGCAGTGCTGCCAACTGTACGAACGTTAGTTCCATTCGTTATTTCTGACTTTGAAAAATCTACTAACACTGCCACTAATGAACGAACGAATCGTTCGATACATACTTTGGCCTATTGCAATATCTAACATTCATTCAGCATTGGCAGTATGGTAATATTTCCTTTGCTTAAAAAAGTTATAATGCCAACTAGAAAAACCTAGGTACAGACAGACTTCCTTATCTGTTCCGGTGGCGGCGTCGCTACTGTCTATTCAGAACTGTCATTAAATATCGTTTTTGCATTGCATTCACGTAGTTCCAATTTTGGCCACCGGAACAGATAAGTTTGTAGGTCTGTATATAGGTTCTGTAACATTCTATAACACTGTGACACCTGTCACTATGATAACAATTTTATAAACTTTAAACGTCGTTTTGGAGTTTAGAAAAAAGGTGGTAAAGAAATCTAAAAAGTTTGAAAAAGTTAAAAAAAATTACGGATGTTCTTTTGCGAACTGTACGAACATTCGTAGTATATCAGAACTTTGAAAAAATTTCAATTCAAAACTGAACGGAACGCTTTGAATGAATGAATGAACGAACATTCACATTATGTTTAATTCACAAAAATAAAACGATTTCGTCCTCGGACGAATCACCTGGCGTAGGGCTGAGTCTCAACAGATCGCAGCACGACGCTGCTCTACCGAGCACAACACCCCGCCAGGAACGGAAGTCGTCTACAGACTATTCCGAGCCCCGACATCGAACTGAGGTAAATTCGAACCTTCAGAGCCGTGGCGCACGTGTTAAACCGACCGCACCGATCTCTGTGATTCAAATGGGCTTCGACGTCGCACCTTACGATGTAAAGCGCGACTAGTAAAGTCACATTGTTTAGAGCCTCCCGACTCTCGGGGCTCCACAGTGAGCATATCCTTGCCGGATTCGGCTAGGCTGGCTTCGGCCTTAGAGGCGTTCAGGCATAATCCCGCGGATGGTAGCTTCGCACCACCGGCCGCTCGGCCGAGTGCATGAACCAAATGTCCGAAACTGCGGTTCCTCTCGTACTGAGCAGTATTACTATCGCAACGACAAGCCATCAGTAGGGTAAAACTAACCTGTCTCACGACGGTCTAAACCCAGCTCACGTTCCCTTTTGATGGGTGAACAATCCAACGCTTGGCGAATTTTGCTTCGCAATGATAGGAAGAGCCGACATCGAAGGATCAAAAAGCAACGTCGCTATGAACGCTTGGCTGCCACAAGCCAGTTATCCCTGTGGTAACTTTTCTGGCACCTCTTGCTAAAAACTCTTTATACTAAAGGATCGATAGGCCGTGCTTTCGCAGTCCCTATGCGTACTGAACATCTGGATCAAGCCAGCTTTTGCCCTTTTGCTCTACGCGAGGTTTCTGTCCTCGCTGAGCTGGCCTTAGGACACCTGCGTTATTCTTTGACAGATGTACCGCCCCAGTCAAACTCCCCGCCTGGCAGTGTCCTCGAACCGGATCACGCGGGAGTTTAACGGCGACGAGCGTTGCCGCCACGTCGCCACTCTGCACGCTTGGAACGAAACACCGTGCGCCCGCCGATATAATCGACCGCGCACCGCTTCCGCCCAACCGAGTAAGTAATGAAACAATGAAAGTAGTGGTTTTTCAGCGACGACCCCGAAAGATCTCCCACTTATGCTACACCTCTCATGTCTCCTTACAATGCCAGACTAGAGTCAAGCTCAACAGGGTCTTCTTTCCCCGCTGATTCTCCCAAGCCCGTTCCCTTGGCTGTGGTTTCGCTAGATAGTAGATAGGGACATATCCCGCCACCTGCCCATGGTCCTTCCCGCCTTCCGGCATACGGACCGAATCTCGGGAGACGCACCTGGTACATTGCGTAAAGCTCTTTCTCAGGTGCGCTGCTTGATGCTCCCTACAAATATATCTGTATTCCGTCCCTTCTCTCTGTCACCTCTCCCCATCTGGGGCGTGCACGAAACAATAACAGCTCATCGTACGGTCTGATCCTCCTCAAGTGTCCTGTTCGGCTCTCTTCTTGAGCCATCGGTGCGCAAACACTTTCAAGCGTCTGAAGCCTTCCTCGCTGTTGACCATCTGCTGATGGTAAACTGGCCCGATTTCGTTCCTCTCCCATCCGTCCAACATCTCCTGGCGTTCCTCTTCGTACAGTTGACATTCCCACAAGATAGGGACAAATCCCACCAACCACCCATGGCCTTACCAACCTCTCGGTTATACAGGCCGAATCTCGAGAGATGCGCGCGGATATTGCGTGTGCTAGGCACTATTGCACTCCACCGCGCCGCAATTCTTGACTCTCTACAAATTAATTACTCTTCGTCCTTTGTCCCTTGAGCATTCTCCCCCTTCTGGGGCTGACTTGCTGGTGCCGGACAGCTCTAGCGGTTCCAGATCTTGCACCAGCCTTGCGCGAATTCCCACAGCCGTCCGAAACTCGCCTCCAAGGAGACGAGATCGGGGTACCAAAAGGGCTCACAAACTCGCGATCCCCTTCGGCAGCTCCTGGAAAAATGCGTAATTATGTTTTTGAATCGACACTGTCAGTCACCCCACAGCACGCTACTGCTGCACGTACTGAGTAGCGGCAACCATCCTGCTCTCCGCATAGGCCCTTGCGGGGCAATCGCGGGAGGCAGTTGCGTGCGTCGCGGCGTCCTCCTTCTTGAAGCGCGTGCAGGTGGCACAGCTCTTCGTGGCGCTGTCGCACTCAGCGGTCCTGTGGGCGGTGCTGCTGCATCCGCCGCAGTAAGCCACCTGGCTCTTACAATAGCGTTCCGGGTGGCCGTATAGTTGGCACTTGCTGCAGCAGGTAACGGTGATGTAGTCCTCCACCCTGCAGAGGTTCCACGACAGGTAGAGGGTCTCCTTCATCATCAAGGCGGTCCTGAATCGGGGTGTGCATTCCAGCACCACCGACAGCTCCCTGCTTCCCATCCTGGACCGCTTGAACAGCACCCTGCACTCCTTCTTGGTCCTGTCCAGCGTCCACGTTGCGTCCTCGGCAAAGTTCTGCTCGTGCATGGTGTCGACGAAGGCCTCATCAAGCGGTCCCTGAACGCCATGGACCACCACTCTGGGCAGTCGCGGCTTAGGATCGGAAATCCTGAGGGTAGCGGGAACGGCGGCTCGCAGGCGTTTGGCAGCCTCTTCGTTGGCCGTCTGGACGACCACGCCGGCGTTGCCCACCTTGCGGACCTGCCGCACCTGCACCCCAATGGCCCGTGGATCGACAGCCCTCTTCAGCGCGGCCTTCGTTTCCTCGGCGGTCTTCAAACTTGTGTTACCCTCTGCAGGGTACACGGCGATCACTGGTCCTGCAACTGGCGGGATCGGGATGGCAGCGGAGCGACTCCTAATGACGGCCGATGCATATGTGTTGGTTTGCGGTTGTTGAGGTCCAGTGGCTCCTATTGGAGGGCAACGTTCCTGGGTAAGTTTCTCCACCTGTTCCTTGAGGGCTGCAATTTCAGCATCCCTCGCACGTACCTGCTCCCGTAGGGATCCAACAGTTACAGCGGCATCCATGGCTCTGAAGCCGGTGGCACCCTGGATGGCCAGGGCTTCCTGCGCGATAAAACTTATGAGGTTGACATCCCCCTTGTTTAATTTACTACCTGGGCCACTGACGATAGACACTGATTTCTTCAGGATCGTGTCCATACGCTCGAAAAGCTCTGCCATCGTAGCATTGGTGAGCCAATTCCTGTTCTCAACCGGTGCTGGCACGTAGCTGCTTGGCGGCTGCTGTGGCGGCTCTTGTGGAGCCTCGCACGTACACTCGCACTGTGGAGGCGATCTCGGCGCAGGAGTTGGTGACGGGCGGGCGGCAGCACCCCTCGGCGTGGAGGTCAATATGCCCCCCACTGGAGGGACGGCACCACGGCCCGTGACACGACGCTGGGCGGTACAGGGGCGCTGGGACGGCACCTCGTCCGGTGACGTCAGCGGCCTCTTCTCCCCTCCAGTCCCGCTCGAGAAGTCGAGGGGAGGAAGAAGGTTCTCGGTAGGGGTACTGGGCGGGCTTCGTCCGATGCTGGGGCGCGGCGCGAAAGCGGCTAATTCCTCCTCTGGGTTCATGTTCTCGGCGATCAAACTATGCGTTAACTAATAATCGTGCGAGTATTCGCAATGTGCGAACATTCGCACGTAAATAGTTTTAGAAACTAAGCAATATATTATCCTAATATATTAATATTAAGAATATATTGACCGAGTCCAATCCTAGAAGATACTAACTAACCCAGACATAAACTAAATTAAAATCACAAAACAAGTGTTCGGACACAACCCTAAAATGTCAATGTCAAAAGT
>OX439419.1:11666856-11676856 GCA_949319885.1 Mecyna flavalis | reverse complement strand
CGTGACAGAGCCACGCACACCTAAATGACGACGCCTATTTAGCAGGCTAGAGTCTCGTTCGTTACCGGAATTAACCAGACAAATCGCTCCACCAACTAAGAACGGCCATGCACCACCACCCACCGAATCAAGAAAGAGCTGTTAATCTGTCAATCCTTCCGGTGTCCGGGCCTGGTGAGATTTCCCGTGTTGAGTCAAATTAAGCCGCAGGCTCCACTCCTGGTGGTGCCCTTCCGTCAATTCCTTTAAGTTTCAGCTTTGCAACCATACTCCCCCCGGAGTCCAAAATCTTTGGTTTCCCGGAAGCTGCCCGCCGAGCCATTGTAGTAACGTCGGCGGATCGCTAGATGACATATTTACGGTTAGAACTAGGGCGGTATCTAATCGCCTTCGAACCTCTAACTTTCGTTCTTGATTGATGAAAACACCTTTGGCAAATGCTTTCGCTGATGTTCGTCTTGCGACGATCCAAGAATTTCACCTCTAACGTCGCAATACGAATGCCCCCAGTTATCCCTATTAATCATTACCTCGGAGTTCTGAAAACCAACAAAATAGAACCGAGATCATATTCTATTATTCCATGCACGAAATATTCAAGCAGCATTTTGAGCCCGCTTTGAGCACTCTAATTTGTTCAAAGTAAAATTGTCGGCCCATCTCGACACTCACTGAAGAGCACCGCGATAGGATTTTGATATTGAACCGACGTTTAACGGTCGGCTCACCGACGATATGCTCCGCAGACGTGTCAGTATCACCGCGGATGCGGTGCACCAACAGCGCGGCGCACAAATGCAACTACGAGCTTTTTAACCGCAACAATTTTAGTATACGCTATTGGAGCTGGAATTACCGCGGCTGCTGGCACCAGACTTGCCCTCCAATTGTTCCTCGTTAAAATATTTAAAGTGTACTCATTCCGATTACGAGGCCTCGTAAGAGTCCCGTATCGTTATTTTTCGTCACTACCTCCCCGTGCCGGGAGTGGGTAATTTGCGCGCCTGCTGCCTTCCTTGGATGTGGTAGCCGTTTCTCAGGCTCCCTCTCCGGAATCGAACCCTGATTCCCCGTTACCCGTGACAACCATGGTAGTCGCAGAAACTACCATCGAAAGTTGATAAGGCAGACATTTGAAAGATGCGTCGCCGGTACTGGACCGTGCGATCGGCAAAAGTTATCCAGATTCATCAAAATTAACGGCTTCGGACGCGAGGCCCTCCGCCGATTGGTTTTGATCTAATAAAAGCACTCATCCCATCACTGGTCAGAGTTCTGATTGCATGTATTAGCTCTAGAATTACCACAGTTATCCAAGTAACTGAGTAAGATCTAAGGAACCAAAACTGATATATTGAGCCATTCGCGGTATCGCCTTAATACGGCTTGCACTGAGACATGCATGGCTTAATCTTTGAGACAAGCATATAACTACTGGCAGGATCAACCAGGGAGCTTACACATTCGTCTATCAAATAGACTGAGAGAGCGACCTCTCCCATCAACTCTACGCACCCGTCCATCGTTTGACCGACGAACGGGACGTGACTTGAGAATGCAATGGCGTGTGTTGTGCGTACGATTCCGAAGAAAACCGACGAACAGCGCTTCATACATAGAAGCGCCCACACTGAACGTTCGCATAGATTTACTTTTCACGTTAAAACATATTATATTCTAACAATGGTCGTCGTACAATACGATACAGCCCGGTGCTAGAGAGGTCACAACCGATTTTATCAAAAAAATACAACAAGTTCCACCGGCCAGCTGGAATACAACTGGGCCGACGTTAAGATCTTTAGTACGGATACGCTATAAACACGCATCTGTCGATCCACAAAGTATAACATGAACGGCAAAATAGTAAACTATTCAACCGCTAATACATTAGTCTAACATCGTCGAAGACTTACTCTGGAGAAACGACAAGAGCACAAAGTCAGTAGTTAGACACTACTCACTGAAAGTAGTCCCCTCCTGTCGTTTCGGTGACGGCAACGCGTCGCTAGATTATAGAAACAGCCGCGCGCCGACCGAACCGAGCCCGCCGCCAGTTGTGACTTGACATGCGCCCATACCGCGTTTGACGATATAGACGCAGACCGCCTACCGGCTCGCTCGCTTCCCCTTCGGTTTCAATTTTGTTGACTGTGAGCGCACCAGTGCCGTTGTGAGCTTTTTTGATGCCCACGCGTATCGTACGAATCGATAGCATGTTTACCAAGTTGAAAAAAAAAAAAAAAAAAAAAAAAAAATATCTCTTAATGTTGTTCTAGGTGACCAACATTAAGAGAAATTTCAACTTAGTAAAACAAAACTATTCATATAAACTATAAATAACAGATTAATTAAGAAGAAATCAGTAAAATGAATGAATTAGTGAGTGAGTGAGTGAGTGAGTGAATGAGTGAATGAATGAATGAACGAATGAGTGAGTGAGTGAGTGGGTGGGTGGGTGGGTGAGTGAGCGAATGAATGAATGAACTAATAGATATATAGAAAAATAGATAAATGAATTATTGAATTAATTAAAAGATAGATAGATAGATAGATATATCAATAATAAAAGTAAGTAAGTAATAAATAAATAAATGAATGAATAAATAAATAAATAAATAAAAATAATGCCTATCTACTAACCAAGACAAGCATCAGCTTCTTGTGTGAAATACGTAGGTATAGTAAATGTGAGTACCTGCGAACAAGAGAAATGAACATTGTTAAACACCAATAATAATTATCCAATAATTTAATAATCTGCAAAAATTATAGGATAAGTTAGGTCATTAAGCTCCTAATTGTTGAAGCTCATGTCAATAATAGGTTTTAAGGGCTTAGGTTAAAAAAAGTAAGGTTCCATATGCTTAGGTTCAAATAAGTTAGGTTTCAAAAGCTTAGGTTAGTAAAAGTTAGGTTTCAAACCTTAGGTTAATGAAAGTTAGGTTTCAAAATGTTAGGTTCCAAAAGCTTAGGTTCAAATAAGTTAGGTTTCAAAAGCTTAGGTTAATAAAAGTTAGGTTTCAAAGGCTTAGGTTAATAAAAGTTAGGTTTCAAAGCTTAGGTTCAAAATTGTTAAGTTCTAAGAGGATAGTGTCAAAATAATGACATTTCCAAAGCTTAAATGCAAATATGTAGTTAAGTATCTTCCATTAGCCGTGTCTCAATAATGCTTTGTTGCAAATGTAATTTTTTGTCGCGTTAATTAAACAATAGTAATTCTTTTCGTAAAATAATAATTAAAAAATACATAACGTGCCAAAAGGCCTAATACATTCCAGAAAGTCAAGAATATAAATAGTTAGTTTATAAAGGTCAGGTGGTCAGGTCAGGTTACAACAAGCTTAGGTCTATATACGTTAGTTAGGTTGAGGTTAGGTTAGGTTTCAATAATTGTTGGGTTAGGTTAGGTTGCTAAATTGTTAGGTTAGGTTAGGTTAGGTTAGGTTGCTAAATTGTTAGGTTAGGTTAGGTTAGGTTAGGTTTCTAAATTGTTAGGTTAGGTTAGGTTTCTAAATTGTTAGGTTAGGTTAGGTTTCTAAATTGTTAGGTTAGGTTAGGTTTCTAAATTGTTAGGTTAGGTTAGGTTCAGAACAACTAGGTTCCAAAAGCTCAAAAAGCTTAAGTGACAAAAGCTCAAAGCATTAAAAGCTCTAGACCAAAAAGCTCTGGCCCAAAAGCTCTAGACCAAAAAGCTCTGGCCCAAAAGCTCTAGACCAAAAAGCTCTGGACCAAAAGCTCAAATTTGTAAATTTTGGTTTCGGTTTTGGTGGTGTAGGTTTGAAACTATTCTAACCTAAAGGTTAGAATAGTTTCAAACCTAACCTAACCTAACCAAACGATAAAACCCAACACAAACCTAAACACAAACCTAAACCTAATTTGAAATATTTACTTTTTACTAGCCTTTTTACAAACCTACATGTCACCTAGTTACTAGTTACATACTCTACTTACATACATACGTACATACAAACTCACATACATAGGTACATACATACTTACATACATACTGTATACTTACATACATAGGTACACACTGAACGTACATACATACAGACTTACTTACTTACTTACATACATACCTACCTACCTACCTACCTACATACATACATACATTCATTCATATATGTACGTACGTACGATCGAGGTCTCCCGCGCGTGATCACTTTTGGAAAAATATACCGTGCACGTGCATCGTGACTTCTTAGAAGCGGCGCTTGTAAACGTGAAAATACTGCACAGGATTTTAGCCATAAGGGTGATCACGCGCGGGTGACCTCGATAGTACATACATACAAACAAACAAACTTACATAAATACTACCCACACCGTAGGTACCTGAATTGACTAAAGCAAAAAGTAAAACCAACCACCAACTCGATTTCAACCCGCAGAGCGAACCGCCCCGAAATCGCGAAAAAAAACCCACCCGCGGCCCCCGCCGACCGAGACGGGGGCCTATATATTAAAACAGGTAGCTATTTATTTTAAGTATACTCATTGGTATGAAAAAGAATCGGAGGGGGAAATCGACTCGGATGCATATAGGTTAGAAGGCTAAGGCGGGAGCGAAGCGAAGCGGAGCTCCCGCCTTGGCCTTCGTGGTTATTTTTTTTTTAAACCCTGAAAACCTTTTTTGTTTTCACTATAATAATATACCTATTCTATGTTGTCTTTACAGTTAAACAAAAAAAAAATTGGTGATATTTGGTAATTGGTGATACAATATGTGGATAAGATACATGAGAATGTGTGTATATAACTGACGAAGCATAAATGAGCGATAAAATAACGACATACATCAAGTAAACAAGTACACAGCCTTACTATCAGCATATGAGGACATAAGTACATAAGATTATAAGACACACAAGTACTAGCATGTAAGCAGATAGCGGGATAAGTTAATAAAGAATTAACTTCGTTAAAGTACATAAGCAAATGAGTCGATAAGTAAATAAGGCACATAAGGTTATAAGGGCATGAGTATGTACATTAATACATAGGGCAAGTACATATGAGCAGATAACTAACAGAATAAGTAGATAAAGAAATTAATTTGTAAGTATATAAATAAGCATATGACTTGATAAGTAAATAAGGCACATGAGTTTATAATAACATAAGTTTAGTACAGATAAGAAGTAAAGTAAATAATGTAAGTTTATAAGGGCATAATATTATGTAAAGAACTTTAATTAAGCAGATAATTTAATAAATACATAAATAAATTAGTTTGTAAATACATAATTATTAAGCTCATTATATCTTGATAATTAAATGAGGCACATTAGTTTATTTATAAATCTATAAGGAGATAGTAAGTATATATGTAAGTGAACAAAATATTAAGGATGTGTGGAAATAAATATAAGTACCCAGGTACATAGTAAATATATAAGTACACAGGCTAATGAGTAAATAAGGAGACCATGTTTGAAAGGACATTAGTGAAAGGTAAGCAAGTACATATATGTATTAGAAACAAATGCAGATTATTATTATAAATAACAAAAAAATCATGCACCGCCCGCGGTTGAATTTATCAAATTAAAAAACTTATTGACAGAATAGATGATCAGTAATAAAATTGATGATGCATTCCTTATTTATATGCATAGGTATGTGACAGTCTCAAATTAAGACAATAAAATAATGATTAATTATTGTAATATGTCTAAAATTGCTAAACACCCTCACCGCTGTTATAAAATATTCATAATTATGTAGGCATTTGATCAGATAGGAAAATGAAAGTCTTATTGGAATGCTATTAGACTGTCTACATCGTCATTTTATATACATGAATCACGACAAACCATAAAATATTGATGCTCAAGATATAACATTACCTACCTATGTACCTATTAAATGAAATAATTATACTTGTCTTTGTTTGTTTGTTTGCTTGCTTATTTGCTTGCTTGCTTGCTAATTGTACATAAATTTTAAGATGTTACACAATACAGGTACTATAACAACTTAATCACCGTTTACGTATTGCAAATTTTAGGACGAAACCATCGATTGACAATTAGGTGTTTTACTTCTTACCTTGAATTATAGGTTATATTGTAAGAAGATTTCAATTACCTACATAATAATATGCGTGTTTAACGCAGGATTATCCAATAAGTAAACACAATACAGCCACTATTCATTAAATCTAAGTTATCACATTGTCACAGTACGTAACTAGGTTATCAATTAGTAGGTATTTACTTACGTGTGTGAATCGTTATGTATCCTATTTATATTTTTAGTCATATTATATATATACACAGATAAGTACGTAAACTCCATAAATCTTTTAACAAACTTTTTCATTCGATTTCATTGAACATTGAACGTCATTGTCGATTTCGTAATTATAGGTTAGTATTTTTTTTTTTTTTTTCATCGTTTCTTGGCTTGCACAATTTTATTATTGGTTAGTAGCTAGCATTTCTTTTCATTTTTTGAGGTGAAAACTTCTTTAGCGGCGTTGTGCACTTTTTTGTTAATTAATTGATTGCTTCGATTCAATTAATTGAATACTGTGTTATGTTGGTTTTCACGTTTTTGACTAAAATAAGATCATTATTATAAGATTACATTATTCATATATGTATTAAGTGACAATTTTTATCAATAAATACAGTGATATTTTATCTTTGATAACATAACATCGATTCACAATCGATATAATTGAACAAATAATTGAACTATCTGTTAGACATTTTACGTCAAGCACTATGCGGCCACAGATTAGACAATATTTTTGCTTCGATAAATAACCTCACTTTTCATCTTAAAATTTTCAACTGCATTTTAAAAGTGTTAAAAAAACTACGATCTTTGCAATAATTTGTGAGATATAAGTTGAAACCTTGTAATTACTTATGAATGTGTTTTTAAATCCATTTAGTGGCCGAAAGTATGAGAATTTTTAATGAGAAAGGTTTGTTTACCTTTTTCATTAAATTGGATTGAGACAGACTAATCGTTAAATATTTGTATTAATATAATAGTGAACCCAACGCAATGTCTAGGGAGGGACCGGTGCTGGCTGCGTACCTGGATGCCATGAAAGTGGACGTAAGTATTTGAAATTGAGCAACATGTCCATTCGTATGGATTTGATCACAAAAAGTTTACGATTGCATTCAATCAGTTATTTTGTCAGTATTTGCATTAATGTACTTACCGCAGCTGCACTTGGTCGCTCGCTACATTTTATAGCTACAATAAATTGAACTCTCAATGTAGTACACAGCAGCAAGTAATTTTCTCTCAATCCCCTGAAATGCCCATGTAGACTGGGATTCTACATGAATGACGTTTTGTACCCGAAATGCCCGTGTAGGCTAGTGGTCTACTACATACGTGCACCAGAGTCCCATTTAGATAAACAAAAGACTCCATTGTATAGCTTCATTCGTAGTACCTAAGCGTAAAAAATAACACTTGACAGCCTTACAATAACAAACTGAGTCACTTTAATTTCTTATAAATCTCATAATGCTTTATGCTAGAAAGAATTTGAGAATTGTGAACACAATATCTAAATGGGTGTTTTAATTGAAACTTCTAGTCGAATAAAAACTCTGCATTTTGATTCCATATTAATTTGTGTGTATATTATTTGTATTGAAAATTTTAAGCTGTATTTATTAGGTGATAAAATAACAGGTCCCTAATCTTTGATATATTCTTTTAGGACCAATAATTATTGATATTCTGAAGTTAACAATTTTATTGCTGAAAGAAGACCATTAAAGGCAAATACCAATTTGATATTGGACCGTCCATCAACTTCTAAAGGTACTTTGTTAATATTATTTTTTGTTTGATTTCAATTTAGATTTGCTTGAATATGATTAATATTCTTTTTGTATTTTGTAGATCCAGTGGTCTATCCAGAAAGCACCTTCATTCAACCTATATGATGAAAATGTTATGGGTTGTGGCTATGAACATGAGAAAGAAAATATATATAAAACTGCAGGTGAATTAAATAAATTTGTAATGGTAATCTAAACCACATATTTATTACATTGGCTAAAAATAATGAAGTTATTATTAACTGTAATTTGACAGATGTATGTGAGTCATGCATTCAGTGAGTGTATGCTGCAGTCAGTCACTCACAAATTATTTGTTTGGAAAACCTACAACGCTCATGTGCTTATTGTGATGTTATGAAAATATAGGTTAATTGCTATGTATAAATTCTAAATATTTTACAAATATTACATCTATAATGTGCAAGTACAGTCGAAATTATGGATGAAATATAATATATAATAATATACATAAATTGTCATGTTTGTGTACGATAGCGCAATAAATAATTAAATATTGTATTCTTATAAGGTAACATTTAAGATTGAAATATTTATTTTTATTTTAATAGCGCCACCTAGTATTGCATATTGAAACTAAGTTGTAGTCTGTAAATAATATTTAGTATTTAAGTTCATCACTAGATGGCGTAGACTTCATTAGATATTACATTAATTATTCTGAGATATAAACTTTTTAATGTAATATAAATTGTCATGTTTTTGTACGATAGCGCAATAAATAAATATTGTATTTTACCACATAAATGATAGTACTTTTATACTGATTATTCCCTAACCATTCCAAAATACATATCAAAAATGCTCCATACAAAAAGAGGTTCTATAAAATTTGTGTAATTAGTGTTATTACCAGTTATTATCGATAGATGGCTCTTTTCATGAAATTTACCTGAGTAATGGTATCACTAAATAATTATTCGTTATGGCAACATTTTGCAGTTGATACGTTCAGACGTTTCGTTACAGGCAGAGTCATGGCAGAGTTAACCAAAAAGAAAATGACAAATATTTAACTTACGTTCAATTACCTTTTTTCATATTTTTAATACTTATTTATTTAACGAGTTCAAACATTATAAACAATATATTATTCAAAAAATATTTCAACTAGACATGTTTGATTCGTTTGTGAATTTGTGAAAAGAAACAATCATGACAGCTAGTGGTCTGTCAACAATCATCATCTGTCATTGTCACTCACTTGTGTTTTGGCTTGATTTCGTCTCGATTTTCTTTTATCTTTTTTGTGATTTTCTGTGTTTTTATTGACTGTGCATTGACCCCGGGCCCCGAGGATTCTGTTTTGACTGTGAACCCTGTTATTACTTACTGGACCTTGAACTTTACTATCGTAATTTCTATCGTATTTATGTAATTTACTGTTTCTCTAAATAATCTTATTAAATCTGTATTATATAAACATGGATTATTTTTGTGCTTAATAAAAGGGGAAATTGCATTCGTTTGTTTTCTTTAAGTCTCTCCCTTTTGACTAAGATAGCATTTAAAAATATGAAAAATACAAAACTACAGCTTATGATGCATTCTATATATACCTACAATACCTACGTCAGGTTATAATATTTATATCATCGCATCGCGGTCAGCGCTAGTAGTACGGTTTTTAACGCCGTCAGCGCTAGTAGTACGATTTTTAGCTGACAACTCTATCTCCATAAATATTCAATATACTCTATGGTATGAATCAAATAGTACTTATGGACTTTAACGCTAGATGTCACTTATTGAAAAAAATGTATAGTTGAGTTTTTTTTTTGTTGGTATCTTTTCCTCTTCTTCTGTTTGCTGGCATTACTGCTTTTACGGTTCATTATAAGTAACAACAATAATCGGAGTCAATAAAATTTTATGATTATTTTATATATAAACAACCATTAATTCTAAATTATAATATAAATTACCTTAATTTTAAAATAAAAGCTAATAATTGCGTCGTTCTTTATATTTAAACGAATATTTAACCTTTTTGAATTAAAGTAATCGAGCAAATCTTATGGAACGAAACGTAATAATATGGTTTATTCTGGTTTACTCAATACATTTATTCTATGATTACATTGAAGAAATTAAAGGTTCGGTGGATTACTACCTAATTTATTCCTAATACTTATTATAAATCGAATGTGTAG
>OX439419.1:11646856-11659356 GCA_949319885.1 Mecyna flavalis | reverse complement strand
CTAAGAACGGCCATGCACCACCACCCACCGAATCAAGAAAGAGCTGTTAATCTGTCAATCCTTCCGGTGTCCGGGCCTGGTGAGATTTCCCGTGTTGAGTCAAATTAAGCCGCAGGCTCCACTCCTGGTGGTGCCCTTCCGTCAATTCCTTTAAGTTTCAGCTTTGCAACCATACTCCCCCCGGAGTCCAAAATCTTTGGTTTCCCGGAAGCTGCCCGCCGAGCCATTGTAGTAACGTCGGCGGATCGCTAGATGACATATTTACGGTTAGAACTAGGGCGGTATCTAATCGCCTTCGAACCTCTAACTTTCGTTCTTGATTGATGAAAACACCTTTGGCAAATGCTTTCGCTGATGTTCGTCTTGCGACGATCCAAGAATTTCACCTCTAACGTCGCAATACGAATGCCCCCAGTTATCCCTATTAATCATTACCTCGGAGTTCTGAAAACCAACAAAATAGAACCGAGATCATATTCTATTATTCCATGCACGAAATATTCAAGCAGCATTTTGAGCCCGCTTTGAGCACTCTAATTTGTTCAAAGTAAAATTGTCGGCCCATCTCGACACTCACTGAAGAGCACCGCGATAGGATTTTGATATTGAACCGACGTTTAACGGTCGGCTCACCGACGATATGCTCCGCAGACGTGTCAGTATCACCGCGGATGCGGTGCACCAACAGCGCGGCGCACAAATGCAACTACGAGCTTTTTAACCGCAACAATTTTAGTATACGCTATTGGAGCTGGAATTACCGCGGCTGCTGGCACCAGACTTGCCCTCCAATTGTTCCTCGTTAAAATATTTAAAGTGTACTCATTCCGATTACGAGGCCTCGTAAGAGTCCCGTATCGTTATTTTTCGTCACTACCTCCCCGTGCCGGGAGTGGGTAATTTGCGCGCCTGCTGCCTTCCTTGGATGTGGTAGCCGTTTCTCAGGCTCCCTCTCCGGAATCGAACCCTGATTCCCCGTTACCCGTGACAACCATGGTAGTCGCAGAAACTACCATCGAAAGTTGATAAGGCAGACATTTGAAAGATGCGTCGCCGGTACTGGACCGTGCGATCGGCAAAAGTTATCCAGATTCATCAAAATTAACGGCTTCGGACGCGAGGCCCTCCGCCGATTGGTTTTGATCTAATAAAAGCACTCATCCCATCACTGGTCAGAGTTCTGATTGCATGTATTAGCTCTAGAATTACCACAGTTATCCAAGTAACTGAGTAAGATCTAAGGAACCAAAACTGATATATTGAGCCATTCGCGGTATCGCCTTAATACGGCTTGCACTGAGACATGCATGGCTTAATCTTTGAGACAAGCATATAACTACTGGCAGGATCAACCAGGGAGCTTACACATTCGTCTATCAAATAGACTGAGAGAGCGACCTCTCCCATCAACTCTACGCACCCGTCCATCGTTTGACCGACGAACGGGACGTGACTTGAGAATGCAATGGCGTGTGTTGTGCGTACGATTCCGAAGAAAACCGACGAACAGCGCTTCATACATAGAAGCGCCCACACTGAACGTTCGCATAGATTTACTTTTCACGTTAAAACATATTATATTCTAACAATGGTCGTCGTACAATACGATACAGCCCGGTGCTAGAGAGGTCACAACCGATTTTATCAAAAAAATACAACAAGTTCCACCGGCCAGCTGGAATACAACTGGGCCGACGTTAAGATCTTTAGTACGGATACGCTATAAACACGCATCTGTCGATCCACAAAGTATAACATGAACGGCAAAATAGTAAACTATTCAACCGCTAATACATTAGTCTAACATCGTCGAAGACTTACTCTGGAGAAACGACAAGAGCACAAAGTCAGTAGTTAGACACTACTCACTGAAAGTAGTCCCCTCCTGTCGTTTCGGTGACGGCAACGCGTCGCTAGATTATAGAAACAGCCGCGCGCCGACCGAACCGAGCCCGCCGCCAGTTGTGACTTGACATGCGCCCATACCGCGTTTGACGATATAGACGCAGACCGCCTACCGGCTCGCTCGCTTCCCCTTCGGTTTCAATTTTGTTGACTGTGAGCGCACCAGTGCCGTTGTGAGCTTTTTTGATGCCCACGCGTATCGTACGAATCGATAGCATGTTTACCAAGTTGAAAAAAAAAAAAAAAAAAAAAAAAAAATATCTCTTAATGTTGTTCTAGGTGACCAACATTAAGAGAAATTTCAACTTAGTAAAACAAAACTATTCATATAAACTATAAATAACAGATTAATTAAGAAGAAATCAGTAAAATGAATGAATTAGTGAGTGAGTGAGTGAGTGAGTGAATGAGTGAATGAATGAATGAACGAATGAGTGAGTGAGTGAGTGGGTGGGTGGGTGGGTGAGTGAGCGAATGAATGAATGAACTAATAGATATATAGAAAAATAGATAAATGAATTATTGAATTAATTAAAAGATAGATAGATAGATAGATATATCAATAATAAAAGTAAGTAAGTAATAAATAAATAAATGAATGAATAAATAAATAAATAAATAAAAATAATGCCTATCTACTAACCAAGACAAGCATCAGCTTCTTGTGTGAAATACGTAGGTATAGTAAATGTGAGTACCTGCGAACAAGAGAAATGAACATTGTTAAACACCAATAATAATTATCCAATAATTTAATAATCTGCAAAAATTATAGGATAAGTTAGGTCATTAAGCTCCTAATTGTTGAAGCTCATGTCAATAATAGGTTTTAAGGGCTTAGGTTAAAAAAAGTAAGGTTCCATATGCTTAGGTTCAAATAAGTTAGGTTTCAAAAGCTTAGGTTAGTAAAAGTTAGGTTTCAAACCTTAGGTTAATGAAAGTTAGGTTTCAAAATGTTAGGTTCCAAAAGCTTAGGTTCAAATAAGTTAGGTTTCAAAAGCTTAGGTTAATAAAAGTTAGGTTTCAAAGGCTTAGGTTAATAAAAGTTAGGTTTCAAAGCTTAGGTTCAAAATTGTTAAGTTCTAAGAGGATAGTGTCAAAATAATGACATTTCCAAAGCTTAAATGCAAATATGTAGTTAAGTATCTTCCATTAGCCGTGTCTCAATAATGCTTTGTTGCAAATGTAATTTTTTGTCGCGTTAATTAAACAATAGTAATTCTTTTCGTAAAATAATAATTAAAAAATACATAACGTGCCAAAAGGCCTAATACATTCCAGAAAGTCAAGAATATAAATAGTTAGTTTATAAAGGTCAGGTGGTCAGGTCAGGTTACAACAAGCTTAGGTCTATATACGTTAGTTAGGTTGAGGTTAGGTTAGGTTTCAATAATTGTTGGGTTAGGTTAGGTTGCTAAATTGTTAGGTTAGGTTAGGTTAGGTTAGGTTGCTAAATTGTTAGGTTAGGTTAGGTTAGGTTAGGTTTCTAAATTGTTAGGTTAGGTTAGGTTTCTAAATTGTTAGGTTAGGTTAGGTTTCTAAATTGTTAGGTTAGGTTAGGTTTCTAAATTGTTAGGTTAGGTTAGGTTCAGAACAACTAGGTTCCAAAAGCTCAAAAAGCTTAAGTGACAAAAGCTCAAAGCATTAAAAGCTCTAGACCAAAAAGCTCTGGCCCAAAAGCTCTAGACCAAAAAGCTCTGGCCCAAAAGCTCTAGACCAAAAAGCTCTGGACCAAAAGCTCAAATTTGTAAATTTTGGTTTCGGTTTTGGTGGTGTAGGTTTGAAACTATTCTAACCTAAAGGTTAGAATAGTTTCAAACCTAACCTAACCTAACCAAACGATAAAACCCAACACAAACCTAAACACAAACCTAAACCTAATTTGAAATATTTACTTTTTACTAGCCTTTTTACAAACCTACATGTCACCTAGTTACTAGTTACATACTCTACTTACATACATACGTACATACAAACTCACATACATAGGTACATACATACTTACATACATACTGTATACTTACATACATAGGTACACACTGAACGTACATACATACAGACTTACTTACTTACTTACATACATACCTACCTACCTACCTACCTACATACATACATACATTCATTCATATATGTACGTACGTACGATCGAGGTCTCCCGCGCGTGATCACTTTTGGAAAAATATACCGTGCACGTGCATCGTGACTTCTTAGAAGCGGCGCTTGTAAACGTGAAAATACTGCACAGGATTTTAGCCATAAGGGTGATCACGCGCGGGTGACCTCGATAGTACATACATACAAACAAACAAACTTACATAAATACTACCCACACCGTAGGTACCTGAATTGACTAAAGCAAAAAGTAAAACCAACCACCAACTCGATTTCAACCCGCAGAGCGAACCGCCCCGAAATCGCGAAAAAAAACCCACCCGCGGCCCCCGCCGACCGAGACGGGGGCCTATATATTAAAACAGGTAGCTATTTATTTTAAGTATACTCATTGGTATGAAAAAGAATCGGAGGGGGAAATCGACTCGGATGCATATAGGTTAGAAGGCTAAGGCGGGAGCGAAGCGAAGCGGAGCTCCCGCCTTGGCCTTCGTGGTTATTTTTTTTTTAAACCCTGAAAACCTTTTTTGTTTTCACTATAATAATATACCTATTCTATGTTGTCTTTACAGTTAAACAAAAAAAAAATTGGTGATATTTGGTAATTGGTGATACAATATGTGGATAAGATACATGAGAATGTGTGTATATAACTGACGAAGCATAAATGAGCGATAAAATAACGACATACATCAAGTAAACAAGTACACAGCCTTACTATCAGCATATGAGGACATAAGTACATAAGATTATAAGACACACAAGTACTAGCATGTAAGCAGATAGCGGGATAAGTTAATAAAGAATTAACTTCGTTAAAGTACATAAGCAAATGAGTCGATAAGTAAATAAGGCACATAAGGTTATAAGGGCATGAGTATGTACATTAATACATAGGGCAAGTACATATGAGCAGATAACTAACAGAATAAGTAGATAAAGAAATTAATTTGTAAGTATATAAATAAGCATATGACTTGATAAGTAAATAAGGCACATGAGTTTATAATAACATAAGTTTAGTACAGATAAGAAGTAAAGTAAATAATGTAAGTTTATAAGGGCATAATATTATGTAAAGAACTTTAATTAAGCAGATAATTTAATAAATACATAAATAAATTAGTTTGTAAATACATAATTATTAAGCTCATTATATCTTGATAATTAAATGAGGCACATTAGTTTATTTATAAATCTATAAGGAGATAGTAAGTATATATGTAAGTGAACAAAATATTAAGGATGTGTGGAAATAAATATAAGTACCCAGGTACATAGTAAATATATAAGTACACAGGCTAATGAGTAAATAAGGAGACCATGTTTGAAAGGACATTAGTGAAAGGTAAGCAAGTACATATATGTATTAGAAACAAATGCAGATTATTATTATAAATAACAAAAAAATCATGCACCGCCCGCGGTTGAATTTATCAAATTAAAAAACTTATTGACAGAATAGATGATCAGTAATAAAATTGATGATGCATTCCTTATTTATATGCATAGGTATGTGACAGTCTCAAATTAAGACAATAAAATAATGATTAATTATTGTAATATGTCTAAAATTGCTAAACACCCTCACCGCTGTTATAAAATATTCATAATTATGTAGGCATTTGATCAGATAGGAAAATGAAAGTCTTATTGGAATGCTATTAGACTGTCTACATCGTCATTTTATATACATGAATCACGACAAACCATAAAATATTGATGCTCAAGATATAACATTACCTACCTATGTACCTATTAAATGAAATAATTATACTTGTCTTTGTTTGTTTGTTTGCTTGCTTATTTGCTTGCTTGCTTGCTAATTGTACATAAATTTTAAGATGTTACACAATACAGGTACTATAACAACTTAATCACCGTTTACGTATTGCAAATTTTAGGACGAAACCATCGATTGACAATTAGGTGTTTTACTTCTTACCTTGAATTATAGGTTATATTGTAAGAAGATTTCAATTACCTACATAATAATATGCGTGTTTAACGCAGGATTATCCAATAAGTAAACACAATACAGCCACTATTCATTAAATCTAAGTTATCACATTGTCACAGTACGTAACTAGGTTATCAATTAGTAGGTATTTACTTACGTGTGTGAATCGTTATGTATCCTATTTATATTTTTAGTCATATTATATATATACACAGATAAGTACGTAAACTCCATAAATCTTTTAACAAACTTTTTCATTCGATTTCATTGAACATTGAACGTCATTGTCGATTTCGTAATTATAGGTTAGTATTTTTTTTTTTTTTTTCATCGTTTCTTGGCTTGCACAATTTTATTATTGGTTAGTAGCTAGCATTTCTTTTCATTTTTTGAGGTGAAAACTTCTTTAGCGGCGTTGTGCACTTTTTTGTTAATTAATTGATTGCTTCGATTCAATTAATTGAATACTGTGTTATGTTGGTTTTCACGTTTTTGACTAAAATAAGATCATTATTATAAGATTACATTATTCATATATGTATTAAGTGACAATTTTTATCAATAAATACAGTGATATTTTATCTTTGATAACATAACATCGATTCACAATCGATATAATTGAACAAATAATTGAACTATCTGTTAGACATTTTACGTCAAGCACTATGCGGCCACAGATTAGACAATATTTTTGCTTCGATAAATAACCTCACTTTTCATCTTAAAATTTTCAACTGCATTTTAAAAGTGTTAAAAAAACTACGATCTTTGCAATAATTTGTGAGATATAAGTTGAAACCTTGTAATTACTTATGAATGTGTTTTTAAATCCATTTAGTGGCCGAAAGTATGAGAATTTTTAATGAGAAAGGTTTGTTTACCTTTTTCATTAAATTGGATTGAGACAGACTAATCGTTAAATATTTGTATTAATATAATAGTGAACCCAACGCAATGTCTAGGGAGGGACCGGTGCTGGCTGCGTACCTGGATGCCATGAAAGTGGACGTAAGTATTTGAAATTGAGCAACATGTCCATTCGTATGGATTTGATCACAAAAAGTTTACGATTGCATTCAATCAGTTATTTTGTCAGTATTTGCATTAATGTACTTACCGCAGCTGCACTTGGTCGCTCGCTACATTTTATAGCTACAATAAATTGAACTCTCAATGTAGTACACAGCAGCAAGTAATTTTCTCTCAATCCCCTGAAATGCCCATGTAGACTGGGATTCTACATGAATGACGTTTTGTACCCGAAATGCCCGTGTAGGCTAGTGGTCTACTACATACGTGCACCAGAGTCCCATTTAGATAAACAAAAGACTCCATTGTATAGCTTCATTCGTAGTACCTAAGCGTAAAAAATAACACTTGACAGCCTTACAATAACAAACTGAGTCACTTTAATTTCTTATAAATCTCATAATGCTTTATGCTAGAAAGAATTTGAGAATTGTGAACACAATATCTAAATGGGTGTTTTAATTGAAACTTCTAGTCGAATAAAAACTCTGCATTTTGATTCCATATTAATTTGTGTGTATATTATTTGTATTGAAAATTTTAAGCTGTATTTATTAGGTGATAAAATAACAGGTCCCTAATCTTTGATATATTCTTTTAGGACCAATAATTATTGATATTCTGAAGTTAACAATTTTATTGCTGAAAGAAGACCATTAAAGGCAAATACCAATTTGATATTGGACCGTCCATCAACTTCTAAAGGTACTTTGTTAATATTATTTTTTGTTTGATTTCAATTTAGATTTGCTTGAATATGATTAATATTCTTTTTGTATTTTGTAGATCCAGTGGTCTATCCAGAAAGCACCTTCATTCAACCTATATGATGAAAATGTTATGGGTTGTGGCTATGAACATGAGAAAGAAAATATATATAAAACTGCAGGTGAATTAAATAAATTTGTAATGGTAATCTAAACCACATATTTATTACATTGGCTAAAAATAATGAAGTTATTATTAACTGTAATTTGACAGATGTATGTGAGTCATGCATTCAGTGAGTGTATGCTGCAGTCAGTCACTCACAAATTATTTGTTTGGAAAACCTACAACGCTCATGTGCTTATTGTGATGTTATGAAAATATAGGTTAATTGCTATGTATAAATTCTAAATATTTTACAAATATTACATCTATAATGTGCAAGTACAGTCGAAATTATGGATGAAATATAATATATAATAATATACATAAATTGTCATGTTTGTGTACGATAGCGCAATAAATAATTAAATATTGTATTCTTATAAGGTAACATTTAAGATTGAAATATTTATTTTTATTTTAATAGCGCCACCTAGTATTGCATATTGAAACTAAGTTGTAGTCTGTAAATAATATTTAGTATTTAAGTTCATCACTAGATGGCGTAGACTTCATTAGATATTACATTAATTATTCTGAGATATAAACTTTTTAATGTAATATAAATTGTCATGTTTTTGTACGATAGCGCAATAAATAAATATTGTATTTTACCACATAAATGATAGTACTTTTATACTGATTATTCCCTAACCATTCCAAAATACATATCAAAAATGCTCCATACAAAAAGAGGTTCTATAAAATTTGTGTAATTAGTGTTATTACCAGTTATTATCGATAGATGGCTCTTTTCATGAAATTTACCTGAGTAATGGTATCACTAAATAATTATTCGTTATGGCAACATTTTGCAGTTGATACGTTCAGACGTTTCGTTACAGGCAGAGTCATGGCAGAGTTAACCAAAAAGAAAATGACAAATATTTAACTTACGTTCAATTACCTTTTTTCATATTTTTAATACTTATTTATTTAACGAGTTCAAACATTATAAACAATATATTATTCAAAAAATATTTCAACTAGACATGTTTGATTCGTTTGTGAATTTGTGAAAAGAAACAATCATGACAGCTAGTGGTCTGTCAACAATCATCATCTGTCATTGTCACTCACTTGTGTTTTGGCTTGATTTCGTCTCGATTTTCTTTTATCTTTTTTGTGATTTTCTGTGTTTTTATTGACTGTGCATTGACCCCGGGCCCCGAGGATTCTGTTTTGACTGTGAACCCTGTTATTACTTACTGGACCTTGAACTTTACTATCGTAATTTCTATCGTATTTATGTAATTTACTGTTTCTCTAAATAATCTTATTAAATCTGTATTATATAAACATGGATTATTTTTGTGCTTAATAAAAGGGGAAATTGCATTCGTTTGTTTTCTTTAAGTCTCTCCCTTTTGACTAAGATAGCATTTAAAAATATGAAAAATACAAAACTACAGCTTATGATGCATTCTATATATACCTACAATACCTACGTCAGGTTATAATATTTATATCATCGCATCGCGGTCAGCGCTAGTAGTACGGTTTTTAACGCCGTCAGCGCTAGTAGTACGATTTTTAGCTGACAACTCTATCTCCATAAATATTCAATATACTCTATGGTATGAATCAAATAGTACTTATGGACTTTAACGCTAGATGTCACTTATTGAAAAAAATGTATAGTTGAGTTTTTTTTTTGTTGGTATCTTTTCCTCTTCTTCTGTTTGCTGGCATTACTGCTTTTACGGTTCATTATAAGTAACAACAATAATCGGAGTCAATAAAATTTTATGATTATTTTATATATAAACAACCATTAATTCTAAATTATAATATAAATTACCTTAATTTTAAAATAAAAGCTAATAATTGCGTCGTTCTTTATATTTAAACGAATATTTAACCTTTTTGAATTAAAGTAATCGAGCAAATCTTATGGAACGAAACGTAATAATATGGTTTATTCTGGTTTACTCAATACATTTATTCTATGATTACATTGAAGAAATTAAAGGTTCGGTGGATTACTACCTAATTTATTCCTAATACTTATTATAAATCGAATGTGTAGTGTTTGTGTCTAGCATACAAAATGGTGGTTGTTCAATAATTGGGTGCAAAAATAAACAATCAAAGAAAATAAGCGGGTGTTACATTTTATACGTAAGTAAAGTACACTGTTTCATAAATTTTGATCACGTATTTCTTTCTCAAATCTCACAGGAACCAAGTTTATGAGCTAAATCATTAGTTATATCATGAAAAACTTGATAAATGGTAAATATCTAATAATTATTTCTAATTATAACCTCTAAAATGTATTTACATATTATATGAATATGGAATTAATATATTTTAACGTTTATTATGCATAATTACGACAGAAGCCAGCTTAGCTTATATTATGTCTATACTGAAATTAGTCGATTTATAATTCGATTTTCGGATGCCTAACATGAGGAAAAATTTCCGCTTAATTCAGGGAATTTCAAACGATTTGATGTTTCCAGATTTCCGACTGATGATAAAACTCGTGAGAAATGGATAGAAGAGCAACTGCAATACTAATTTTGAAAGGGACCGACTTGTTTAGATTACAAAGGAGAACATTACCTACCAAATATGCAACAGATGGCTTTTAATTATTACAAGAAGAAATTGAAAAATAAATCAGTTAAGAAATAATTACATAACTTGTTTTATTTTGTTTTTCACCTAAATAGCCTTCATAAAATGATCTTTTTTGGCTCAAATTTGTATTTTTCAATATATTTTTTTTTTTTTCAATTCGAAGGGTATTTATTATACCCTGAAATAATACTAAAATAAATAAAGTGGCTGTTTGAATGAAATTCCTTTGCATGTGTCCAAACCAAAATATAAAAAAAAAAACAGTTTGTCTTTTTGACGTTTGACGTTGTCATTTTTTACTTTTTTTCTGAAAAATATGCGTTTGGATATTATCGTGTGAATGTACGTGACTCCTAAATCGTTTTCGTCGACTAAAAATAAAACAAAATTAAATCTTTTACTAGGTATAATTATATTATTAAATAAATCATTCGTATTACTTAAATCTTAAATATTTCAGAGAAATAACATTTAAAGTTTATTTATTATTATTAAAATCTATATATGCAACAATTTCATGAAATAATTAATTTACAATAATAAAAGTAACAGTCTCCGTTTCCATGACGACGCAGTACTTTATCATTTATTATGCTATCTAACTAACTTCTTAGTGCATGCACGACGTAAATAGTGATAAAGTTATATCTGAAGAAAATATCTAGGTATTTTATTTACGTAACTTGTGTAATAATTAATATTTATTGCGTCCTACGTACATAGACGATGTGTCAAAATTTACAAGATTTTTACGAACGTGGCGAACATTCGTCACTCTTATACATTGCGCACGGTCGGCGGCCGCCTGGTAATATCAATATCAACGTGTGAATGGTGACGAACATTCGCAAATTTACGTTGATGCAGTGCTGCCAACTGTACGAACGTTAGTTCCATTCGTTATTTCTGACTTTGAAAAATCTACTAACACTGCCACTAATGAACGAACGAATCGTTCGATACATACTTTGGCCTATTGCAATATCTAACATTCATTCAGCATTGGCAGTATGGTAATATTTCCTTTGCTTAAAAAAGTTATAATGCCAACTAGAAAAACCTAGGTACAGACAGACTTCCTTATCTGTTCCGGTGGCGGCGTCGCTACTGTCTATTCAGAACTGTCATTAAATATCGTTTTTGCATTGCATTCACGTAGTTCCAATTTTGGCCACCGGAACAGATAAGTTTGTAGGTCTGTATATAGGTTCTGTAACATTCTATAACACTGTGACACCTGTCACTATGATAACAATTTTATAAACTTTAAACGTCGTTTTGGAGTTTAGAAAAAAGGTGGTAAAGAAATCTAAAAAGTTTGAAAAAGTTAAAAAAAATTACGGATGTTCTTTTGCGAACTGTACGAACATTCGTAGTATATCAGAACTTTGAAAAAATTTCAATTCAAAACTGAACGGAACGCTTTGAATGAATGAATGAACGAACATTCACATTATGTTTAATTCACAAAAATAAAACGATTTCGTCCTCGGACGAATCACCTGGCGTAGGGCTGAGTCTCAACAGATCGCAGCACGACGCTGCTCTACCGAGCACAACACCCCGCCAGGAACGGAAGTCGTCTACAGACTATTCCGAGCCCCGACATCGAACTGAGGTAAATTCGAACCTTCAGAGCCGTGGCGCACGTGTTAAACCGACCGCACCGATCTCTGTGATTCAAATGGGCTTCGACGTCGCACCTTACGATGTAAAGCGCGACTAGTAAAGTCACATTGTTTAGAGCCTCCCGACTCTCGGGGCTCCACAGTGAGCATATCCTTGCCGGATTCGGCTAGGCTGGCTTCGGCCTTAGAGGCGTTCAGGCATAATCCCGCGGATGGTAGCTTCGCACCACCGGCCGCTCGGCCGAGTGCATGAACCAAATGTCCGAAACTGCGGTTCCTCTCGTACTGAGCAGTATTACTATCGCAACGACAAGCCATCAGTAGGGTAAAACTAACCTGTCTCACGACGGTCTAAACCCAGCTCACGTTCCCTTTTGATGGGTGAACAATCCAACGCTTGGCGAATT
>OX439419.1:11621856-11641856 GCA_949319885.1 Mecyna flavalis | reverse complement strand
CTCGATAGGAAATGAATAGAAGCATGCACTCTCTCCTTCCACATATTGAATACGGTCGAAGAGTCGCTTACTTACTATAACATTCGAACGAGAACGTCAGAGCGAGCGCGACGTCACAATCGTGTACGCTGTACTTGTAACAGTGTGTACGCGTGAAACGATCATACGATATTTGAACGGACCTGCCGTCGTGTGTGTGAACACGTCGTCAAGAACCGTCAGTAGCGCCGCTTAGAGCGGTGCAGTGTGGTATTTGTTTTTATGCAGCCGGCCCTCAGACAGGAGTGGTCCTGGATGTGTCTCCACGGACCGCAATGTGCGTTCGAAATGTCGATGTTCAAATGTGTCCTGCAGTTCACACTATGACGCGCAGTTAACTGCGTTCTTCATCGACCCGCGAGCCAAGTGATCCACCGTCCAGGGTAATGGTTTTGTGGATATAATAAAAACGATATAATAATATATAAAAAAAAAATTATAATGTCTTAAGAAAACGATCGAACCTTCGTCGTGAAACGTAGCTCGATCAGATTTCCAACCGCAAGAGTGTTTTCGTGTTTACGTACACGTTCGAAAATCGACTGAGGTTGCGGATTTCAACCTGTCCACGTCGAATTTTCGAAATACGCCCGAGCGTCGATCTTTCGATATCGTCAGCGTACGTGTACACACGTGCGACGACGAAACGTTCGACGACGACTCGAGAATCGAGTTCGATTGTCTGGATTATATATCGCATATATGTCATGTTACACTGACACATAAAACGTTAATGATCCTTCCGCAGGTTCCCCTACGGAAACCTTGTTACGACTTTTACTTCCTCTAAATGATCAAGTTTGGTCAACTTCCCAGCAACGCCGACGGCCGTGAAGCCACCGCGTGTCGGTCCGAAGACCTCACTAAATCATTCAATCGGTAGTAGCGACGGGCGGTGTGTACAAAGGGCAGGGACGTAATCAACGCGAGCTTATGACTCGCGCTTACTAGGAATTCCTCGTTTATGGGGGATAATTGCAAACCCCAATCCCCAGCACGAAGGAGTTTCAACGGGTTGCCCGGGCCTCTAGGCCTGGGAGAACATGCTGATTCCTTCAGTGTAGCGCGCGTGCGGCCCAGGACATCTAAGGGCATCACAGACCTGTTATTGCTCAATCTCGTGCGGCTCGAAGCCGCCGGTCCCTCTAAGAAGAATTTTAATACGTCGCCAGTGAGTTGCGTGACAGAGCCACGCACACCTAAATGACGACGCCTATTTAGCAGGCTAGAGTCTCGTTCGTTACCGGAATTAACCAGACAAATCGCTCCACCAACTAAGAACGGCCATGCACCACCACCCACCGAATCAAGAAAGAGCTGTTAATCTGTCAATCCTTCCGGTGTCCGGGCCTGGTGAGATTTCCCGTGTTGAGTCAAATTAAGCCGCAGGCTCCACTCCTGGTGGTGCCCTTCCGTCAATTCCTTTAAGTTTCAGCTTTGCAACCATACTCCCCCCGGAGTCCAAAATCTTTGGTTTCCCGGAAGCTGCCCGCCGAGCCATTGTAGTAACGTCGGCGGATCGCTAGATGACATATTTACGGTTAGAACTAGGGCGGTATCTAATCGCCTTCGAACCTCTAACTTTCGTTCTTGATTGATGAAAACACCTTTGGCAAATGCTTTCGCTGATGTTCGTCTTGCGACGATCCAAGAATTTCACCTCTAACGTCGCAATACGAATGCCCCCAGTTATCCCTATTAATCATTACCTCGGAGTTCTGAAAACCAACAAAATAGAACCGAGATCATATTCTATTATTCCATGCACGAAATATTCAAGCAGCATTTTGAGCCCGCTTTGAGCACTCTAATTTGTTCAAAGTAAAATTGTCGGCCCATCTCGACACTCACTGAAGAGCACCGCGATAGGATTTTGATATTGAACCGACGTTTAACGGTCGGCTCACCGACGATATGCTCCGCAGACGTGTCAGTATCACCGCGGATGCGGTGCACCAACAGCGCGGCGCACAAATGCAACTACGAGCTTTTTAACCGCAACAATTTTAGTATACGCTATTGGAGCTGGAATTACCGCGGCTGCTGGCACCAGACTTGCCCTCCAATTGTTCCTCGTTAAAATATTTAAAGTGTACTCATTCCGATTACGAGGCCTCGTAAGAGTCCCGTATCGTTATTTTTCGTCACTACCTCCCCGTGCCGGGAGTGGGTAATTTGCGCGCCTGCTGCCTTCCTTGGATGTGGTAGCCGTTTCTCAGGCTCCCTCTCCGGAATCGAACCCTGATTCCCCGTTACCCGTGACAACCATGGTAGTCGCAGAAACTACCATCGAAAGTTGATAAGGCAGACATTTGAAAGATGCGTCGCCGGTACTGGACCGTGCGATCGGCAAAAGTTATCCAGATTCATCAAAATTAACGGCTTCGGACGCGAGGCCCTCCGCCGATTGGTTTTGATCTAATAAAAGCACTCATCCCATCACTGGTCAGAGTTCTGATTGCATGTATTAGCTCTAGAATTACCACAGTTATCCAAGTAACTGAGTAAGATCTAAGGAACCAAAACTGATATATTGAGCCATTCGCGGTATCGCCTTAATACGGCTTGCACTGAGACATGCATGGCTTAATCTTTGAGACAAGCATATAACTACTGGCAGGATCAACCAGGGAGCTTACACATTCGTCTATCAAATAGACTGAGAGAGCGACCTCTCCCATCAACTCTACGCACCCGTCCATCGTTTGACCGACGAACGGGACGTGACTTGAGAATGCAATGGCGTGTGTTGTGCGTACGATTCCGAAGAAAACCGACGAACAGCGCTTCATACATAGAAGCGCCCACACTGAACGTTCGCATAGATTTACTTTTCACGTTAAAACATATTATATTCTAACAATGGTCGTCGTACAATACGATACAGCCCGGTGCTAGAGAGGTCACAACCGATTTTATCAAAAAAATACAACAAGTTCCACCGGCCAGCTGGAATACAACTGGGCCGACGTTAAGATCTTTAGTACGGATACGCTATAAACACGCATCTGTCGATCCACAAAGTATAACATGAACGGCAAAATAGTAAACTATTCAACCGCTAATACATTAGTCTAACATCGTCGAAGACTTACTCTGGAGAAACGACAAGAGCACAAAGTCAGTAGTTAGACACTACTCACTGAAAGTAGTCCCCTCCTGTCGTTTCGGTGACGGCAACGCGTCGCTAGATTATAGAAACAGCCGCGCGCCGACCGAACCGAGCCCGCCGCCAGTTGTGACTTGACATGCGCCCATACCGCGTTTGACGATATAGACGCAGACCGCCTACCGGCTCGCTCGCTTCCCCTTCGGTTTCAATTTTGTTGACTGTGAGCGCACCAGTGCCGTTGTGAGCTTTTTTGATGCCCACGCGTATCGTACGAATCGATAGCATGTTTACCAAGTTGAAAAAAAAAAAAAAAAAAAAAAAAAAATATCTCTTAATGTTGTTCTAGGTGACCAACATTAAGAGAAATTTCAACTTAGTAAAACAAAACTATTCATATAAACTATAAATAACAGATTAATTAAGAAGAAATCAGTAAAATGAATGAATTAGTGAGTGAGTGAGTGAGTGAGTGAATGAGTGAATGAATGAATGAACGAATGAGTGAGTGAGTGAGTGGGTGGGTGGGTGGGTGAGTGAGCGAATGAATGAATGAACTAATAGATATATAGAAAAATAGATAAATGAATTATTGAATTAATTAAAAGATAGATAGATAGATAGATATATCAATAATAAAAGTAAGTAAGTAATAAATAAATAAATGAATGAATAAATAAATAAATAAATAAAAATAATGCCTATCTACTAACCAAGACAAGCATCAGCTTCTTGTGTGAAATACGTAGGTATAGTAAATGTGAGTACCTGCGAACAAGAGAAATGAACATTGTTAAACACCAATAATAATTATCCAATAATTTAATAATCTGCAAAAATTATAGGATAAGTTAGGTCATTAAGCTCCTAATTGTTGAAGCTCATGTCAATAATAGGTTTTAAGGGCTTAGGTTAAAAAAAGTAAGGTTCCATATGCTTAGGTTCAAATAAGTTAGGTTTCAAAAGCTTAGGTTAGTAAAAGTTAGGTTTCAAACCTTAGGTTAATGAAAGTTAGGTTTCAAAATGTTAGGTTCCAAAAGCTTAGGTTCAAATAAGTTAGGTTTCAAAAGCTTAGGTTAATAAAAGTTAGGTTTCAAAGGCTTAGGTTAATAAAAGTTAGGTTTCAAAGCTTAGGTTCAAAATTGTTAAGTTCTAAGAGGATAGTGTCAAAATAATGACATTTCCAAAGCTTAAATGCAAATATGTAGTTAAGTATCTTCCATTAGCCGTGTCTCAATAATGCTTTGTTGCAAATGTAATTTTTTGTCGCGTTAATTAAACAATAGTAATTCTTTTCGTAAAATAATAATTAAAAAATACATAACGTGCCAAAAGGCCTAATACATTCCAGAAAGTCAAGAATATAAATAGTTAGTTTATAAAGGTCAGGTGGTCAGGTCAGGTTACAACAAGCTTAGGTCTATATACGTTAGTTAGGTTGAGGTTAGGTTAGGTTTCAATAATTGTTGGGTTAGGTTAGGTTGCTAAATTGTTAGGTTAGGTTAGGTTAGGTTAGGTTGCTAAATTGTTAGGTTAGGTTAGGTTAGGTTAGGTTTCTAAATTGTTAGGTTAGGTTAGGTTTCTAAATTGTTAGGTTAGGTTAGGTTTCTAAATTGTTAGGTTAGGTTAGGTTTCTAAATTGTTAGGTTAGGTTAGGTTCAGAACAACTAGGTTCCAAAAGCTCAAAAAGCTTAAGTGACAAAAGCTCAAAGCATTAAAAGCTCTAGACCAAAAAGCTCTGGCCCAAAAGCTCTAGACCAAAAAGCTCTGGCCCAAAAGCTCTAGACCAAAAAGCTCTGGACCAAAAGCTCAAATTTGTAAATTTTGGTTTCGGTTTTGGTGGTGTAGGTTTGAAACTATTCTAACCTAAAGGTTAGAATAGTTTCAAACCTAACCTAACCTAACCAAACGATAAAACCCAACACAAACCTAAACACAAACCTAAACCTAATTTGAAATATTTACTTTTTACTAGCCTTTTTACAAACCTACATGTCACCTAGTTACTAGTTACATACTCTACTTACATACATACGTACATACAAACTCACATACATAGGTACATACATACTTACATACATACTGTATACTTACATACATAGGTACACACTGAACGTACATACATACAGACTTACTTACTTACTTACATACATACCTACCTACCTACCTACCTACATACATACATACATTCATTCATATATGTACGTACGTACGATCGAGGTCTCCCGCGCGTGATCACTTTTGGAAAAATATACCGTGCACGTGCATCGTGACTTCTTAGAAGCGGCGCTTGTAAACGTGAAAATACTGCACAGGATTTTAGCCATAAGGGTGATCACGCGCGGGTGACCTCGATAGTACATACATACAAACAAACAAACTTACATAAATACTACCCACACCGTAGGTACCTGAATTGACTAAAGCAAAAAGTAAAACCAACCACCAACTCGATTTCAACCCGCAGAGCGAACCGCCCCGAAATCGCGAAAAAAAACCCACCCGCGGCCCCCGCCGACCGAGACGGGGGCCTATATATTAAAACAGGTAGCTATTTATTTTAAGTATACTCATTGGTATGAAAAAGAATCGGAGGGGGAAATCGACTCGGATGCATATAGGTTAGAAGGCTAAGGCGGGAGCGAAGCGAAGCGGAGCTCCCGCCTTGGCCTTCGTGGTTATTTTTTTTTTAAACCCTGAAAACCTTTTTTGTTTTCACTATAATAATATACCTATTCTATGTTGTCTTTACAGTTAAACAAAAAAAAAATTGGTGATATTTGGTAATTGGTGATACAATATGTGGATAAGATACATGAGAATGTGTGTATATAACTGACGAAGCATAAATGAGCGATAAAATAACGACATACATCAAGTAAACAAGTACACAGCCTTACTATCAGCATATGAGGACATAAGTACATAAGATTATAAGACACACAAGTACTAGCATGTAAGCAGATAGCGGGATAAGTTAATAAAGAATTAACTTCGTTAAAGTACATAAGCAAATGAGTCGATAAGTAAATAAGGCACATAAGGTTATAAGGGCATGAGTATGTACATTAATACATAGGGCAAGTACATATGAGCAGATAACTAACAGAATAAGTAGATAAAGAAATTAATTTGTAAGTATATAAATAAGCATATGACTTGATAAGTAAATAAGGCACATGAGTTTATAATAACATAAGTTTAGTACAGATAAGAAGTAAAGTAAATAATGTAAGTTTATAAGGGCATAATATTATGTAAAGAACTTTAATTAAGCAGATAATTTAATAAATACATAAATAAATTAGTTTGTAAATACATAATTATTAAGCTCATTATATCTTGATAATTAAATGAGGCACATTAGTTTATTTATAAATCTATAAGGAGATAGTAAGTATATATGTAAGTGAACAAAATATTAAGGATGTGTGGAAATAAATATAAGTACCCAGGTACATAGTAAATATATAAGTACACAGGCTAATGAGTAAATAAGGAGACCATGTTTGAAAGGACATTAGTGAAAGGTAAGCAAGTACATATATGTATTAGAAACAAATGCAGATTATTATTATAAATAACAAAAAAATCATGCACCGCCCGCGGTTGAATTTATCAAATTAAAAAACTTATTGACAGAATAGATGATCAGTAATAAAATTGATGATGCATTCCTTATTTATATGCATAGGTATGTGACAGTCTCAAATTAAGACAATAAAATAATGATTAATTATTGTAATATGTCTAAAATTGCTAAACACCCTCACCGCTGTTATAAAATATTCATAATTATGTAGGCATTTGATCAGATAGGAAAATGAAAGTCTTATTGGAATGCTATTAGACTGTCTACATCGTCATTTTATATACATGAATCACGACAAACCATAAAATATTGATGCTCAAGATATAACATTACCTACCTATGTACCTATTAAATGAAATAATTATACTTGTCTTTGTTTGTTTGTTTGCTTGCTTATTTGCTTGCTTGCTTGCTAATTGTACATAAATTTTAAGATGTTACACAATACAGGTACTATAACAACTTAATCACCGTTTACGTATTGCAAATTTTAGGACGAAACCATCGATTGACAATTAGGTGTTTTACTTCTTACCTTGAATTATAGGTTATATTGTAAGAAGATTTCAATTACCTACATAATAATATGCGTGTTTAACGCAGGATTATCCAATAAGTAAACACAATACAGCCACTATTCATTAAATCTAAGTTATCACATTGTCACAGTACGTAACTAGGTTATCAATTAGTAGGTATTTACTTACGTGTGTGAATCGTTATGTATCCTATTTATATTTTTAGTCATATTATATATATACACAGATAAGTACGTAAACTCCATAAATCTTTTAACAAACTTTTTCATTCGATTTCATTGAACATTGAACGTCATTGTCGATTTCGTAATTATAGGTTAGTATTTTTTTTTTTTTTTTCATCGTTTCTTGGCTTGCACAATTTTATTATTGGTTAGTAGCTAGCATTTCTTTTCATTTTTTGAGGTGAAAACTTCTTTAGCGGCGTTGTGCACTTTTTTGTTAATTAATTGATTGCTTCGATTCAATTAATTGAATACTGTGTTATGTTGGTTTTCACGTTTTTGACTAAAATAAGATCATTATTATAAGATTACATTATTCATATATGTATTAAGTGACAATTTTTATCAATAAATACAGTGATATTTTATCTTTGATAACATAACATCGATTCACAATCGATATAATTGAACAAATAATTGAACTATCTGTTAGACATTTTACGTCAAGCACTATGCGGCCACAGATTAGACAATATTTTTGCTTCGATAAATAACCTCACTTTTCATCTTAAAATTTTCAACTGCATTTTAAAAGTGTTAAAAAAACTACGATCTTTGCAATAATTTGTGAGATATAAGTTGAAACCTTGTAATTACTTATGAATGTGTTTTTAAATCCATTTAGTGGCCGAAAGTATGAGAATTTTTAATGAGAAAGGTTTGTTTACCTTTTTCATTAAATTGGATTGAGACAGACTAATCGTTAAATATTTGTATTAATATAATAGTGAACCCAACGCAATGTCTAGGGAGGGACCGGTGCTGGCTGCGTACCTGGATGCCATGAAAGTGGACGTAAGTATTTGAAATTGAGCAACATGTCCATTCGTATGGATTTGATCACAAAAAGTTTACGATTGCATTCAATCAGTTATTTTGTCAGTATTTGCATTAATGTACTTACCGCAGCTGCACTTGGTCGCTCGCTACATTTTATAGCTACAATAAATTGAACTCTCAATGTAGTACACAGCAGCAAGTAATTTTCTCTCAATCCCCTGAAATGCCCATGTAGACTGGGATTCTACATGAATGACGTTTTGTACCCGAAATGCCCGTGTAGGCTAGTGGTCTACTACATACGTGCACCAGAGTCCCATTTAGATAAACAAAAGACTCCATTGTATAGCTTCATTCGTAGTACCTAAGCGTAAAAAATAACACTTGACAGCCTTACAATAACAAACTGAGTCACTTTAATTTCTTATAAATCTCATAATGCTTTATGCTAGAAAGAATTTGAGAATTGTGAACACAATATCTAAATGGGTGTTTTAATTGAAACTTCTAGTCGAATAAAAACTCTGCATTTTGATTCCATATTAATTTGTGTGTATATTATTTGTATTGAAAATTTTAAGCTGTATTTATTAGGTGATAAAATAACAGGTCCCTAATCTTTGATATATTCTTTTAGGACCAATAATTATTGATATTCTGAAGTTAACAATTTTATTGCTGAAAGAAGACCATTAAAGGCAAATACCAATTTGATATTGGACCGTCCATCAACTTCTAAAGGTACTTTGTTAATATTATTTTTTGTTTGATTTCAATTTAGATTTGCTTGAATATGATTAATATTCTTTTTGTATTTTGTAGATCCAGTGGTCTATCCAGAAAGCACCTTCATTCAACCTATATGATGAAAATGTTATGGGTTGTGGCTATGAACATGAGAAAGAAAATATATATAAAACTGCAGGTGAATTAAATAAATTTGTAATGGTAATCTAAACCACATATTTATTACATTGGCTAAAAATAATGAAGTTATTATTAACTGTAATTTGACAGATGTATGTGAGTCATGCATTCAGTGAGTGTATGCTGCAGTCAGTCACTCACAAATTATTTGTTTGGAAAACCTACAACGCTCATGTGCTTATTGTGATGTTATGAAAATATAGGTTAATTGCTATGTATAAATTCTAAATATTTTACAAATATTACATCTATAATGTGCAAGTACAGTCGAAATTATGGATGAAATATAATATATAATAATATACATAAATTGTCATGTTTGTGTACGATAGCGCAATAAATAATTAAATATTGTATTCTTATAAGGTAACATTTAAGATTGAAATATTTATTTTTATTTTAATAGCGCCACCTAGTATTGCATATTGAAACTAAGTTGTAGTCTGTAAATAATATTTAGTATTTAAGTTCATCACTAGATGGCGTAGACTTCATTAGATATTACATTAATTATTCTGAGATATAAACTTTTTAATGTAATATAAATTGTCATGTTTTTGTACGATAGCGCAATAAATAAATATTGTATTTTACCACATAAATGATAGTACTTTTATACTGATTATTCCCTAACCATTCCAAAATACATATCAAAAATGCTCCATACAAAAAGAGGTTCTATAAAATTTGTGTAATTAGTGTTATTACCAGTTATTATCGATAGATGGCTCTTTTCATGAAATTTACCTGAGTAATGGTATCACTAAATAATTATTCGTTATGGCAACATTTTGCAGTTGATACGTTCAGACGTTTCGTTACAGGCAGAGTCATGGCAGAGTTAACCAAAAAGAAAATGACAAATATTTAACTTACGTTCAATTACCTTTTTTCATATTTTTAATACTTATTTATTTAACGAGTTCAAACATTATAAACAATATATTATTCAAAAAATATTTCAACTAGACATGTTTGATTCGTTTGTGAATTTGTGAAAAGAAACAATCATGACAGCTAGTGGTCTGTCAACAATCATCATCTGTCATTGTCACTCACTTGTGTTTTGGCTTGATTTCGTCTCGATTTTCTTTTATCTTTTTTGTGATTTTCTGTGTTTTTATTGACTGTGCATTGACCCCGGGCCCCGAGGATTCTGTTTTGACTGTGAACCCTGTTATTACTTACTGGACCTTGAACTTTACTATCGTAATTTCTATCGTATTTATGTAATTTACTGTTTCTCTAAATAATCTTATTAAATCTGTATTATATAAACATGGATTATTTTTGTGCTTAATAAAAGGGGAAATTGCATTCGTTTGTTTTCTTTAAGTCTCTCCCTTTTGACTAAGATAGCATTTAAAAATATGAAAAATACAAAACTACAGCTTATGATGCATTCTATATATACCTACAATACCTACGTCAGGTTATAATATTTATATCATCGCATCGCGGTCAGCGCTAGTAGTACGGTTTTTAACGCCGTCAGCGCTAGTAGTACGATTTTTAGCTGACAACTCTATCTCCATAAATATTCAATATACTCTATGGTATGAATCAAATAGTACTTATGGACTTTAACGCTAGATGTCACTTATTGAAAAAAATGTATAGTTGAGTTTTTTTTTTGTTGGTATCTTTTCCTCTTCTTCTGTTTGCTGGCATTACTGCTTTTACGGTTCATTATAAGTAACAACAATAATCGGAGTCAATAAAATTTTATGATTATTTTATATATAAACAACCATTAATTCTAAATTATAATATAAATTACCTTAATTTTAAAATAAAAGCTAATAATTGCGTCGTTCTTTATATTTAAACGAATATTTAACCTTTTTGAATTAAAGTAATCGAGCAAATCTTATGGAACGAAACGTAATAATATGGTTTATTCTGGTTTACTCAATACATTTATTCTATGATTACATTGAAGAAATTAAAGGTTCGGTGGATTACTACCTAATTTATTCCTAATACTTATTATAAATCGAATGTGTAGTGTTTGTGTCTAGCATACAAAATGGTGGTTGTTCAATAATTGGGTGCAAAAATAAACAATCAAAGAAAATAAGCGGGTGTTACATTTTATACGTAAGTAAAGTACACTGTTTCATAAATTTTGATCACGTATTTCTTTCTCAAATCTCACAGGAACCAAGTTTATGAGCTAAATCATTAGTTATATCATGAAAAACTTGATAAATGGTAAATATCTAATAATTATTTCTAATTATAACCTCTAAAATGTATTTACATATTATATGAATATGGAATTAATATATTTTAACGTTTATTATGCATAATTACGACAGAAGCCAGCTTAGCTTATATTATGTCTATACTGAAATTAGTCGATTTATAATTCGATTTTCGGATGCCTAACATGAGGAAAAATTTCCGCTTAATTCAGGGAATTTCAAACGATTTGATGTTTCCAGATTTCCGACTGATGATAAAACTCGTGAGAAATGGATAGAAGAGCAACTGCAATACTAATTTTGAAAGGGACCGACTTGTTTAGATTACAAAGGAGAACATTACCTACCAAATATGCAACAGATGGCTTTTAATTATTACAAGAAGAAATTGAAAAATAAATCAGTTAAGAAATAATTACATAACTTGTTTTATTTTGTTTTTCACCTAAATAGCCTTCATAAAATGATCTTTTTTGGCTCAAATTTGTATTTTTCAATATATTTTTTTTTTTTTCAATTCGAAGGGTATTTATTATACCCTGAAATAATACTAAAATAAATAAAGTGGCTGTTTGAATGAAATTCCTTTGCATGTGTCCAAACCAAAATATAAAAAAAAAAACAGTTTGTCTTTTTGACGTTTGACGTTGTCATTTTTTACTTTTTTTCTGAAAAATATGCGTTTGGATATTATCGTGTGAATGTACGTGACTCCTAAATCGTTTTCGTCGACTAAAAATAAAACAAAATTAAATCTTTTACTAGGTATAATTATATTATTAAATAAATCATTCGTATTACTTAAATCTTAAATATTTCAGAGAAATAACATTTAAAGTTTATTTATTATTATTAAAATCTATATATGCAACAATTTCATGAAATAATTAATTTACAATAATAAAAGTAACAGTCTCCGTTTCCATGACGACGCAGTACTTTATCATTTATTATGCTATCTAACTAACTTCTTAGTGCATGCACGACGTAAATAGTGATAAAGTTATATCTGAAGAAAATATCTAGGTATTTTATTTACGTAACTTGTGTAATAATTAATATTTATTGCGTCCTACGTACATAGACGATGTGTCAAAATTTACAAGATTTTTACGAACGTGGCGAACATTCGTCACTCTTATACATTGCGCACGGTCGGCGGCCGCCTGGTAATATCAATATCAACGTGTGAATGGTGACGAACATTCGCAAATTTACGTTGATGCAGTGCTGCCAACTGTACGAACGTTAGTTCCATTCGTTATTTCTGACTTTGAAAAATCTACTAACACTGCCACTAATGAACGAACGAATCGTTCGATACATACTTTGGCCTATTGCAATATCTAACATTCATTCAGCATTGGCAGTATGGTAATATTTCCTTTGCTTAAAAAAGTTATAATGCCAACTAGAAAAACCTAGGTACAGACAGACTTCCTTATCTGTTCCGGTGGCGGCGTCGCTACTGTCTATTCAGAACTGTCATTAAATATCGTTTTTGCATTGCATTCACGTAGTTCCAATTTTGGCCACCGGAACAGATAAGTTTGTAGGTCTGTATATAGGTTCTGTAACATTCTATAACACTGTGACACCTGTCACTATGATAACAATTTTATAAACTTTAAACGTCGTTTTGGAGTTTAGAAAAAAGGTGGTAAAGAAATCTAAAAAGTTTGAAAAAGTTAAAAAAAATTACGGATGTTCTTTTGCGAACTGTACGAACATTCGTAGTATATCAGAACTTTGAAAAAATTTCAATTCAAAACTGAACGGAACGCTTTGAATGAATGAATGAACGAACATTCACATTATGTTTAATTCACAAAAATAAAACGATTTCGTCCTCGGACGAATCACCTGGCGTAGGGCTGAGTCTCAACAGATCGCAGCACGACGCTGCTCTACCGAGCACAACACCCCGCCAGGAACGGAAGTCGTCTACAGACTATTCCGAGCCCCGACATCGAACTGAGGTAAATTCGAACCTTCAGAGCCGTGGCGCACGTGTTAAACCGACCGCACCGATCTCTGTGATTCAAATGGGCTTCGACGTCGCACCTTACGATGTAAAGCGCGACTAGTAAAGTCACATTGTTTAGAGCCTCCCGACTCTCGGGGCTCCACAGTGAGCATATCCTTGCCGGATTCGGCTAGGCTGGCTTCGGCCTTAGAGGCGTTCAGGCATAATCCCGCGGATGGTAGCTTCGCACCACCGGCCGCTCGGCCGAGTGCATGAACCAAATGTCCGAAACTGCGGTTCCTCTCGTACTGAGCAGTATTACTATCGCAACGACAAGCCATCAGTAGGGTAAAACTAACCTGTCTCACGACGGTCTAAACCCAGCTCACGTTCCCTTTTGATGGGTGAACAATCCAACGCTTGGCGAATTTTGCTTCGCAATGATAGGAAGAGCCGACATCGAAGGATCAAAAAGCAACGTCGCTATGAACGCTTGGCTGCCACAAGCCAGTTATCCCTGTGGTAACTTTTCTGGCACCTCTTGCTAAAAACTCTTTATACTAAAGGATCGATAGGCCGTGCTTTCGCAGTCCCTATGCGTACTGAACATCTGGATCAAGCCAGCTTTTGCCCTTTTGCTCTACGCGAGGTTTCTGTCCTCGCTGAGCTGGCCTTAGGACACCTGCGTTATTCTTTGACAGATGTACCGCCCCAGTCAAACTCCCCGCCTGGCAGTGTCCTCGAACCGGATCACGCGGGAGTTTAACGGCGACGAGCGTTGCCGCCACGTCGCCACTCTGCACGCTTGGAACGAAACACCGTGCGCCCGCCGATATAATCGACCGCGCACCGCTTCCGCCCAACCGAGTAAGTAATGAAACAATGAAAGTAGTGGTTTTTCAGCGACGACCCCGAAAGATCTCCCACTTATGCTACACCTCTCATGTCTCCTTACAATGCCAGACTAGAGTCAAGCTCAACAGGGTCTTCTTTCCCCGCTGATTCTCCCAAGCCCGTTCCCTTGGCTGTGGTTTCGCTAGATAGTAGATAGGGACATATCCCGCCACCTGCCCATGGTCCTTCCCGCCTTCCGGCATACGGACCGAATCTCGGGAGACGCACCTGGTACATTGCGTAAAGCTCTTTCTCAGGTGCGCTGCTTGATGCTCCCTACAAATATATCTGTATTCCGTCCCTTCTCTCTGTCACCTCTCCCCATCTGGGGCGTGCACGAAACAATAACAGCTCATCGTACGGTCTGATCCTCCTCAAGTGTCCTGTTCGGCTCTCTTCTTGAGCCATCGGTGCGCAAACACTTTCAAGCGTCTGAAGCCTTCCTCGCTGTTGACCATCTGCTGATGGTAAACTGGCCCGATTTCGTTCCTCTCCCATCCGTCCAACATCTCCTGGCGTTCCTCTTCGTACAGTTGACATTCCCACAAGACATGGTCCCGAGTCTCTCCCTCCGCTCCACATCGGCATGCAGGATCCTCGCGTAGCGTCATTGCATGCAGTCGATGGTTGAAACTCCCATGCCCTGTCAGTATCTGTGATACGGCGTAATCTGGTTCCACCCAGCCGGACTGTAGTCTCTCTCGCACGTCTGGGAAGAACTGCGACAATTCTCTGCCGTTTTCACTGGTAGACCATCGGTCCTGCCACTGGGTCACGATGTCCTCCATAATCGTCGACTTAACCGCTCGTCGCTCCCTGCCTGTGACCCCCGCCGGGCACTCCTGCGCGATTCGTCCAGCACGAGCGACCTCCAGGTCGGCCGGCAACACCGCAGCTAGCACGGGCAGCGCAGATGTGCTAACAGACCTGTAGGCCTTCGTGAGCAGAATTAAGGCTGGTCGTTGGGTACGGAGCAAAGCTCTACGAACTACAAAAATTGACGAGCGTCGCCACCATACCGCAGCAGCGTAGGTAAGACATGCGACGTAGGTCCCTGAAAACAGGATCCTAAGCGCTTTGTACCTCACACCCCAGGTCGATGAAGAGATCCTCGACATCTTCCCGAAGCAGTTTGCAGCCTTCTGGCCGATAAAATTCGCATGCTGTAAGTAGGAGCTAGCATCGTCGATCATCACCCCCAGTATCTTAGCCTTACTTACGTGAGCGATCGGGACACCATCCATTCGTATCGTTGGGGGGCGCTTGAACTTTCCCTTCATGGTAAGGGTCTGCGACTTCGCAGCTGAGAAACTGAGACGGTTCCGAAGCCCCCAATCGGACACCGCCTGGAGCACCGAGAGGGCATCTCTCTCGATCTTAGCTCTCGATGGCGCCTCAATCACGATCGTAATGTCATCTGCGTAGGCAACCATGCTGACTCCTTCAGGCACTGGAAGACGTAGGATGTCGTCGAGCAGGAGATTCCATAATGGAGGCCCTAACACCGAACCTTGTGGGCATCCCATCGTCGAGTTCTTCCACACCGCCTGTCGTCCCATGAATAATCCAACTCGCCGGTTCGTGAAGTAGCTACACAAAATGCGGTAAATGTTGGGCGGACAGCCGCCCTGTTTCACTTTGAGAAGGACCATAGGCCACCAGGCGTTGTCGAAGGCCCCTGAAATGTCTAAAAGTACCAATTGCACATATGTCTGCGTGGAATTCGACACTCGGTCCATAACTGCGTTGAGCGCCGTGACCGTCGACCTTCCACACACGAAACCATGCTGCGCAGGTGAAATGTTCCGGTGTAGACAGGGCGCGCAAGCTACAATAAGGCGTTCCAGTATCTTTCCTAGGATAGGCAATAACGTTACCGGTCTATACGCTTTAGGGTCAGTTAACGGCTTGTCGTTTCCCTTTGGCAGAACAACTAATCTTCCGGTCTTCCAGATGTCCGGAAAGACGCCCTCCCTGATGCAAGCTGTATACATGAAGAGCATCTCCTCGCCGCTCACTCTCCACGCGCGTTTGATGATACGGGGCGTCAATCCATCCATTCCCGGTGCTGTGTTGGGTAAATCCTTGACTATCCTTGCCAATGTCTCCCGACTGGGTGGTTCCGAGTCCCGGCCTGATGGGGAGCACGCTGCGGCAATCCTCACCTGCCGGTGGTAACTGGTGTCTGTCGTTGGGTCGTCGTCTGGGCACAGCGCGCGCAGGACTCCGCTCATGGTCTCCTCCGCAGTCTCAGCATGTCCCTCCAGCAAACGCATACCGTGCATGACGTTGGGGGGAGGACGAACCCGACCTGAAGCGGCCCGATACGCCATCCCCCATGGGTCCTCGTTGCCCGACTCTGCTACTCCGCGGTAAAAGGTGATCTCCGCCGTTCTCATTGCCTCCTTGTAGCGATTTCTCACTAAAGTCAGCTCCTGTTTCAGATGAGTTTCCAGCTCACCACCCTTCTTCCGTGACTTTTGCCATGCTCTGCGCGCACTGTACACCTCTCTCCGTATTTTGTCGAGTGCTGGCGACCACCACTCGTAACCACCGGCGTCCGCCTTCCTGCGCTCACCCAAACAGTCCCTCGCAGTCCTGGTAAGAATGTCAGTGTACTCACCGCATATCGCTTCAGCTGGTTTTCCAAAACGCATCCGTCCCACTCGGTAGTGCAGCGCAGAGCAAAAGTTTGCCCAGTCTACACCCCGGTCTCGGAACGATGGCTGCGTCCAATCTCGGCTTCTGCTGCTGGCTGGCGGTCGCACATGATCCAAGTCCAGACTAAAAGTAATCAACTGATGATCGCTAAGGCTCGCACCCTCGCAGACTCTCCAGTCCGACACTGCAATTCCTCTCGTTGTAAGCGTCAGGTCCACATTCGAGTATCCATTGGGGCCGTGAAACGTGGGAGGTTGACCCTCTGCGTTGTGTAGTACAAGGCCTCGTCCGAGGATGAAGCCCTCCATCTGAGTACGCCGATGTTCCGTATCAGGTCCTCTTCCCACATACTGTCTCTCCTCACAGTGCCAAAGCGGAGAGTGCGCGTTGCTATCCATGCCTATCAGTATCCTAGCTCCTACCAGTCGATCCATCACGTGGGACAGGTGTTCCAGGTGTCGGGAGATGTCGTGGCTGTACTGGCAGTACGCCGATACCACGTAGAAGCTCCGACTCCGGTCCCCCAGGTCCAAGTGTGCGACCGCGCAGTGCTCGTTGCTCAGATGGTCGAGGAACGTCACCGGGATCCGCTCGTTCATTACCAGGATTCCTGCCTTGGCGTTGGGTCCACTCTGTATGATTCTGGTATGGCTATACTGCTCCTGAACCATAACGACATCCAACCCCCGCTCTCTGGCAATGATGGGCATCTCCGCCGTCGCCGCCGCCGAACCTTGAAGGTTGATTTGACCGACTTTCATGGTTTCCTTTAGGCTTACTTCCATGCTGTCATGTTACTCGCCTGCTGTTCAGCGTAGAGACGAGCGGGGCAGTCGAGAGCAGCAGTTCGGTGCTCCTTTGCCTCTGGGCGCTTGAAGCGCTTGCAAGTCGCGCAGCAGCCGGTCTCCGACTGACACTCCGCGGCTCTGTGTCCGGTGTCGCCGCACTTCCCACACACCATCTCCTTGGCCCGACAGTGCTTCTCTGGGTGCCCATACTGGTGGCACTTGGTGCAGCATGTGACCCGAATAAAGTCACACACCTCTGCCTCGTCCCACCCGATGAAAACCTTCCCGAGGTTAACCAACCTTTCCCTCAGGGCCGGCGTGCACTCCAGCACGACTGTAGTCCGTCCTCCCTGTCGTCCCTTCTTGAACGCGACCTTGCAGCTGTTCTCCAACTTCTCCTTGGACCATTCCGGAAACTCCGCTAGGTTTATGGAGAACAAGTCCTCCAGCACCTTGTCGTTGGCGTGGTCCGTCCTCAGGTTCCTGATCGCCACAAGGGGCTTCTTCCCTTTGGGGTCCGCTGCCTTGAGTGTCGGGGGGGCCGCCTGCTTCAGCTTCCTGGCTGCTTCAGCTGAAGCCGTCTGGACTACCACCCCGGCGTTGCCGACCCGTCGGATGCCCTGCACCTGTATGCCTGCCGGCCCCGGTTTGACTGTTTTCTGGAGCTCCTGCTTGGTCTCCTCAGACGTTTTAATGCTGTCCGTTGCTGGGTAGAACAGCACTGCCGGGCCCTTCTGCGTAACCGTTATAGGCGGCTTACCCTTCGGCAGCTTCAGCCTACTCGCGTAGGACTCCACTGCCTGAGGCACTCCACCTGCTCCGCCGGTCGACTGCTGAGCGGCGCCCTTCAGCTCCCAGGTAGCCACCTGGAGCTTCATCGCCGTAACCTCCTGCTCCGCTTCTGCCAACCTGATGTTCAGGGCAGCTACCACCGCCAGGATATCCTGGTTGAACCCGGCGATAGCTCCCTTGTCCGCGAGGTTGAGCTTGTTTGTGGCATTCGCCACGCCGCTGATACCCTTGACCGCCTGGTACGCCATGTCGATAAGCTGAAGCTTACCGAGGGATGCGAGGCCTTGGTCCTGCTGCTGCTGCTGCTGCTTCTCTATCTCCGGCTGCTCTGAAGGTCGTGGCCGGGGCGGTTCAGGTTCCATCCTGGGAGCCGAAGGGGTAGCCGGGGGGAGCGGTGTGCTCGTCAGAATCCCCCCAATGGGGGGGGCCGATGGCTTCCGGGTAGCCACCCTGCGCCTTACCGCCTCCTGCACCTCCTGCGGGGACGCTAGGGGCCGCTTACCCGAGGCCGACTGCTGCTGCGGCAGGTCCTGCTGCACTGGTGGTGGTGGCGTCCCGAAGCTGCTCGGGGGTGTCCGCTGCAGGGATTGCCGGGGTCTGAAACCCGCCTCCCTGGTTATCTCCTCCAGGACCTCCATCTCCGCTTCCTTCTCTGCCATTTGCTGCTCCAGGAGGAGCCTATAGCGCTCCTCCTCGTCTGCCTCCATACCCCACTCGTCTATCTCCGGACTGGTGAAGTTTCTGAACAGTACTCAAAAATTTAAAATTAAAAATAAAATAAATTAAAAATAAATTAAGTGTTCTTATGAGACACTAAGTTTCGGACCGCACACCGCGTTGCCAAACGTCAAATGTCAAACTGACACCTGTCACCTGTCACCTGTCTAAGTGACGTTGACAGCCGTCGATGTCAAACTGACAGTGACACTGACGTTGACAGCTGACAGCAGTTGTCAAAGTCAAACTGACAGTGACAGCAGCGCCACGAGTTTGGTCACGAAAAATCACAGACACTTGCACAAAACTAAAATAAAAATCCAGCAATCAATAAAATATAAAAACAGAAATTTTCAGAAATCAATTGAAAAATCAATTGGCCGGCACTAAGTGTCCAAAGCTATGGAGTTCTCGGAATGGAACGCGCCCGTCCGACAGCAGCTGTCAAATACAACCACGTGCCGTATAGGTTATGCCCCAACCTCAAACACCACAATTCACTGAAAATTCACTGTTTTGCACTGAAAACTTATGCACTATATAGTTCTTAGCCTGGCTAGGTCCAACACAGTTGCCTGGATCGGGACTTCGGCCGGGAAAGACTATTAAAACACAGACCACGCGCTACCCAACACGCGGTTTCACAAACACCACTGAAAAGTTGCTTTTTCACGAATTAAATTCGGAAATAACACTTGCACTATATCCCTGGGCACTTTAGCGAATATTCACAGCTAACACAAATGAAAATTTCCGCGAAAAACC
>OX439419.1:11606856-11616856 GCA_949319885.1 Mecyna flavalis | reverse complement strand
TATGCTCCGCAGACGTGTCAGTATCACCGCGGATGCGGTGCACCAACAGCGCGGCGCACAAATGCAACTACGAGCTTTTTAACCGCAACAATTTTAGTATACGCTATTGGAGCTGGAATTACCGCGGCTGCTGGCACCAGACTTGCCCTCCAATTGTTCCTCGTTAAAATATTTAAAGTGTACTCATTCCGATTACGAGGCCTCGTAAGAGTCCCGTATCGTTATTTTTCGTCACTACCTCCCCGTGCCGGGAGTGGGTAATTTGCGCGCCTGCTGCCTTCCTTGGATGTGGTAGCCGTTTCTCAGGCTCCCTCTCCGGAATCGAACCCTGATTCCCCGTTACCCGTGACAACCATGGTAGTCGCAGAAACTACCATCGAAAGTTGATAAGGCAGACATTTGAAAGATGCGTCGCCGGTACTGGACCGTGCGATCGGCAAAAGTTATCCAGATTCATCAAAATTAACGGCTTCGGACGCGAGGCCCTCCGCCGATTGGTTTTGATCTAATAAAAGCACTCATCCCATCACTGGTCAGAGTTCTGATTGCATGTATTAGCTCTAGAATTACCACAGTTATCCAAGTAACTGAGTAAGATCTAAGGAACCAAAACTGATATATTGAGCCATTCGCGGTATCGCCTTAATACGGCTTGCACTGAGACATGCATGGCTTAATCTTTGAGACAAGCATATAACTACTGGCAGGATCAACCAGGGAGCTTACACATTCGTCTATCAAATAGACTGAGAGAGCGACCTCTCCCATCAACTCTACGCACCCGTCCATCGTTTGACCGACGAACGGGACGTGACTTGAGAATGCAATGGCGTGTGTTGTGCGTACGATTCCGAAGAAAACCGACGAACAGCGCTTCATACATAGAAGCGCCCACACTGAACGTTCGCATAGATTTACTTTTCACGTTAAAACATATTATATTCTAACAATGGTCGTCGTACAATACGATACAGCCCGGTGCTAGAGAGGTCACAACCGATTTTATCAAAAAAATACAACAAGTTCCACCGGCCAGCTGGAATACAACTGGGCCGACGTTAAGATCTTTAGTACGGATACGCTATAAACACGCATCTGTCGATCCACAAAGTATAACATGAACGGCAAAATAGTAAACTATTCAACCGCTAATACATTAGTCTAACATCGTCGAAGACTTACTCTGGAGAAACGACAAGAGCACAAAGTCAGTAGTTAGACACTACTCACTGAAAGTAGTCCCCTCCTGTCGTTTCGGTGACGGCAACGCGTCGCTAGATTATAGAAACAGCCGCGCGCCGACCGAACCGAGCCCGCCGCCAGTTGTGACTTGACATGCGCCCATACCGCGTTTGACGATATAGACGCAGACCGCCTACCGGCTCGCTCGCTTCCCCTTCGGTTTCAATTTTGTTGACTGTGAGCGCACCAGTGCCGTTGTGAGCTTTTTTGATGCCCACGCGTATCGTACGAATCGATAGCATGTTTACCAAGTTGAAAAAAAAAAAAAAAAAAAAAAAAAAATATCTCTTAATGTTGTTCTAGGTGACCAACATTAAGAGAAATTTCAACTTAGTAAAACAAAACTATTCATATAAACTATAAATAACAGATTAATTAAGAAGAAATCAGTAAAATGAATGAATTAGTGAGTGAGTGAGTGAGTGAGTGAATGAGTGAATGAATGAATGAACGAATGAGTGAGTGAGTGAGTGGGTGGGTGGGTGGGTGAGTGAGCGAATGAATGAATGAACTAATAGATATATAGAAAAATAGATAAATGAATTATTGAATTAATTAAAAGATAGATAGATAGATAGATATATCAATAATAAAAGTAAGTAAGTAATAAATAAATAAATGAATGAATAAATAAATAAATAAATAAAAATAATGCCTATCTACTAACCAAGACAAGCATCAGCTTCTTGTGTGAAATACGTAGGTATAGTAAATGTGAGTACCTGCGAACAAGAGAAATGAACATTGTTAAACACCAATAATAATTATCCAATAATTTAATAATCTGCAAAAATTATAGGATAAGTTAGGTCATTAAGCTCCTAATTGTTGAAGCTCATGTCAATAATAGGTTTTAAGGGCTTAGGTTAAAAAAAGTAAGGTTCCATATGCTTAGGTTCAAATAAGTTAGGTTTCAAAAGCTTAGGTTAGTAAAAGTTAGGTTTCAAACCTTAGGTTAATGAAAGTTAGGTTTCAAAATGTTAGGTTCCAAAAGCTTAGGTTCAAATAAGTTAGGTTTCAAAAGCTTAGGTTAATAAAAGTTAGGTTTCAAAGGCTTAGGTTAATAAAAGTTAGGTTTCAAAGCTTAGGTTCAAAATTGTTAAGTTCTAAGAGGATAGTGTCAAAATAATGACATTTCCAAAGCTTAAATGCAAATATGTAGTTAAGTATCTTCCATTAGCCGTGTCTCAATAATGCTTTGTTGCAAATGTAATTTTTTGTCGCGTTAATTAAACAATAGTAATTCTTTTCGTAAAATAATAATTAAAAAATACATAACGTGCCAAAAGGCCTAATACATTCCAGAAAGTCAAGAATATAAATAGTTAGTTTATAAAGGTCAGGTGGTCAGGTCAGGTTACAACAAGCTTAGGTCTATATACGTTAGTTAGGTTGAGGTTAGGTTAGGTTTCAATAATTGTTGGGTTAGGTTAGGTTGCTAAATTGTTAGGTTAGGTTAGGTTAGGTTAGGTTGCTAAATTGTTAGGTTAGGTTAGGTTAGGTTAGGTTTCTAAATTGTTAGGTTAGGTTAGGTTTCTAAATTGTTAGGTTAGGTTAGGTTTCTAAATTGTTAGGTTAGGTTAGGTTTCTAAATTGTTAGGTTAGGTTAGGTTCAGAACAACTAGGTTCCAAAAGCTCAAAAAGCTTAAGTGACAAAAGCTCAAAGCATTAAAAGCTCTAGACCAAAAAGCTCTGGCCCAAAAGCTCTAGACCAAAAAGCTCTGGCCCAAAAGCTCTAGACCAAAAAGCTCTGGACCAAAAGCTCAAATTTGTAAATTTTGGTTTCGGTTTTGGTGGTGTAGGTTTGAAACTATTCTAACCTAAAGGTTAGAATAGTTTCAAACCTAACCTAACCTAACCAAACGATAAAACCCAACACAAACCTAAACACAAACCTAAACCTAATTTGAAATATTTACTTTTTACTAGCCTTTTTACAAACCTACATGTCACCTAGTTACTAGTTACATACTCTACTTACATACATACGTACATACAAACTCACATACATAGGTACATACATACTTACATACATACTGTATACTTACATACATAGGTACACACTGAACGTACATACATACAGACTTACTTACTTACTTACATACATACCTACCTACCTACCTACCTACATACATACATACATTCATTCATATATGTACGTACGTACGATCGAGGTCTCCCGCGCGTGATCACTTTTGGAAAAATATACCGTGCACGTGCATCGTGACTTCTTAGAAGCGGCGCTTGTAAACGTGAAAATACTGCACAGGATTTTAGCCATAAGGGTGATCACGCGCGGGTGACCTCGATAGTACATACATACAAACAAACAAACTTACATAAATACTACCCACACCGTAGGTACCTGAATTGACTAAAGCAAAAAGTAAAACCAACCACCAACTCGATTTCAACCCGCAGAGCGAACCGCCCCGAAATCGCGAAAAAAAACCCACCCGCGGCCCCCGCCGACCGAGACGGGGGCCTATATATTAAAACAGGTAGCTATTTATTTTAAGTATACTCATTGGTATGAAAAAGAATCGGAGGGGGAAATCGACTCGGATGCATATAGGTTAGAAGGCTAAGGCGGGAGCGAAGCGAAGCGGAGCTCCCGCCTTGGCCTTCGTGGTTATTTTTTTTTTAAACCCTGAAAACCTTTTTTGTTTTCACTATAATAATATACCTATTCTATGTTGTCTTTACAGTTAAACAAAAAAAAAATTGGTGATATTTGGTAATTGGTGATACAATATGTGGATAAGATACATGAGAATGTGTGTATATAACTGACGAAGCATAAATGAGCGATAAAATAACGACATACATCAAGTAAACAAGTACACAGCCTTACTATCAGCATATGAGGACATAAGTACATAAGATTATAAGACACACAAGTACTAGCATGTAAGCAGATAGCGGGATAAGTTAATAAAGAATTAACTTCGTTAAAGTACATAAGCAAATGAGTCGATAAGTAAATAAGGCACATAAGGTTATAAGGGCATGAGTATGTACATTAATACATAGGGCAAGTACATATGAGCAGATAACTAACAGAATAAGTAGATAAAGAAATTAATTTGTAAGTATATAAATAAGCATATGACTTGATAAGTAAATAAGGCACATGAGTTTATAATAACATAAATTTAGTACAGATAAGAAGTAAAGTAAATAATGTAAGTTTATAAGGGCATAATATTATGTAAAGAACTTTAATTAAGCAGATAATTTAATAAATACATAAATAAATTAGTTTGTAAATACATAATTATTAAGCTCATTATATCTTGATAATTAAATGAGGCACATTAGTTTATTTATAAATCTATAAGGAGATAGTAAGTATATATGTAAGTGAACAAAATATTAAGGATGTGTGGAAATAAATATAAGTACCCAGGTACATAGTAAATATATAAGTACACAGGCTAATGAGTAAATAAGGAGACCATGTTTGAAAGGACATTAGTGAAAGGTAAGCAAGTACATATATGTATTAGAAACAAATGCAGATTATTATTATAAATAACAAAAAAATCATGCACCGCCCGCGGTTGAATTTATCAAATTAAAAAACTTATTGACAGAATAGATGATCAGTAATAAAATTGATGATGCATTCCTTATTTATATGCATAGGTATGTGACAGTCTCAAATTAAGACAATAAAATAATGATTAATTATTGTAATATGTCTAAAATTGCTAAACACCCTCACCGCTGTTATAAAATATTCATAATTATGTAGGCATTTGATCAGATAGGAAAATGAAAGTCTTATTGGAATGCTATTAGACTGTCTACATCGTCATTTTATATACATGAATCACGACAAACCATAAAATATTGATGCTCAAGATATAACATTACCTACCTATGTACCTATTAAATGAAATAATTATACTTGTCTTTGTTTGTTTGTTTGCTTGCTTATTTGCTTGCTTGCTTGCTAATTGTACATAAATTTTAAGATGTTACACAATACAGGTACTATAACAACTTAATCACCGTTTACGTATTGCAAATTTTAGGACGAAACCATCGATTGACAATTAGGTGTTTTACTTCTTACCTTGAATTATAGGTTATATTGTAAGAAGATTTCAATTACCTACATAATAATATGCGTGTTTAACGCAGGATTATCCAATAAGTAAACACAATACAGCCACTATTCATTAAATCTAAGTTATCACATTGTCACAGTACGTAACTAGGTTATCAATTAGTAGGTATTTACTTACGTGTGTGAATCGTTATGTATCCTATTTATATTTTTAGTCATATTATATATATACACAGATAAGTACGTAAACTCCATAAATCTTTTAACAAACTTTTTCATTCGATTTCATTGAACATTGAACGTCATTGTCGATTTCGTAATTATAGGTTAGTATTTTTTTTTTTTTTTTCATCGTTTCTTGGCTTGCACAATTTTATTATTGGTTAGTAGCTAGCATTTCTTTTCATTTTTTGAGGTGAAAACTTCTTTAGCGGCGTTGTGCACTTTTTTGTTAATTAATTGATTGCTTCGATTCAATTAATTGAATACTGTGTTATGTTGGTTTTCACGTTTTTGACTAAAATAAGATCATTATTATAAGATTACATTATTCATATATGTATTAAGTGACAATTTTTATCAATAAATACAGTGATATTTTATCTTTGATAACATAACATCGATTCACAATCGATATAATTGAACAAATAATTGAACTATCTGTTAGACATTTTACGTCAAGCACTATGCGGCCACAGATTAGACAATATTTTTGCTTCGATAAATAACCTCACTTTTCATCTTAAAATTTTCAACTGCATTTTAAAAGTGTTAAAAAAACTACGATCTTTGCAATAATTTGTGAGATATAAGTTGAAACCTTGTAATTACTTATGAATGTGTTTTTAAATCCATTTAGTGGCCGAAAGTATGAGAATTTTTAATGAGAAAGGTTTGTTTACCTTTTTCATTAAATTGGATTGAGACAGACTAATCGTTAAATATTTGTATTAATATAATAGTGAACCCAACGCAATGTCTAGGGAGGGACCGGTGCTGGCTGCGTACCTGGATGCCATGAAAGTGGACGTAAGTATTTGAAATTGAGCAACATGTCCATTCGTATGGATTTGATCACAAAAAGTTTACGATTGCATTCAATCAGTTATTTTGTCAGTATTTGCATTAATGTACTTACCGCAGCTGCACTTGGTCGCTCGCTACATTTTATAGCTACAATAAATTGAACTCTCAATGTAGTACACAGCAGCAAGTAATTTTCTCTCAATCCCCTGAAATGCCCATGTAGACTGGGATTCTACATGAATGACGTTTTGTACCCGAAATGCCCGTGTAGGCTAGTGGTCTACTACATACGTGCACCAGAGTCCCATTTAGATAAACAAAAGACTCCATTGTATAGCTTCATTCGTAGTACCTAAGCGTAAAAAATAACACTTGACAGCCTTACAATAACAAACTGAGTCACTTTAATTTCTTATAAATCTCATAATGCTTTATGCTAGAAAGAATTTGAGAATTGTGAACACAATATCTAAATGGGTGTTTTAATTGAAACTTCTAGTCGAATAAAAACTCTGCATTTTGATTCCATATTAATTTGTGTGTATATTATTTGTATTGAAAATTTTAAGCTGTATTTATTAGGTGATAAAATAACAGGTCCCTAATCTTTGATATATTCTTTTAGGACCAATAATTATTGATATTCTGAAGTTAACAATTTTATTGCTGAAAGAAGACCATTAAAGGCAAATACCAATTTGATATTGGACCGTCCATCAACTTCTAAAGGTACTTTGTTAATATTATTTTTTGTTTGATTTCAATTTAGATTTGCTTGAATATGATTAATATTCTTTTTGTATTTTGTAGATCCAGTGGTCTATCCAGAAAGCACCTTCATTCAACCTATATGATGAAAATGTTATGGGTTGTGGCTATGAACATGAGAAAGAAAATATATATAAAACTGCAGGTGAATTAAATAAATTTGTAATGGTAATCTAAACCACATATTTATTACATTGGCTAAAAATAATGAAGTTATTATTAACTGTAATTTGACAGATGTATGTGAGTCATGCATTCAGTGAGTGTATGCTGCAGTCAGTCACTCACAAATTATTTGTTTGGAAAACCTACAACGCTCATGTGCTTATTGTGATGTTATGAAAATATAGGTTAATTGCTATGTATAAATTCTAAATATTTTACAAATATTACATCTATAATGTGCAAGTACAGTCGAAATTATGGATGAAATATAATATATAATAATATACATAAATTGTCATGTTTGTGTACGATAGCGCAATAAATAATTAAATATTGTATTCTTATAAGGTAACATTTAAGATTGAAATATTTATTTTTATTTTAATAGCGCCACCTAGTATTGCATATTGAAACTAAGTTGTAGTCTGTAAATAATATTTAGTATTTAAGTTCATCACTAGATGGCGTAGACTTCATTAGATATTACATTAATTATTCTGAGATATAAACTTTTTAATGTAATATAAATTGTCATGTTTTTGTACGATAGCGCAATAAATAAATATTGTATTTTACCACATAAATGATAGTACTTTTATACTGATTATTCCCTAACCATTCCAAAATACATATCAAAAATGCTCCATACAAAAAGAGGTTCTATAAAATTTGTGTAATTAGTGTTATTACCAGTTATTATCGATAGATGGCTCTTTTCATGAAATTTACCTGAGTAATGGTATCACTAAATAATTATTCGTTATGGCAACATTTTGCAGTTGATACGTTCAGACGTTTCGTTACAGGCAGAGTCATGGCAGAGTTAACCAAAAAGAAAATGACAAATATTTAACTTACGTTCAATTACCTTTTTTCATATTTTTAATACTTATTTATTTAACGAGTTCAAACATTATAAACAATATATTATTCAAAAAATATTTCAACTAGACATGTTTGATTCGTTTGTGAATTTGTGAAAAGAAACAATCATGACAGCTAGTGGTCTGTCAACAATCATCATCTGTCATTGTCACTCACTTGTGTTTTGGCTTGATTTCGTCTCGATTTTCTTTTATCTTTTTTGTGATTTTCTGTGTTTTTATTGACTGTGCATTGACCCCGGGCCCCGAGGATTCTGTTTTGACTGTGAACCCTGTTATTACTTACTGGACCTTGAACTTTACTATCGTAATTTCTATCGTATTTATGTAATTTACTGTTTCTCTAAATAATCTTATTAAATCTGTATTATATAAACATGGATTATTTTTGTGCTTAATAAAAGGGGAAATTGCATTCGTTTGTTTTCTTTAAGTCTCTCCCTTTTGACTAAGATAGCATTTAAAAATATGAAAAATACAAAACTACAGCTTATGATGCATTCTATATATACCTACAATACCTACGTCAGGTTATAATATTTATATCATCGCATCGCGGTCAGCGCTAGTAGTACGGTTTTTAACGCCGTCAGCGCTAGTAGTACGATTTTTAGCTGACAACTCTATCTCCATAAATATTCAATATACTCTATGGTATGAATCAAATAGTACTTATGGACTTTAACGCTAGATGTCACTTATTGAAAAAAATGTATAGTTGAGTTTTTTTTTTGTTGGTATCTTTTCCTCTTCTTCTGTTTGCTGGCATTACTGCTTTTACGGTTCATTATAAGTAACAACAATAATCGGAGTCAATAAAATTTTATGATTATTTTATATATAAACAACCATTAATTCTAAATTATAATATAAATTACCTTAATTTTAAAATAAAAGCTAATAATTGCGTCGTTCTTTATATTTAAACGAATATTTAACCTTTTTGAATTAAAGTAATCGAGCAAATCTTATGGAACGAAACGTAATAATATGGTTTATTCTGGTTTACTCAATACATTTATTCTATGATTACATTGAAGAAATTAAAGGTTCGGTGGATTACTACCTAATTTATTCCTAATACTTATTATAAATCGAATGTGTAGTGTTTGTGTCTAGCATACAAAATGGTGGTTGTTCAATAATTGGGTGCAAAAATAAACAATCAAAGAAAATAAGCGGGTGTTACATTTTATACGTAAGTAAAGTACACTGTTTCATAAATTTTGATCACGTATTTCTTTCTCAAATCTCACAGGAACCAAGTTTATGAGCTAAATCATTAGTTATATCATGAAAAACTTGATAAATGGTAAATATCTAATAATTATTTCTAATTATAACCTCTAAAATGTATTTACATATTATATGAATATGGAATTAATATATTTTAACGTTTATTATGCATAATTACGACAGAAGCCAGCTTAGCTTATATTATGTCTATACTGAAATTAGTCGATTTATAATTCGATTTTCGGATGCCTAACATGAGGAAAAATTTCCGCTTAATTCAGGGAATTTCAAACGATTTGATGTTTCCAGATTTCCGACTGATGATAAAACTCGTGAGAAATGGATAGAAGAGCAACTGCAATACTAATTTTGAAAGGGACCGACTTGTTTAGATTACAAAGGAGAACATTACCTACCAAATATGCAACAGATGGCTTTTAATTATTACAAGAAGAAATTGAAAAATAAATCAGTTAAGAAATAATTACATAACTTGTTTTATTTTGTTTTTCACCTAAATAGCCTTCATAAAATGATCTTTTTTGGCTCAAATTTGTATTTTTCAATATATTTTTTTTTTTTTCAATTCGAAGGGTATTTATTA
>OX439419.1:11589356-11599356 GCA_949319885.1 Mecyna flavalis | reverse complement strand
AGTATACGCTATTGGAGCTGGAATTACCGCGGCTGCTGGCACCAGACTTGCCCTCCAATTGTTCCTCGTTAAAATATTTAAAGTGTACTCATTCCGATTACGAGGCCTCGTAAGAGTCCCGTATCGTTATTTTTCGTCACTACCTCCCCGTGCCGGGAGTGGGTAATTTGCGCGCCTGCTGCCTTCCTTGGATGTGGTAGCCGTTTCTCAGGCTCCCTCTCCGGAATCGAACCCTGATTCCCCGTTACCCGTGACAACCATGGTAGTCGCAGAAACTACCATCGAAAGTTGATAAGGCAGACATTTGAAAGATGCGTCGCCGGTACTGGACCGTGCGATCGGCAAAAGTTATCCAGATTCATCAAAATTAACGGCTTCGGACGCGAGGCCCTCCGCCGATTGGTTTTGATCTAATAAAAGCACTCATCCCATCACTGGTCAGAGTTCTGATTGCATGTATTAGCTCTAGAATTACCACAGTTATCCAAGTAACTGAGTAAGATCTAAGGAACCAAAACTGATATATTGAGCCATTCGCGGTATCGCCTTAATACGGCTTGCACTGAGACATGCATGGCTTAATCTTTGAGACAAGCATATAACTACTGGCAGGATCAACCAGGGAGCTTACACATTCGTCTATCAAATAGACTGAGAGAGCGACCTCTCCCATCAACTCTACGCACCCGTCCATCGTTTGACCGACGAACGGGACGTGACTTGAGAATGCAATGGCGTGTGTTGTGCGTACGATTCCGAAGAAAACCGACGAACAGCGCTTCATACATAGAAGCGCCCACACTGAACGTTCGCATAGATTTACTTTTCACGTTAAAACATATTATATTCTAACAATGGTCGTCGTACAATACGATACAGCCCGGTGCTAGAGAGGTCACAACCGATTTTATCAAAAAAATACAACAAGTTCCACCGGCCAGCTGGAATACAACTGGGCCGACGTTAAGATCTTTAGTACGGATACGCTATAAACACGCATCTGTCGATCCACAAAGTATAACATGAACGGCAAAATAGTAAACTATTCAACCGCTAATACATTAGTCTAACATCGTCGAAGACTTACTCTGGAGAAACGACAAGAGCACAAAGTCAGTAGTTAGACACTACTCACTGAAAGTAGTCCCCTCCTGTCGTTTCGGTGACGGCAACGCGTCGCTAGATTATAGAAACAGCCGCGCGCCGACCGAACCGAGCCCGCCGCCAGTTGTGACTTGACATGCGCCCATACCGCGTTTGACGATATAGACGCAGACCGCCTACCGGCTCGCTCGCTTCCCCTTCGGTTTCAATTTTGTTGACTGTGAGCGCACCAGTGCCGTTGTGAGCTTTTTTGATGCCCACGCGTATCGTACGAATCGATAGCATGTTTACCAAGTTGAAAAAAAAAAAAAAAAAAAAAAAAAAATATCTCTTAATGTTGTTCTAGGTGACCAACATTAAGAGAAATTTCAACTTAGTAAAACAAAACTATTCATATAAACTATAAATAACAGATTAATTAAGAAGAAATCAGTAAAATGAATGAATTAGTGAGTGAGTGAGTGAGTGAGTGAATGAGTGAATGAATGAATGAACGAATGAGTGAGTGAGTGAGTGGGTGGGTGGGTGGGTGAGTGAGCGAATGAATGAATGAACTAATAGATATATAGAAAAATAGATAAATGAATTATTGAATTAATTAAAAGATAGATAGATAGATAGATATATCAATAATAAAAGTAAGTAAGTAATAAATAAATAAATGAATGAATAAATAAATAAATAAATAAAAATAATGCCTATCTACTAACCAAGACAAGCATCAGCTTCTTGTGTGAAATACGTAGGTATAGTAAATGTGAGTACCTGCGAACAAGAGAAATGAACATTGTTAAACACCAATAATAATTATCCAATAATTTAATAATCTGCAAAAATTATAGGATAAGTTAGGTCATTAAGCTCCTAATTGTTGAAGCTCATGTCAATAATAGGTTTTAAGGGCTTAGGTTAAAAAAAGTAAGGTTCCATATGCTTAGGTTCAAATAAGTTAGGTTTCAAAAGCTTAGGTTAGTAAAAGTTAGGTTTCAAACCTTAGGTTAATGAAAGTTAGGTTTCAAAATGTTAGGTTCCAAAAGCTTAGGTTCAAATAAGTTAGGTTTCAAAAGCTTAGGTTAATAAAAGTTAGGTTTCAAAGGCTTAGGTTAATAAAAGTTAGGTTTCAAAGCTTAGGTTCAAAATTGTTAAGTTCTAAGAGGATAGTGTCAAAATAATGACATTTCCAAAGCTTAAATGCAAATATGTAGTTAAGTATCTTCCATTAGCCGTGTCTCAATAATGCTTTGTTGCAAATGTAATTTTTTGTCGCGTTAATTAAACAATAGTAATTCTTTTCGTAAAATAATAATTAAAAAATACATAACGTGCCAAAAGGCCTAATACATTCCAGAAAGTCAAGAATATAAATAGTTAGTTTATAAAGGTCAGGTGGTCAGGTCAGGTTACAACAAGCTTAGGTCTATATACGTTAGTTAGGTTGAGGTTAGGTTAGGTTTCAATAATTGTTGGGTTAGGTTAGGTTGCTAAATTGTTAGGTTAGGTTAGGTTAGGTTAGGTTGCTAAATTGTTAGGTTAGGTTAGGTTAGGTTAGGTTTCTAAATTGTTAGGTTAGGTTAGGTTTCTAAATTGTTAGGTTAGGTTAGGTTTCTAAATTGTTAGGTTAGGTTAGGTTTCTAAATTGTTAGGTTAGGTTAGGTTCAGAACAACTAGGTTCCAAAAGCTCAAAAAGCTTAAGTGACAAAAGCTCAAAGCATTAAAAGCTCTAGACCAAAAAGCTCTGGCCCAAAAGCTCTAGACCAAAAAGCTCTGGCCCAAAAGCTCTAGACCAAAAAGCTCTGGACCAAAAGCTCAAATTTGTAAATTTTGGTTTCGGTTTTGGTGGTGTAGGTTTGAAACTATTCTAACCTAAAGGTTAGAATAGTTTCAAACCTAACCTAACCTAACCAAACGATAAAACCCAACACAAACCTAAACACAAACCTAAACCTAATTTGAAATATTTACTTTTTACTAGCCTTTTTACAAACCTACATGTCACCTAGTTACTAGTTACATACTCTACTTACATACATACGTACATACAAACTCACATACATAGGTACATACATACTTACATACATACTGTATACTTACATACATAGGTACACACTGAACGTACATACATACAGACTTACTTACTTACTTACATACATACCTACCTACCTACCTACCTACATACATACATACATTCATTCATATATGTACGTACGTACGATCGAGGTCTCCCGCGCGTGATCACTTTTGGAAAAATATACCGTGCACGTGCATCGTGACTTCTTAGAAGCGGCGCTTGTAAACGTGAAAATACTGCACAGGATTTTAGCCATAAGGGTGATCACGCGCGGGTGACCTCGATAGTACATACATACAAACAAACAAACTTACATAAATACTACCCACACCGTAGGTACCTGAATTGACTAAAGCAAAAAGTAAAACCAACCACCAACTCGATTTCAACCCGCAGAGCGAACCGCCCCGAAATCGCGAAAAAAAACCCACCCGCGGCCCCCGCCGACCGAGACGGGGGCCTATATATTAAAACAGGTAGCTATTTATTTTAAGTATACTCATTGGTATGAAAAAGAATCGGAGGGGGAAATCGACTCGGATGCATATAGGTTAGAAGGCTAAGGCGGGAGCGAAGCGAAGCGGAGCTCCCGCCTTGGCCTTCGTGGTTATTTTTTTTTTAAACCCTGAAAACCTTTTTTGTTTTCACTATAATAATATACCTATTCTATGTTGTCTTTACAGTTAAACAAAAAAAAAATTGGTGATATTTGGTAATTGGTGATACAATATGTGGATAAGATACATGAGAATGTGTGTATATAACTGACGAAGCATAAATGAGCGATAAAATAACGACATACATCAAGTAAACAAGTACACAGCCTTACTATCAGCATATGAGGACATAAGTACATAAGATTATAAGACACACAAGTACTAGCATGTAAGCAGATAGCGGGATAAGTTAATAAAGAATTAACTTCGTTAAAGTACATAAGCAAATGAGTCGATAAGTAAATAAGGCACATAAGGTTATAAGGGCATGAGTATGTACATTAATACATAGGGCAAGTACATATGAGCAGATAACTAACAGAATAAGTAGATAAAGAAATTAATTTGTAAGTATATAAATAAGCATATGACTTGATAAGTAAATAAGGCACATGAGTTTATAATAACATAAGTTTAGTACAGATAAGAAGTAAAGTAAATAATGTAAGTTTATAAGGGCATAATATTATGTAAAGAACTTTAATTAAGCAGATAATTTAATAAATACATAAATAAATTAGTTTGTAAATACATAATTATTAAGCTCATTATATCTTGATAATTAAATGAGGCACATTAGTTTATTTATAAATCTATAAGGAGATAGTAAGTATATATGTAAGTGAACAAAATATTAAGGATGTGTGGAAATAAATATAAGTACCCAGGTACATAGTAAATATATAAGTACACAGGCTAATGAGTAAATAAGGAGACCATGTTTGAAAGGACATTAGTGAAAGGTAAGCAAGTACATATATGTATTAGAAACAAATGCAGATTATTATTATAAATAACAAAAAAATCATGCACCGCCCGCGGTTGAATTTATCAAATTAAAAAACTTATTGACAGAATAGATGATCAGTAATAAAATTGATGATGCATTCCTTATTTATATGCATAGGTATGTGACAGTCTCAAATTAAGACAATAAAATAATGATTAATTATTGTAATATGTCTAAAATTGCTAAACACCCTCACCGCTGTTATAAAATATTCATAATTATGTAGGCATTTGATCAGATAGGAAAATGAAAGTCTTATTGGAATGCTATTAGACTGTCTACATCGTCATTTTATATACATGAATCACGACAAACCATAAAATATTGATGCTCAAGATATAACATTACCTACCTATGTACCTATTAAATGAAATAATTATACTTGTCTTTGTTTGTTTGTTTGCTTGCTTATTTGCTTGCTTGCTTGCTAATTGTACATAAATTTTAAGATGTTACACAATACAGGTACTATAACAACTTAATCACCGTTTACGTATTGCAAATTTTAGGACGAAACCATCGATTGACAATTAGGTGTTTTACTTCTTACCTTGAATTATAGGTTATATTGTAAGAAGATTTCAATTACCTACATAATAATATGCGTGTTTAACGCAGGATTATCCAATAAGTAAACACAATACAGCCACTATTCATTAAATCTAAGTTATCACATTGTCACAGTACGTAACTAGGTTATCAATTAGTAGGTATTTACTTACGTGTGTGAATCGTTATGTATCCTATTTATATTTTTAGTCATATTATATATATACACAGATAAGTACGTAAACTCCATAAATCTTTTAACAAACTTTTTCATTCGATTTCATTGAACATTGAACGTCATTGTCGATTTCGTAATTATAGGTTAGTATTTTTTTTTTTTTTTTCATCGTTTCTTGGCTTGCACAATTTTATTATTGGTTAGTAGCTAGCATTTCTTTTCATTTTTTGAGGTGAAAACTTCTTTAGCGGCGTTGTGCACTTTTTTGTTAATTAATTGATTGCTTCGATTCAATTAATTGAATACTGTGTTATGTTGGTTTTCACGTTTTTGACTAAAATAAGATCATTATTATAAGATTACATTATTCATATATGTATTAAGTGACAATTTTTATCAATAAATACAGTGATATTTTATCTTTGATAACATAACATCGATTCACAATCGATATAATTGAACAAATAATTGAACTATCTGTTAGACATTTTACGTCAAGCACTATGCGGCCACAGATTAGACAATATTTTTGCTTCGATAAATAACCTCACTTTTCATCTTAAAATTTTCAACTGCATTTTAAAAGTGTTAAAAAAACTACGATCTTTGCAATAATTTGTGAGATATAAGTTGAAACCTTGTAATTACTTATGAATGTGTTTTTAAATCCATTTAGTGGCCGAAAGTATGAGAATTTTTAATGAGAAAGGTTTGTTTACCTTTTTCATTAAATTGGATTGAGACAGACTAATCGTTAAATATTTGTATTAATATAATAGTGAACCCAACGCAATGTCTAGGGAGGGACCGGTGCTGGCTGCGTACCTGGATGCCATGAAAGTGGACGTAAGTATTTGAAATTGAGCAACATGTCCATTCGTATGGATTTGATCACAAAAAGTTTACGATTGCATTCAATCAGTTATTTTGTCAGTATTTGCATTAATGTACTTACCGCAGCTGCACTTGGTCGCTCGCTACATTTTATAGCTACAATAAATTGAACTCTCAATGTAGTACACAGCAGCAAGTAATTTTCTCTCAATCCCCTGAAATGCCCATGTAGACTGGGATTCTACATGAATGACGTTTTGTACCCGAAATGCCCGTGTAGGCTAGTGGTCTACTACATACGTGCACCAGAGTCCCATTTAGATAAACAAAAGACTCCATTGTATAGCTTCATTCGTAGTACCTAAGCGTAAAAAATAACACTTGACAGCCTTACAATAACAAACTGAGTCACTTTAATTTCTTATAAATCTCATAATGCTTTATGCTAGAAAGAATTTGAGAATTGTGAACACAATATCTAAATGGGTGTTTTAATTGAAACTTCTAGTCGAATAAAAACTCTGCATTTTGATTCCATATTAATTTGTGTGTATATTATTTGTATTGAAAATTTTAAGCTGTATTTATTAGGTGATAAAATAACAGGTCCCTAATCTTTGATATATTCTTTTAGGACCAATAATTATTGATATTCTGAAGTTAACAATTTTATTGCTGAAAGAAGACCATTAAAGGCAAATACCAATTTGATATTGGACCGTCCATCAACTTCTAAAGGTACTTTGTTAATATTATTTTTTGTTTGATTTCAATTTAGATTTGCTTGAATATGATTAATATTCTTTTTGTATTTTGTAGATCCAGTGGTCTATCCAGAAAGCACCTTCATTCAACCTATATGATGAAAATGTTATGGGTTGTGGCTATGAACATGAGAAAGAAAATATATATAAAACTGCAGGTGAATTAAATAAATTTGTAATGGTAATCTAAACCACATATTTATTACATTGGCTAAAAATAATGAAGTTATTATTAACTGTAATTTGACAGATGTATGTGAGTCATGCATTCAGTGAGTGTATGCTGCAGTCAGTCACTCACAAATTATTTGTTTGGAAAACCTACAACGCTCATGTGCTTATTGTGATGTTATGAAAATATAGGTTAATTGCTATGTATAAATTCTAAATATTTTACAAATATTACATCTATAATGTGCAAGTACAGTCGAAATTATGGATGAAATATAATATATAATAATATACATAAATTGTCATGTTTGTGTACGATAGCGCAATAAATAATTAAATATTGTATTCTTATAAGGTAACATTTAAGATTGAAATATTTATTTTTATTTTAATAGCGCCACCTAGTATTGCATATTGAAACTAAGTTGTAGTCTGTAAATAATATTTAGTATTTAAGTTCATCACTAGATGGCGTAGACTTCATTAGATATTACATTAATTATTCTGAGATATAAACTTTTTAATGTAATATAAATTGTCATGTTTTTGTACGATAGCGCAATAAATAAATATTGTATTTTACCACATAAATGATAGTACTTTTATACTGATTATTCCCTAACCATTCCAAAATACATATCAAAAATGCTCCATACAAAAAGAGGTTCTATAAAATTTGTGTAATTAGTGTTATTACCAGTTATTATCGATAGATGGCTCTTTTCATGAAATTTACCTGAGTAATGGTATCACTAAATAATTATTCGTTATGGCAACATTTTGCAGTTGATACGTTCAGACGTTTCGTTACAGGCAGAGTCATGGCAGAGTTAACCAAAAAGAAAATGACAAATATTTAACTTACGTTCAATTACCTTTTTTCATATTTTTAATACTTATTTATTTAACGAGTTCAAACATTATAAACAATATATTATTCAAAAAATATTTCAACTAGACATGTTTGATTCGTTTGTGAATTTGTGAAAAGAAACAATCATGACAGCTAGTGGTCTGTCAACAATCATCATCTGTCATTGTCACTCACTTGTGTTTTGGCTTGATTTCGTCTCGATTTTCTTTTATCTTTTTTGTGATTTTCTGTGTTTTTATTGACTGTGCATTGACCCCGGGCCCCGAGGATTCTGTTTTGACTGTGAACCCTGTTATTACTTACTGGACCTTGAACTTTACTATCGTAATTTCTATCGTATTTATGTAATTTACTGTTTCTCTAAATAATCTTATTAAATCTGTATTATATAAACATGGATTATTTTTGTGCTTAATAAAAGGGGAAATTGCATTCGTTTGTTTTCTTTAAGTCTCTCCCTTTTGACTAAGATAGCATTTAAAAATATGAAAAATACAAAACTACAGCTTATGATGCATTCTATATATACCTACAATACCTACGTCAGGTTATAATATTTATATCATCGCATCGCGGTCAGCGCTAGTAGTACGGTTTTTAACGCCGTCAGCGCTAGTAGTACGATTTTTAGCTGACAACTCTATCTCCATAAATATTCAATATACTCTATGGTATGAATCAAATAGTACTTATGGACTTTAACGCTAGATGTCACTTATTGAAAAAAATGTATAGTTGAGTTTTTTTTTTGTTGGTATCTTTTCCTCTTCTTCTGTTTGCTGGCATTACTGCTTTTACGGTTCATTATAAGTAACAACAATAATCGGAGTCAATAAAATTTTATGATTATTTTATATATAAACAACCATTAATTCTAAATTATAATATAAATTACCTTAATTTTAAAATAAAAGCTAATAATTGCGTCGTTCTTTATATTTAAACGAATATTTAACCTTTTTGAATTAAAGTAATCGAGCAAATCTTATGGAACGAAACGTAATAATATGGTTTATTCTGGTTTACTCAATACATTTATTCTATGATTACATTGAAGAAATTAAAGGTTCGGTGGATTACTACCTAATTTATTCCTAATACTTATTATAAATCGAATGTGTAGTGTTTGTGTCTAGCATACAAAATGGTGGTTGTTCAATAATTGGGTGCAAAAATAAACAATCAAAGAAAATAAGCGGGTGTTACATTTTATACGTAAGTAAAGTACACTGTTTCATAAATTTTGATCACGTATTTCTTTCTCAAATCTCACAGGAACCAAGTTTATGAGCTAAATCATTAGTTATATCATGAAAAACTTGATAAATGGTAAATATCTAATAATTATTTCTAATTATAACCTCTAAAATGTATTTACATATTATATGAATATGGAATTAATATATTTTAACGTTTATTATGCATAATTACGACAGAAGCCAGCTTAGCTTATATTATGTCTATACTGAAATTAGTCGATTTATAATTCGATTTTCGGATGCCTAACATGAGGAAAAATTTCCGCTTAATTCAGGGAATTTCAAACGATTTGATGTTTCCAGATTTCCGACTGATGATAAAACTCGTGAGAAATGGATAGAAGAGCAACTGCAATACTAATTTTGAAAGGGACCGACTTGTTTAGATTACAAAGGAGAACATTACCTACCAAATATGCAACAGATGGCTTTTAATTATTACAAGAAGAAATTGAAAAATAAATCAGTTAAGAAATAATTACATAACTTGTTTTATTTTGTTTTTCACCTAAATAGCCTTCATAAAATGATCTTTTTTGGCTCAAATTTGTATTTTTCAATATATTTTTTTTTTTTTCAATTCGAAGGGTATTTATTATACCCTGAAATAATACTAAAATAAATAAAGTGGCTGTTTGAATGAAATTCCTTTGCATGTGTCCAAACCAAAATATAAAAAAAAAAACAGTTTGT
>OX439419.1:11571856-11584356 GCA_949319885.1 Mecyna flavalis | reverse complement strand
CGTGACAACCGCGGGATTCAGTGCTGGGCTATCTTCCTGTTCGCTCGCCGCTACTAAGGAAATCCTAGTTAGTTTCTTTTCCTCCGCTTACTAATATGCTTAAATTCGGCGGGTGATCCTCCCTGATCTGAGGCCAACGATAAAATGAGAGGCAGACACGATATCCGTCAGCGCTACGACGACGTGCGCCACCGTCGCTTGTTAAGACGACGGCGGCGACGGCGTCGATGCGCCTCTTCGGACGTCGAGTCCGCCTACATAAAGTAAAAATCGTTCATGTTACCACACGACACGACGTTTATAGCACTCGTAGCGCACACGACATTGAACGTGACGTCCTCTTGAGCTCAGTCGTACACTCGATAGGAAATGAATAGAAGCATGCACTCTCTCCTTCCACATATTGAATACGGTCGAAGAGTCGCTTACTTACTATAACATTCGAACGAGAACGTCAGAGCGAGCGCGACGTCACAATCGTGTACGCTGTACTTGTAACAGTGTGTACGCGTGAAACGATCATACGATATTTGAACGGACCTGCCGTCGTGTGTGTGAACACGTCGTCAAGAACCGTCAGTAGCGCCGCTTAGAGCGGTGCAGTGTGGTATTTGTTTTTATGCAGCCGGCCCTCAGACAGGAGTGGTCCTGGATGTGTCTCCACGGACCGCAATGTGCGTTCGAAATGTCGATGTTCAAATGTGTCCTGCAGTTCACACTATGACGCGCAGTTAACTGCGTTCTTCATCGACCCGCGAGCCAAGTGATCCACCGTCCAGGGTAATGGTTTTGTGGATATAATAAAAACGATATAATAATATATAAAAAAAAAATTATAATGTCTTAAGAAAACGATCGAACCTTCGTCGTGAAACGTAGCTCGATCAGATTTCCAACCGCAAGAGTGTTTTCGTGTTTACGTACACGTTCGAAAATCGACTGAGGTTGCGGATTTCAACCTGTCCACGTCGAATTTTCGAAATACGCCCGAGCGTCGATCTTTCGATATCGTCAGCGTACGTGTACACACGTGCGACGACGAAACGTTCGACGACGACTCGAGAATCGAGTTCGATTGTCTGGATTATATATCGCATATATGTCATGTTACACTGACACATAAAACGTTAATGATCCTTCCGCAGGTTCCCCTACGGAAACCTTGTTACGACTTTTACTTCCTCTAAATGATCAAGTTTGGTCAACTTCCCAGCAACGCCGACGGCCGTGAAGCCACCGCGTGTCGGTCCGAAGACCTCACTAAATCATTCAATCGGTAGTAGCGACGGGCGGTGTGTACAAAGGGCAGGGACGTAATCAACGCGAGCTTATGACTCGCGCTTACTAGGAATTCCTCGTTTATGGGGGATAATTGCAAACCCCAATCCCCAGCACGAAGGAGTTTCAACGGGTTGCCCGGGCCTCTAGGCCTGGGAGAACATGCTGATTCCTTCAGTGTAGCGCGCGTGCGGCCCAGGACATCTAAGGGCATCACAGACCTGTTATTGCTCAATCTCGTGCGGCTCGAAGCCGCCGGTCCCTCTAAGAAGAATTTTAATACGTCGCCAGTGAGTTGCGTGACAGAGCCACGCACACCTAAATGACGACGCCTATTTAGCAGGCTAGAGTCTCGTTCGTTACCGGAATTAACCAGACAAATCGCTCCACCAACTAAGAACGGCCATGCACCACCACCCACCGAATCAAGAAAGAGCTGTTAATCTGTCAATCCTTCCGGTGTCCGGGCCTGGTGAGATTTCCCGTGTTGAGTCAAATTAAGCCGCAGGCTCCACTCCTGGTGGTGCCCTTCCGTCAATTCCTTTAAGTTTCAGCTTTGCAACCATACTCCCCCCGGAGTCCAAAATCTTTGGTTTCCCGGAAGCTGCCCGCCGAGCCATTGTAGTAACGTCGGCGGATCGCTAGATGACATATTTACGGTTAGAACTAGGGCGGTATCTAATCGCCTTCGAACCTCTAACTTTCGTTCTTGATTGATGAAAACACCTTTGGCAAATGCTTTCGCTGATGTTCGTCTTGCGACGATCCAAGAATTTCACCTCTAACGTCGCAATACGAATGCCCCCAGTTATCCCTATTAATCATTACCTCGGAGTTCTGAAAACCAACAAAATAGAACCGAGATCATATTCTATTATTCCATGCACGAAATATTCAAGCAGCATTTTGAGCCCGCTTTGAGCACTCTAATTTGTTCAAAGTAAAATTGTCGGCCCATCTCGACACTCACTGAAGAGCACCGCGATAGGATTTTGATATTGAACCGACGTTTAACGGTCGGCTCACCGACGATATGCTCCGCAGACGTGTCAGTATCACCGCGGATGCGGTGCACCAACAGCGCGGCGCACAAATGCAACTACGAGCTTTTTAACCGCAACAATTTTAGTATACGCTATTGGAGCTGGAATTACCGCGGCTGCTGGCACCAGACTTGCCCTCCAATTGTTCCTCGTTAAAATATTTAAAGTGTACTCATTCCGATTACGAGGCCTCGTAAGAGTCCCGTATCGTTATTTTTCGTCACTACCTCCCCGTGCCGGGAGTGGGTAATTTGCGCGCCTGCTGCCTTCCTTGGATGTGGTAGCCGTTTCTCAGGCTCCCTCTCCGGAATCGAACCCTGATTCCCCGTTACCCGTGACAACCATGGTAGTCGCAGAAACTACCATCGAAAGTTGATAAGGCAGACATTTGAAAGATGCGTCGCCGGTACTGGACCGTGCGATCGGCAAAAGTTATCCAGATTCATCAAAATTAACGGCTTCGGACGCGAGGCCCTCCGCCGATTGGTTTTGATCTAATAAAAGCACTCATCCCATCACTGGTCAGAGTTCTGATTGCATGTATTAGCTCTAGAATTACCACAGTTATCCAAGTAACTGAGTAAGATCTAAGGAACCAAAACTGATATATTGAGCCATTCGCGGTATCGCCTTAATACGGCTTGCACTGAGACATGCATGGCTTAATCTTTGAGACAAGCATATAACTACTGGCAGGATCAACCAGGGAGCTTACACATTCGTCTATCAAATAGACTGAGAGAGCGACCTCTCCCATCAACTCTACGCACCCGTCCATCGTTTGACCGACGAACGGGACGTGACTTGAGAATGCAATGGCGTGTGTTGTGCGTACGATTCCGAAGAAAACCGACGAACAGCGCTTCATACATAGAAGCGCCCACACTGAACGTTCGCATAGATTTACTTTTCACGTTAAAACATATTATATTCTAACAATGGTCGTCGTACAATACGATACAGCCCGGTGCTAGAGAGGTCACAACCGATTTTATCAAAAAAATACAACAAGTTCCACCGGCCAGCTGGAATACAACTGGGCCGACGTTAAGATCTTTAGTACGGATACGCTATAAACACGCATCTGTCGATCCACAAAGTATAACATGAACGGCAAAATAGTAAACTATTCAACCGCTAATACATTAGTCTAACATCGTCGAAGACTTACTCTGGAGAAACGACAAGAGCACAAAGTCAGTAGTTAGACACTACTCACTGAAAGTAGTCCCCTCCTGTCGTTTCGGTGACGGCAACGCGTCGCTAGATTATAGAAACAGCCGCGCGCCGACCGAACCGAGCCCGCCGCCAGTTGTGACTTGACATGCGCCCATACCGCGTTTGACGATATAGACGCAGACCGCCTACCGGCTCGCTCGCTTCCCCTTCGGTTTCAATTTTGTTGACTGTGAGCGCACCAGTGCCGTTGTGAGCTTTTTTGATGCCCACGCGTATCGTACGAATCGATAGCATGTTTACCAAGTTGAAAAAAAAAAAAAAAAAAAAAAAAAAATATCTCTTAATGTTGTTCTAGGTGACCAACATTAAGAGAAATTTCAACTTAGTAAAACAAAACTATTCATATAAACTATAAATAACAGATTAATTAAGAAGAAATCAGTAAAATGAATGAATTAGTGAGTGAGTGAGTGAGTGAGTGAATGAGTGAATGAATGAATGAACGAATGAGTGAGTGAGTGAGTGGGTGGGTGGGTGGGTGAGTGAGCGAATGAATGAATGAACTAATAGATATATAGAAAAATAGATAAATGAATTATTGAATTAATTAAAAGATAGATAGATAGATAGATATATCAATAATAAAAGTAAGTAAGTAATAAATAAATAAATGAATGAATAAATAAATAAATAAATAAAAATAATGCCTATCTACTAACCAAGACAAGCATCAGCTTCTTGTGTGAAATACGTAGGTATAGTAAATGTGAGTACCTGCGAACAAGAGAAATGAACATTGTTAAACACCAATAATAATTATCCAATAATTTAATAATCTGCAAAAATTATAGGATAAGTTAGGTCATTAAGCTCCTAATTGTTGAAGCTCATGTCAATAATAGGTTTTAAGGGCTTAGGTTAAAAAAAGTAAGGTTCCATATGCTTAGGTTCAAATAAGTTAGGTTTCAAAAGCTTAGGTTAGTAAAAGTTAGGTTTCAAACCTTAGGTTAATGAAAGTTAGGTTTCAAAATGTTAGGTTCCAAAAGCTTAGGTTCAAATAAGTTAGGTTTCAAAAGCTTAGGTTAATAAAAGTTAGGTTTCAAAGGCTTAGGTTAATAAAAGTTAGGTTTCAAAGCTTAGGTTCAAAATTGTTAAGTTCTAAGAGGATAGTGTCAAAATAATGACATTTCCAAAGCTTAAATGCAAATATGTAGTTAAGTATCTTCCATTAGCCGTGTCTCAATAATGCTTTGTTGCAAATGTAATTTTTTGTCGCGTTAATTAAACAATAGTAATTCTTTTCGTAAAATAATAATTAAAAAATACATAACGTGCCAAAAGGCCTAATACATTCCAGAAAGTCAAGAATATAAATAGTTAGTTTATAAAGGTCAGGTGGTCAGGTCAGGTTACAACAAGCTTAGGTCTATATACGTTAGTTAGGTTGAGGTTAGGTTAGGTTTCAATAATTGTTGGGTTAGGTTAGGTTGCTAAATTGTTAGGTTAGGTTAGGTTAGGTTAGGTTAGGTTCAGCCCTCGGACGGGTCCTCCCCAACGTGGGAGGGCCTGGGGGAAAGTGCCGTCGCCTGTATCACATGGTGATCAGGTCGATGGCACTATATGGAGCCCCTGTGTGGGCGGAGAGTCTCTCCCCCCCGCTCAAGGCCCTCTTGCGCCAACCGCAGAGGGTCATCGCGACCCGGGCTGTGCGGGCTTACCGCACAGTTTCCCACGGGGCCGCCTGCGTCCTTGCAGGCACCATCCCGTGGGAACTCGACGCCCTGGTTCTGGCCCAGGTGCATCGAGTCCGGGTCAACGCGAGATTGCGGGGGGAGCGACCTAGCATGGAGGAGGTGGCGCTGGGTCGTGCCCAGGCCAGGGAGGAGGCCCTGGCCAAATGGGCGGAGGCTCTCGAGGCCCCGAGTGCCGGCCACCGGACGATCGAAGCGATCAGTCCGGTGTTGAGGGAGTGGGTGGAGCGCCGGCACGGCTGCCTCACCTACCGTCTGTCGCAGATTCTGTCCGACCACGGGTGTTTCGGACACTATCTGCACCGTGTCGCCTGTCGGGAGGAGACGCCGCAGTGTCATCACTGCGACGCTCCCGACGACACGGCCGAGCACACACTCGTTGAGTGCCCGGCCTGGCGACACGAGCGCCGCGAACTCGTCGCGGCGCTAGGCGGTGGTCACCTCTCTCTGGCGTCCATGGTGCGAGCCATGGTCACCAGCAAGAGAGCGTGGGAGGCGGCCGCCTCCTTCTGCGAGGCCGTAATCTCGCAGAAGGAGGCAAAGGAGAGGGAGCGGGAGGAAGATCCTCTTTCCGCTCCCCTCCGGCGTAGACGGCCGGGCCGGAGAGGGCGCGCTCACGTGCGCCCTCTTCCGGCCTGAGGGTTGACCTGCGGGCGAGGGTAGCTCCCTAACGCCCGCATTGCACAGGTCTCCCGAGCCAAGTCTGGGGGTCACCTAGTTTCTCGGGTGGCCCTCCCTAGGCGCCACCCCGGCCTACGCACCAGGCCGGGGTACCCGTGGACGGGCTGGTCAATAACCACAAGGTTGGCACCGGCTCGTCCTCATCGGGTGAAAAGGGGAAACCGGAGGAGTTTAGTGGGTAGTGGGACGAACGTCTTTAGTCCTGAGCCCCACACACGGTCGCAGGCTTCGCTAGCCTGCGGCTAAGGCACGTAAAAGTGTTCTCCTCCGCAAAAAAAAAAAAAAAAAAAAAAAAAAAAAAAAAAAAAAAAAAAAAAAAAAAAAAGGTTAGGTTAGGTTGCTAAATTGTTAGGTTAGGTTAGGTTAGGTTAGGTTTCTAAATTGTTAGGTTAGGTTAGGTTTCTAAATTGTTAGGTTAGGTTAGGTTTCTAAATTGTTAGGTTAGGTTAGGTTTCTAAATTGTTAGGTTAGGTTAGGTTCAGAACAACTAGGTTCCAAAAGCTCAAAAAGCTTAAGTGACAAAAGCTCAAAGCATTAAAAGCTCTAGACCAAAAAGCTCTGGCCCAAAAGCTCTAGACCAAAAAGCTCTGGCCCAAAAGCTCTAGACCAAAAAGCTCTGGACCAAAAGCTCAAATTTGTAAATTTTGGTTTCGGTTTTGGTGGTGTAGGTTTGAAACTATTCTAACCTAAAGGTTAGAATAGTTTCAAACCTAACCTAACCTAACCAAACGATAAAACCCAACACAAACCTAAACACAAACCTAAACCTAATTTGAAATATTTACTTTTTACTAGCCTTTTTACAAACCTACATGTCACCTAGTTACTAGTTACATACTCTACTTACATACATACGTACATACAAACTCACATACATAGGTACATACATACTTACATACATACTGTATACTTACATACATAGGTACACACTGAACGTACATACATACAGACTTACTTACTTACTTACATACATACCTACCTACCTACCTACCTACATACATACATACATTCATTCATATATGTACGTACGTACGATCGAGGTCTCCCGCGCGTGATCACTTTTGGAAAAATATACCGTGCACGTGCATCGTGACTTCTTAGAAGCGGCGCTTGTAAACGTGAAAATACTGCACAGGATTTTAGCCATAAGGGTGATCACGCGCGGGTGACCTCGATAGTACATACATACAAACAAACAAACTTACATAAATACTACCCACACCGTAGGTACCTGAATTGACTAAAGCAAAAAGTAAAACCAACCACCAACTCGATTTCAACCCGCAGAGCGAACCGCCCCGAAATCGCGAAAAAAAACCCACCCGCGGCCCCCGCCGACCGAGACGGGGGCCTATATATTAAAACAGGTAGCTATTTATTTTAAGTATACTCATTGGTATGAAAAAGAATCGGAGGGGGAAATCGACTCGGATGCATATAGGTTAGAAGGCTAAGGCGGGAGCGAAGCGAAGCGGAGCTCCCGCCTTGGCCTTCGTGGTTATTTTTTTTTTAAACCCTGAAAACCTTTTTTGTTTTCACTATAATAATATACCTATTCTATGTTGTCTTTACAGTTAAACAAAAAAAAAATTGGTGATATTTGGTAATTGGTGATACAATATGTGGATAAGATACATGAGAATGTGTGTATATAACTGACGAAGCATAAATGAGCGATAAAATAACGACATACATCAAGTAAACAAGTACACAGCCTTACTATCAGCATATGAGGACATAAGTACATAAGATTATAAGACACACAAGTACTAGCATGTAAGCAGATAGCGGGATAAGTTAATAAAGAATTAACTTCGTTAAAGTACATAAGCAAATGAGTCGATAAGTAAATAAGGCACATAAGGTTATAAGGGCATGAGTATGTACATTAATACATAGGGCAAGTACATATGAGCAGATAACTAACAGAATAAGTAGATAAAGAAATTAATTTGTAAGTATATAAATAAGCATATGACTTGATAAGTAAATAAGGCACATGAGTTTATAATAACATAAGTTTAGTACAGATAAGAAGTAAAGTAAATAATGTAAGTTTATAAGGGCATAATATTATGTAAAGAACTTTAATTAAGCAGATAATTTAATAAATACATAAATAAATTAGTTTGTAAATACATAATTATTAAGCTCATTATATCTTGATAATTAAATGAGGCACATTAGTTTATTTATAAATCTATAAGGAGATAGTAAGTATATATGTAAGTGAACAAAATATTAAGGATGTGTGGAAATAAATATAAGTACCCAGGTACATAGTAAATATATAAGTACACAGGCTAATGAGTAAATAAGGAGACCATGTTTGAAAGGACATTAGTGAAAGGTAAGCAAGTACATATATGTATTAGAAACAAATGCAGATTATTATTATAAATAACAAAAAAATCATGCACCGCCCGCGGTTGAATTTATCAAATTAAAAAACTTATTGACAGAATAGATGATCAGTAATAAAATTGATGATGCATTCCTTATTTATATGCATAGGTATGTGACAGTCTCAAATTAAGACAATAAAATAATGATTAATTATTGTAATATGTCTAAAATTGCTAAACACCCTCACCGCTGTTATAAAATATTCATAATTATGTAGGCATTTGATCAGATAGGAAAATGAAAGTCTTATTGGAATGCTATTAGACTGTCTACATCGTCATTTTATATACATGAATCACGACAAACCATAAAATATTGATGCTCAAGATATAACATTACCTACCTATGTACCTATTAAATGAAATAATTATACTTGTCTTTGTTTGTTTGTTTGCTTGCTTATTTGCTTGCTTGCTTGCTAATTGTACATAAATTTTAAGATGTTACACAATACAGGTACTATAACAACTTAATCACCGTTTACGTATTGCAAATTTTAGGACGAAACCATCGATTGACAATTAGGTGTTTTACTTCTTACCTTGAATTATAGGTTATATTGTAAGAAGATTTCAATTACCTACATAATAATATGCGTGTTTAACGCAGGATTATCCAATAAGTAAACACAATACAGCCACTATTCATTAAATCTAAGTTATCACATTGTCACAGTACGTAACTAGGTTATCAATTAGTAGGTATTTACTTACGTGTGTGAATCGTTATGTATCCTATTTATATTTTTAGTCATATTATATATATACACAGATAAGTACGTAAACTCCATAAATCTTTTAACAAACTTTTTCATTCGATTTCATTGAACATTGAACGTCATTGTCGATTTCGTAATTATAGGTTAGTATTTTTTTTTTTTTTTTCATCGTTTCTTGGCTTGCACAATTTTATTATTGGTTAGTAGCTAGCATTTCTTTTCATTTTTTGAGGTGAAAACTTCTTTAGCGGCGTTGTGCACTTTTTTGTTAATTAATTGATTGCTTCGATTCAATTAATTGAATACTGTGTTATGTTGGTTTTCACGTTTTTGACTAAAATAAGATCATTATTATAAGATTACATTATTCATATATGTATTAAGTGACAATTTTTATCAATAAATACAGTGATATTTTATCTTTGATAACATAACATCGATTCACAATCGATATAATTGAACAAATAATTGAACTATCTGTTAGACATTTTACGTCAAGCACTATGCGGCCACAGATTAGACAATATTTTTGCTTCGATAAATAACCTCACTTTTCATCTTAAAATTTTCAACTGCATTTTAAAAGTGTTAAAAAAACTACGATCTTTGCAATAATTTGTGAGATATAAGTTGAAACCTTGTAATTACTTATGAATGTGTTTTTAAATCCATTTAGTGGCCGAAAGTATGAGAATTTTTAATGAGAAAGGTTTGTTTACCTTTTTCATTAAATTGGATTGAGACAGACTAATCGTTAAATATTTGTATTAATATAATAGTGAACCCAACGCAATGTCTAGGGAGGGACCGGTGCTGGCTGCGTACCTGGATGCCATGAAAGTGGACGTAAGTATTTGAAATTGAGCAACATGTCCATTCGTATGGATTTGATCACAAAAAGTTTACGATTGCATTCAATCAGTTATTTTGTCAGTATTTGCATTAATGTACTTACCGCAGCTGCACTTGGTCGCTCGCTACATTTTATAGCTACAATAAATTGAACTCTCAATGTAGTACACAGCAGCAAGTAATTTTCTCTCAATCCCCTGAAATGCCCATGTAGACTGGGATTCTACATGAATGACGTTTTGTACCCGAAATGCCCGTGTAGGCTAGTGGTCTACTACATACGTGCACCAGAGTCCCATTTAGATAAACAAAAGACTCCATTGTATAGCTTCATTCGTAGTACCTAAGCGTAAAAAATAACACTTGACAGCCTTACAATAACAAACTGAGTCACTTTAATTTCTTATAAATCTCATAATGCTTTATGCTAGAAAGAATTTGAGAATTGTGAACACAATATCTAAATGGGTGTTTTAATTGAAACTTCTAGTCGAATAAAAACTCTGCATTTTGATTCCATATTAATTTGTGTGTATATTATTTGTATTGAAAATTTTAAGCTGTATTTATTAGGTGATAAAATAACAGGTCCCTAATCTTTGATATATTCTTTTAGGACCAATAATTATTGATATTCTGAAGTTAACAATTTTATTGCTGAAAGAAGACCATTAAAGGCAAATACCAATTTGATATTGGACCGTCCATCAACTTCTAAAGGTACTTTGTTAATATTATTTTTTGTTTGATTTCAATTTAGATTTGCTTGAATATGATTAATATTCTTTTTGTATTTTGTAGATCCAGTGGTCTATCCAGAAAGCACCTTCATTCAACCTATATGATGAAAATGTTATGGGTTGTGGCTATGAACATGAGAAAGAAAATATATATAAAACTGCAGGTGAATTAAATAAATTTGTAATGGTAATCTAAACCACATATTTATTACATTGGCTAAAAATAATGAAGTTATTATTAACTGTAATTTGACAGATGTATGTGAGTCATGCATTCAGTGAGTGTATGCTGCAGTCAGTCACTCACAAATTATTTGTTTGGAAAACCTACAACGCTCATGTGCTTATTGTGATGTTATGAAAATATAGGTTAATTGCTATGTATAAATTCTAAATATTTTACAAATATTACATCTATAATGTGCAAGTACAGTCGAAATTATGGATGAAATATAATATATAATAATATACATAAATTGTCATGTTTGTGTACGATAGCGCAATAAATAATTAAATATTGTATTCTTATAAGGTAACATTTAAGATTGAAATATTTATTTTTATTTTAATAGCGCCACCTAGTATTGCATATTGAAACTAAGTTGTAGTCTGTAAATAATATTTAGTATTTAAGTTCATCACTAGATGGCGTAGACTTCATTAGATATTACATTAATTATTCTGAGATATAAACTTTTTAATGTAATATAAATTGTCATGTTTTTGTACGATAGCGCAATAAATAAATATTGTATTTTACCACATAAATGATAGTACTTTTATACTGATTATTCCCTAACCATTCCAAAATACATATCAAAAATGCTCCATACAAAAAGAGGTTCTATAAAATTTGTGTAATTAGTGTTATTACCAGTTATTATCGATAGATGGCTCTTTTCATGAAATTTACCTGAGTAATGGTATCACTAAATAATTATTCGTTATGGCAACATTTTGCAGTTGATACGTTCAGACGTTTCGTTACAGGCAGAGTCATGGCAGAGTTAACCAAAAAGAAAATGACAAATATTTAACTTACGTTCAATTACCTTTTTTCATATTTTTAATACTTATTTATTTAACGAGTTCAAACATTATAAACAATATATTATTCAAAAAATATTTCAACTAGACATGTTTGATTCGTTTGTGAATTTGTGAAAAGAAACAATCATGACAGCTAGTGGTCTGTCAACAATCATCATCTGTCATTGTCACTCACTTGTGTTTTGGCTTGATTTCGTCTCGATTTTCTTTTATCTTTTTTGTGATTTTCTGTGTTTTTATTGACTGTGCATTGACCCCGGGCCCCGAGGATTCTGTTTTGACTGTGAACCCTGTTATTACTTACTGGACCTTGAACTTTACTATCGTAATTTCTATCGTATTTATGTAATTTACTGTTTCTCTAAATAATCTTATTAAATCTGTATTATATAAACATGGATTATTTTTGTGCTTAATAAAAGGGGAAATTGCATTCGTTTGTTTTCTTTAAGTCTCTCCCTTTTGACTAAGATAGCATTTAAAAATATGAAAAATACAAAACTACAGCTTATGATGCATTCTATATATACCTACAATACCTACGTCAGGTTATAATATTTATATCATCGCATCGCGGTCAGCGCTAGTAGTACGGTTTTTAACGCCGTCAGCGCTAGTAGTACGATTTTTAGCTGACAACTCTATCTCCATAAATATTCAATATACTCTATGGTATGAATCAAATAGTACTTATGGACTTTAACGCTAGATGTCACTTATTGAAAAAAATGTATAGTTGAGTTTTTTTTTTGTTGGTATCTTTTCCTCTTCTTCTGTTTGCTGGCATTACTGCTTTTACGGT